>WEIT01024707.1:282898-324745 GCA_013389985.1 Dryoscopus gambensis | reverse complement strand
CCGCTCCGGCACCCCTGGCTCGGAACGTGCGGTCTCCGGGGGGACGGGGCAGCGGCCCCGGGCAGCGCAGCCCCTGCCAGCTGGCTGCCACCCAGCGCTTCGCAAAGGCAGCGATTTGTCCTTCTCCTGACCAGGGGAAAGGCGCTGGGTTTGGGAGGGTCAGGCGAGCCGGAGAAGGGGGGAGGAATGCAGGAGGGGAAAAAATAAAACCAAAAGCAAATCTGGTGAGGCTGGGGCAGCCTGGGCAAGTTTGGGAAATCATCTGTGTGAGCTTTTTTGAAACTGATAAGCGCCTGCCCTTTTGCTTTTTAAATATTCCTGTCTGCTGTAAAGCCTGTTCTGCACGTGAGCCACAGAGCCGGAGTGTTGGGAGTGGGAGAAAGAGCTGAGTGTGGCAGGAGCCTCTCCCTCTCCCTGTCCTCATTCGGCACAGTTCTGCTGCCTTCTATATTGCATTTGGCAGCAGCCACAGTGCTGACTTCCCAGCTAATGAAGATGTTTTACATTTAGGGAAGGCTGCATGAAATGAAAACCACATTTACTTCACGACTGTTGTTGCAGGTCGCCGGTCCTTAGTGTACAGAGATTTAGGCTCATGTGGGAAAGGTCACAGAGCCTCTTTAAGTGCCTTTTCTGCCAATGGCATTAGAAGGGTTATAAATCCATAAAATTGCCACCTTCTTATACTTGTCCCTCAAAGAACTCCTCCACACCCTTTTAAATGAAACTCTCTTGTTCCATGTTCTAGCATCCTCAGTGTCAAAAAGAAACAAACACAACTGTAATATCCCCTTTGCTGGCATTAATTTGCTGCTGTATGCTTTGCTTGCTTTGTTTTGTTTTTAAAAAGCAAGAAGTAAAATATTTCTGCTAGCAGGGCATATAAAAGATTGTTGCTTTTCTGACCTCCCTATTATATTAATAAAAGCTAGGAAGACTTCAGTAGTGGTGGGAGATCATGTGCAGGCAGCCTCCAAAACCCAAAGCACTTACTTGCAGAACTAGTAAACCGCAAAGCTTAAGATCTTGAAATGTAAATAGGAAGTTGGAGAGTTTACTTTAGAGCCAGCAGTGGTGAGTCTGTACAATGTTTATTTCTGCTTGCCTCCCAGCCTTTCCTAAAGCTTGGCAGAGATGAAAGAGAGGCTTTCTCAGCTAGTTATTAAAAGTTTTTGTTATGAGCAAGGTTCCTTTGTTCCTGGCCGGGCATAATTCAAAGCTCAGGTATGCCTTGGTGAAGGGGAGAATGGGACGTTCCTATTTAGCATATGCCTGTCCAGAGACATCAAAGTTTTGTACCCCAGTGCTTTGCTGGTAATCAACCTGTGCAGGGGAATGGATCTGAAAGCAATTTAATCTCTATTGTACATAAACTAGATAATGCTTAGTAACATTCCCACAAATCTGTACACTCAACTCTCCTTGCCTTTTGTGAACAGATCAGTTGAGTTTAAAGACTCAAATAAGAGATGTGGACAGAGAGAAGGCTTTGAAAAATGCTCTGCTTGGAGAACCGTGAAGGCTGATCCTCAAGAGGCGACTCACTGGCATCAGTGGAAACTGAAAATTCCAACGCACACGGCGCTTTCATGCTGTGGTTAACTGCAGACTGCCCTGTGTGACACGGAGGATCACACTGTTGGATGTAGGGTGCTGAGCCTTTACAATACTTGCCCAGAGAAGCTGTGGCTGCCCCTGGATCCTTGGCAGTGTCCAAGGCTGGGCTGGACAGGGCTTGGAGCACCCTGGGATAGTGGCAGGTGTCCCTGCCCATGGCAGGGAGTGGAACAGGATGATTTTTAAGGACCCTTCCAACCCAAACCATTCTGTGATTCCCTGATTCTTTCTGCAGTGTCTGTAGTTGGGCTTTTCAGGTCTGATTGCTAATAGGGCTCCTCTCCTGTTCTTCACTCCTTTCCCCATGTTTTGCCTTAGAAAGAGTGAGCAAGGGAGACTGAGCTTCTTACATTCCTATGTTGACACTACAAAGATTTAGCTGGCCTGGCTGCTGGGAATATTGGGCTGCCTAATTTGGGCCTCTCTGCTTAAAGCAGTGTAGGATTGAAGGTTACCTGTTACTAAATCAAGCCCTCAAGCCACCTTGGTCCTTCATTTCTTAACTGTAACAGCTGTTTATTTTAATAGGATGTGGGGAATTTTGCTTCTTTTGTTGTAGGAAGGAGGTTGTATTCTGGATTATGTGATTCTGGGAAACTTATAAATTTGTCTTCCTTCACTGATGTTCACATAACAGCACCACTCCATTGTAGGGGACAGGACAAAAGCAACTTACTTTTGATTTGTTGTTTCTGAATCAGTGTTCTTACTTCTGTTCACATAACTCCATCAGCAGCAGTGGCCTTTCATTGTAATGGAAGATTTTTGGGTTTTCTTTCCTGTATTCTTCAAAGTGATGCTATCAGATCTGACAGGTGCAACACTCGCATCAAGGCTGCAGAGTAACCAAATCTGATCACACTAAACCCAAAAGGATGGATTAACCTGAAGCCCAAAGTCTTTAGCAACCCCAGGTGTCTTCCTGGAGTGTTCTGCTCCAAGGAGAGCTGGATAGGGGATTTTTCTCAGATCACAAGCATTAATATGTATAATGAATGACCTTTACAGATCCCTTGTCTCTCTTGTTTCTGTGAGTAGGCATGAATTTACTGAACAGCCTGCTTGCTCTGTGCTTCTAGATATCAGGGAGAACAAAAAGGACTCAATTTTGTGCTCCTCTTCGTACAATAACTGTAAAAGAGTAACTAAAATAGAAATTAAATTAGATATGATAAGGGATATTCTTGGTCATCTTGTATGTTGTTTCTGGGCCCTGGAACAATGAAATGGAATTTTCAAGGGAATACAATAATGGTGTGAAAAACAACTTGAGTTTTCTCTTAGTTTTAGAATTTCGGAATTCGCCTTATTTACAATGAGGGTTGTGAAAATTGGGGTCAAAATCCCATATTTTGTTTAGTGAGCTGGTTTGCCCTGTGATTCTGTCAGATGATTGCCTTTCCTTAGTTCCTTCACTTGCAATATGAGCATGAAGCTGAAGCTGTGCAGACAAACCTCTTTCCAGTGCAAGGTGTGATATGAGAGTGCTGAGTATTAAGGGCTCCACGGTCAAGGGGCTATAGAGGAAGTGCTGTTTATTCTTCTTCACAGCAACAGTTCCCCCACTCAGGCAAATCCCATCAGTCTTTGGGCATTAGGCCTCTTATGAAGGCTTTTTTCCTCCATTTCCAATTCTATTCATTGTCTCATGAATCAGTAGTTCTTCATCTAAGTTCCTTGTTGCTGTTCCAGCCGTGGGTGGGGGAATATCTTGGATGGGGCAAGTTCTTTTAGGGAAAAAGTAAATCTCTTCTCATATAATCACTCTGGAAGCAAAGTGGGAAGAAGCATTAACTGCTGCTTTTCTCCCAGTGTCAGCTGGGAATCACAGTTTATGCTGAGTTCATTGTTTATAGCTGTGGGTGAAGGCCTGAGGTCCTCTCTCACTGTTTACTCTGTCCTGGGGAATTTGTCTCAGTAAGTAAAGGCTGAATAAACACCGGGTAAGGTCCTCAGGACTTACCCATTTAGTAATTCAAATGTTTAAAAATAAGTTTTAAATAGTATGTGAATGCATATCCCATATAACGTAAATCTGCTTCCAACTCCAGGGGTATTGCAGAGGATTTATTGAACTGTAGGCATGATACTGTTGTTGTTAGTGGCCTTCACTGATGTAGAAGGAACACTTAGATAATGGGGAAAAAGGAAAATCTCTAAAATGAACTGTATTACGCAACAAATAAGTAAGATAGTCCTTAAGGTATGTGGGAAGGGCATCCAGCCATGGTGACGAGGACTGGGCCTGCCTGGGAATCCTCGAGTTTGGCTGGGGGTCCTGGAGGGCTTTTCTCAAGTACCATTTCGGGGTAGAGTTTGTTTTGGTACTTGTGACACAGCAGTTCCATGTGCACAATTCCCAACCTGAAAGGTTGAGATGAGGTCTCAGTCGTCTCCTAAAATAAGATCCTGCTGCAAGAAGTATCTGAGACATGTTTGTTTAGGAACCAGGACTGACGTTTGAAGGGCTATGAGCTAAAGGAATGATTCTGAGACACTTAAAGAAGTCCAGTGTTCTTGTAAAAGACTTGCACTGGTCTCTAAGTTGTCATTATAGTAAATTTATTTTCTAGTGCGCAAACGGAGCTTTTGTTCATGAAAACTGAAAACTGGGGTTTGTTTGCAGTATCAGTCACTTCTGAACACTTGGTTTCTTGTGTTGGTTGAAAGTAAGAACAGAAATTTGCTTGAACTTCATCTCAGTGGAGGCTGGGAGGACATTTTTGTGTGAATTATTGTATGTTTACTCTGTTCCTGTGATCTTCCCTAAGCCACCTGTTACTGCCCACTGTTCACAACAGGTTAGAAGGCACCGTATGATTTTTGGGGTTCAATTTTATTTTTCTAAACATGAGAAAAGTTAGTTCATGCTGTGATGAGCTTTAAGGGATTTAACTTACCATAGCAGCAAATTGCAGTGCTATCAAGTGCATAGTTACAATGGCCTGCAATTAGTTGTCTGTGCTGGAAGATTTATAATCTTCACACAAACTGGCATTTTGTGACAGTGAATATCTATCATTGGAGGAGAAGTAAAAATAAATGGGTGGAATAAATGGTTGTAGCTCATTTGAGGCCCTGGATCCCCAGTGAACTATTGTTTTGAGAGACACAGAAGTAACTGCTGTGAGTCATGGAGCAGCACTGCTGCAGAAGGGTCCAGAACAGCATTTCAGTAAGGACACAAGGAGAAGCCACGGGGTAACCAGACAACCTTTCAGTCCATTTATCAAAGCACTTGTAGTTCCCATTTCAAGGAAGGCGACACAGTAAATATGAGCCCAAAAAAGAAAAAAAAAAAGGTTAATGTGTATATCTGTATCCAGACATTTCACTAAATAAAACAATAAAATAAATCAATGCAGAACTGTTAGTGCTTAAGTGCTTAGCAAAAAGCATCTGAATCCATCACAAATGTGGGCTTTTTTTTTCTGGTTTGGATTTTGAAAACAATTTAGCAGATTAAAGGTCTTTTTTTACCGATTTCTGAAAGAAACCTTGACCTTTGGGAATACAAAGAAAAAGGATCATAGGCTACTGTGTGTCCATCGTGTACTTTCCCAAGCTGAAACATAAATAAGCTTAGTGTTAATGGATACTGATAAAAAGCAGAAGTAAATGGATGTGAACATTTAAGCTTGGAACAGTCAAAATTCATCTAATTTAAAGGGTTTGTTGCAGAGCTGAGCATTCAGTCAGGGTCTTTGACAAGACTTTTGAAGTTCTTGCATCTCTGATTTAGGCAGAAGGAAATGGTGGATGTTGACTGAGTCTGGAATGATTACCCCTGAATTCAGTCCCATTTAACTTCTTCCAGAGCTGAACTCTCAAGTCGTCCCAGGCTTAATTCCAGGTTTGCTTCCTGGAATAAACACAGGAGGTTAACCTCACACACAAGGAACACAAACTTCATAAGGATGCAGACTTTCTGTGGAGGACACCAGGATTGCTTTATTCTGTGTCCTGGGACAGCAAACCCAGGGACAGTTCCAGAGGCAGATGCTGTGCTCAGACTCGTCTGTGCTCCTGGAGACCCCCCTCATCAGTGACTCTGAGTGACCTGATAATCTGCCACTGCTCCTGGGCTCTCCTTGTTCTGATGCAGAACCTCTTTGATCCACGTGCTCCAGCCCCTCTCTGGGAATGATTCCCCGTTCTTGAGTCCAGTCTCTCAACCATCTGACAGTGCCTCGTGACACCTTTCACCCTGCAAAGCTAACAGCACCATTTCTCTAGAAAGGAAACACGTACATCTGCACCTCTGACCCTTTTTAGGTTATGACATTTTTTAGAAGATCATCTGCTGGATCCCAAGCTGATCCAGGACTTGCCTCTTTCTGACAGCAGTCTCAGCTTTCCAAGACGGCAGAGCTCCCTAACGCCAAGCTGCTGTTCTCTTCCATCTCTTGTGGGGTTCCTGACCCTGATTCACAGATGTGATTCAGAGTTTTTTGATGCTTCGTGGGTGAATTGCACCCACATGAATGGAAACCTGAGAGTCTGCTGCTCACAGGGCTTCAGGAAAATCATGGTCAGGAGATCGCTGGCAGAAGATCTCGTAGAAGGCTGAGAACTTTGTGTCTGTTCCACAGTACTGATTTTTGTATTTCCCCTCTCCAGTTGTTTCTCTCAAAGTGGCTACAGGTGGCCTGGTAGGGTGGTTAATTAATGCTCCTGATACAGGTACCATTAAGCCGTGCTCCTGTTCTAGCTTCTGCTTTAAGTGGCCAGCTTCCAAATGCTCACGTCCCATTACAGCTCCCATCTTCTGCAAACAGGAGGTAAAATTCAGCAAAGAACTGAAACAGGACTTGAGGAACACGTTCAGACATGGCCCTCTCAGCTTCTGGTTCACTAACATCTCACCGTTTTTACTTACATAGTAGCAAGGCAAATAAAATGAAGAATGTTTTTTGCTTCCAGTATAATTTTCATTTTTTTCCCTGGTTTTATATTCTGCTTTTGAATTTAGAGGTTTGAGTGCAAAGAGAGAAAGTCAAAAGTTTACAGTAGAAGAGGTAGGTACCAGTCTTGCACTCTGTTTTCCCCTTGGGAAAATGGCAGGATTTTATAATGTGAAAAGTATTGTTCTACTTAAAACAAATATCAGTTGTCCAGCCTGACTGGTTAATGTTTGAAGCTGATATAATTTCCAGCTTCTTTCATAAGACTGGTATTTAAAAAAAAAAAAAAAAAAGGCAAAAATAAGATTTTAAAATCCTTTTGTGCGATCATGAAATAAGAGTAGGGGCAGATGAAGAAATGAACTGAGTAATAATCTATAGTGTGTATTTGGAGCATGTCAGCAACTCCCCAGCAGCACTCCTGGCCCTGGTTTCCTGTGGAATGTGCCAGGTCCCTGGGATCTGTCACACCATACACCACAGAGAGATGATGAGTAGAGGTGGTTTTGCTGGGCAACTGACCTCCAAGTTTTGCCCATAATAATTTATTCATGTGGCTGTACCCGAAGACATTCTAATACCAAACATACCTTGGGCTGGAAATTGATGCAGCCAATTGGAAGAAATAGCCACAGCCTGCTCAGATGAAGAGGCTGGGCCTGGCTGCTGCCTCAAAATGGGCCTCAGGAGGTGCAGGGGGTCCGGGCTCTGCTGAGGACAGCCCTGAGTTAGTTCAGCCCCAGAGCATCCACTGTCAGAAGCTTTTCTCAGAAATGCAGCTTCAAACTGGTTTTAGTGGCAGATCTCCAGAAAAGCTGCTCATACAAGTGCAGCCTGTTGTGACCTCCTTATTCCCTGCCTGATCTGTTGCATTTTTAACATACTCCTGAGTAAAACAGAGGTGGTTTTTGCTAAATATGATTTTTTTTGTTGTTGTAGTCAGTTTTAAACAACATTTTAATTGATGTATTCTAACTGTTTTAAGAACCAGTATCTTCCTCCTCTTCTCCTTCTCCTGCTCCTCCTCCTTCTTCTCTTTCTCCTTCCCTTCTACTGGTCTAAATGAATTCCTCTTTATACCAATAAATATAAACTCAGTACAAGTTGACTAATATGATTCTGAGTCCACCTATTCTTTTATTAAAAGTTCTAATTTTTTTCAAATACCTTTTCTTATTTAGCCTTGGAAAAAAACCTAACTGTGCAAATGTTTCATAAACTCAGTGAAGTTTTACTGAAGTTATTAGTTCTTGTTAGATATAGAGCTGGGTTGTGCAGTATATAGTCCCAATGTATAACTCACCTGAAATATTTTCAGAGATGAAGCAATCAAGTTGCCCTGAGAGTGTGGTTTCTTTACTGCACATTAATCACATACCTAGTTTGGTCTCTAGTTTGTAGACCAGTTAATGTTTTATGGAGAATTCAGAAAATTAGAAATAGTTCTGCACGTGTGTCATTCACATTTTGCTGCCCTTCTCACACAGGTTGCTGCTTGGAGTAAGATGTAACAGTGGTCCCTAAGAATTCATTTGTGTCTCCTAGTTTTAGGTTGTACTGAGAGTTTTGTCTGGGAAAGAATTACAACAGGGATTGAACCTCCCAGGTGTCTGTGGCATAGCCTTGGCAATAAGTGATGAGGTGCATACTCAGCGAAGCATTTATGGAAGTGTTTTGTATCCCCTAAGCCAGAATTCTTCAGCTGTCTGTAAACAGGTTACCAAAATCATCTGTGGGTGGGTGTGCTCAGGCAGAACCCCAGAGTCCTCGTTCCCTCTGTGTTGTTGTTGTCACTTGTGTGAATTCTGTCCTTCCAGTGGGATAAAGTGAGCTCTCTGCAAAGATTTTTGTGGTCTGGCCTTAATATCATTGCAGAGTAAATCTGTCACCGAGGATGGCGCGGGGGATGCCAGCCTGTCACGGGGAGCAGAGCTGGTGACTTGCCCACCACAAGCTATGCAGCTGCATAGCAAACCCGTGATGGCCAGGGGACCTGAGCTTAAAATATAAGCAAATAAATTGCTAGCACTATATGACCTGTAGGAATCGGAATATTAATGCATTTTAATTTCCTTTGTGTCCTGAAGTGCATTTCTTGTGTTCCAAGACCTTATTTTCTTAAATATATCTTACATCAGGCTGAAGCTAGAATACTGTTTTAATATGTAATTACTACTACTAATAGATGTATTTTAAGAAGTTGACTTGGTGCACCATACATTTAACTTAGAAAATTGCCTCCAGAGTTATGGGGAAGCTTAGTTTTAAACTCATTTAGTGCTTGAGAAATAATGCCAGGATGGCAGTTTTAGAGTAGGCATCAGTTCACTGAAAACAAAATTTCATGCCCCAGCTCTGCCCAGTTTATTCATATGTATATATATCTATATGCCACCAGCAAGTGCTGTTATTAAATCACACATTCAGTAGCTATTACTATGACCTAAGTTTGAACCAGAAACCTAGAAATGAAACATTCTTGGGTTTCCCTTTGAGTTCTTTCCTTTTTTTTTTATGAATCTCTTTCATTCTTTGTCAGAGAGTTGGGGTCGAGTAGCTCTATAAGACCCATCTGTCAGCAGAAGCAAAATGATACAGTTTTCTTAATACAGGATTTTATGCATCGATGTAAAGCCTCTGAAGTGGATGACTGTCAGTATTCTCAATCCACAGTCAGTCAGAAACTTTGAAAGTTAAAAGTCAGCAGAAAAGTTAATGAAAGTATTTGACGTGTCAGTGATCAAAGTCCAATACTGTAAAGAGCATTTATTAGTTGGTGACTGATACGGTGCTTTTCCTTGTTTCTTTCTCTGCTCTCTCCATTAATATCTTCGATCTTTTCTTCATACCTGTCTTAGCCTAACAAAAGCAGCTGTTATTCTGAATTTCTGGCTATAGAAGCTGATAAGTGAGGTGATTTTCAAACAAATTTTCTGACCTAGCTTCTCCTTAACAAATAATTACCTTAAAAAGTTTTGACTCTAATGTGACTTGACTCTAGAAGTAGAATAAAGGATTAAACTTGCTTTCATGGGAGTGAGTGTAAGTCAAGGACAGTCCTGCAGAAATGTGATTTCCTGTCTCTATGGCATATTGCAAGTAAACAGAGAATCTGATAGCGATACCAGAATGCTGCCACATATCAGAAGCTCGATATTAGGAAGCAGAAATTAAAATGGCAGAGGATGGATATAGCAGTATACCTTGTTAATATAAAGATTTGCTTTTCAGGTGGTAGCCAAATTCTCCAAATTCTCTGTCAGTGTTGCTGAAGGAGTCTGTGTAAGCCTACACCAGCAACAGATGGTGTCAACTTAGGGAAGAAAATTCTGCTGGAATTCATGCTTCCACAAAACTGCTCTCTCCAGCCTGGTGTGTTTTATTTTATCTTGTCTCTGATTGCTGTAACATTTACATAAAGCTGAGGAGGAACCGCAGGCATGTGCCTGATCATTATGGCTGGTCCAGGAAAACAAAGCTGAGTAGAACAACTCTGGCAATGCCACTTGCTCGTTTGATGGCGTGGCTGGGTGCCCAGGTGATGCTTGTCTGTGAAGGTCTGTTCTGTCCTGTCCTTGAATCCAGGGACAGTCCTCAAAGCTGAACTTGGGTTAAAGGCACTGCCTCCCCTGATTCACTCACATGAGCTGTGAATTAGCCTCTCCTGCTTTTTTCCAGGTAGACTTTTATAACAGAAGTGGATTTTTTTGCCTGCCTTTGTTTTAAAGGGACAGGCAAGTGGGAAGGACTAACCTATATTAAATACATTACAGATCTCATATTAGAGCTATTTAAGCAAGTCCTTTCTTATTTTACCTTAGTTCTATATAGCCTTTTATATTTTAAAAACATTTTTCATTCCTGTGGGCTGCCAGATGTGCTGTTGATACCTTCTGATCTTAGGTAGTTTGACATTGATTTTCCCAGCGCACGCCAGGGTTCAAATCTGGCCTGTAACTCATCCAAATGATCTATTCATAACAAAAAGTGCCTTCTGGCAGTTGCGCCACAGCTGAATATTGTTAAACTGAATTCATCCTTTCATTTGTTTCTGATTGCTCTATAATGTTTACATATCTTACATATTAGTATGATCTTTTATGAAGCACACACGGAGGTTAAACCCACCCAGAGAGAACTTTATTTCCCTTCTTCCCCCTTCCAGAAGGTGTGGAACTCTTTTTTTCCCTTCCAGTGAGCAGGATTCTTGGAACTGCTTAGTGCTCATTCCACCCAAAATGATGGGGCTGAGCAAGTAGGAATAATTTGTGTGCTGGGGAGACAGGGAAAGGTGACATTTCCTTGCACTAAAGGATTCCCCCCATCCCCAGACACAGTAACTGTGAGGTGGAGTTGCATGTCTGGGTGTAATCCTCGTCTAAGTTGGCATCATCACCCATGAGGGCAACAGTCTCTGTGTGAACACGTTCAGCTGAAATATTTATAGATGCAGCTTATGACTCAAAGTCTGAACAGGTTCAGATTCCTGTCATCTTCTGTCTTCAAATTCCTGCTGCATTAATTGTGCAGAGATCACTCTCACCTCTAGCAGAGGATATCCTCTCTGTGTTTCAGTTTCACTCTATATGAAAGATAATAACTGTTACTATGTCTCGCAGTGGGAGTGTGTCACAGGAGGAATTTCAGTTAAATGGAAGGCAGAAAATCTTGGGCTCCCTTTGAATTTGTATTTTAACTTCCAGAGAAGGATGACATCTCTTATTTGCTTTAAAAATAAAAATCAATTGCCCATAAATCTGAAACACATGTTGTTTTTCTACTAAAAAGATTAAGGATTTTCTTAAGCTCATTAAAGGAAAAAAAAATAATGACATTGATCCTCCTATATCATCATAAGATTGTCTGAAGGCAATTGAAAGCTGTAAAAGAGACGTGGTGTTAGTGTAACCAAAATAGCCCCAAATCTGGCAAATTGTGCTTTTCTTTTCTTCTGGGTTCTGCAGCAAACTTTGCACTGTTTCTCCAACCTTATGCCTCTGTCTAGTCATGTGTTTTAGTGGGATTGGGTGGGATGTATACTCAAACAGAATTAGGACTTTTTATTATGAAAATACAAATGCCAGCTGCTGCATGGCTTGAAAGATTTAATCACCGTCCAAATATTTCAAGGAGGGGAAATGGAAACCATTTGCTGTTTCTGATGCATATAGCTACAGGAGGATGCTCACCCTGTTGCTTCTCCAAGACTGTGTGTCTGTTTTGGGGAGTTTGTTATTCCCAATTTTCCTCCTTTCCATGTGCATCAAAGCCCAGAGTCTGCAAAATGTGAATTAAACTCTTTAAGTGAAGGGGGGAAATGGGAAATCTGATGATGCCCTATCATCAGTAAAGCCCAACATGACAGCCTTTGGTCTTTATTCCAGTTAAAAGTTCCCACAGCAACAAAACTGATAACCAAGTGCCCCGCTGGCTTTATTCATCAGTGTGGCAGTTCCCAGCGCCCTCGTTTGCTCTGCTCATGTGTTGAAAGTTTGCTGGAATGTGTACAAATGGTACTTCAGCAGTAAGAGGATAGGAAGGTCTCAGTGTAATGTGAGAAGAGCCAGCATGGAAATATCCTGTCCTGAATTCCTGTGAGTGTCCAAAAGACTAGGCCAGAAGTCCTGGCTGCAGGGAGAATTTGGTCTTTTAATGAATCAAAACATTTTGGTGTTGTCAGACTTAAAGGACAGTTTGGTACATTGTGGACTAATGACAGAGAAGAGGTGTGGGTTTTGGTTTTTATTTTATAAACTCTATTGTCCTTCTTGATGTTTAGACTTTCCCCTGATTTCATAAAGCGTTTGATGCCTTTAATGTCTTTTGGCTACGTGGTTTTTTCAGCAGTCGGATTTTCAGCTTGATCCCTTTGGTGTAACCAGATTTTTCCTTCGGCAGGCTGCAGAACACTGCAAAGTTTGCTGCATCACAAATACTTTGAGATAAGACTTCAAAACCCCAGGCCCCTTCTGCCCTAAATGTTCCTTGTCACCTCCTGGGACACTGTGCTGTGTCCATAGCTATAGGATGGGAATGAGTTGGGCTGTTTGGGTTCTCCCCATGCTTCCATCACTAGTTCAGAGCAGATACTGACTGGTAACTCTGACCACATGCTGTTCTCAGTAAGGTCAGTGAAGTGGGATCGATCTAAAAACCAGCTTGTTTTAGGATTTGCTTTTTGTTGCACTTCATTTTGTTATTGAAATCGTAAAAGAAGGCTTGCCCCATCGAGGTGATGAAAACTCAAAGCTGTATTAATTTGTAGTTTTAAGAGAAAACAAAACAAAACCAAATGTCTTTGCAATGTTTTTGACGTAGCTTCGGCCACTTGGAGTCATAAATGCCTGTGTAAATTCAGTGCAGCTATTCTTGCTCTTTAATGGGTTTAGTCAGCCAAAATCTTGCACAGACACACAGACACGTGTGCACATACATCTGTAGGGAGAGTAAGTCAGGGCATCAGAGCTGATATGAGAGAACCAAGCAGGGTTCCCAGATTTGTTAGATGCGTTCCTGAGAGAAATCAGCATTTCTTGACACTGTGGTGATGGATTTTGAAAAACAAATTTTTGTTGTTTTGTTTTCCTACTTAACTTCCTGACAAGAATCAGCTGTACTGTGAGTTTATGGCTTGAGCAGACTATTGTTTATGCAGAAACCTCCCTGCTGCTGTATTTACTAAACATGTGTGATGCACAAATGCCAGTAAACTGCATCTTGGAGCATATTCCCTAGTCGCTAGTAAAAACTGCCTTTAAAGTTCAGCCTGTTTAAATATAGAGAGAATGGGCATCAAGTTTAACAGGAACAGGCCTGAATTTTTAATTATTCTCAAAACTATTTTGATGTGAAGTCCAGGCTTTATTGAATTCAACAGCAAACCATGAACATCCTTCAATGGGTCTAGAATTTTGCTATTGAGGAGCGAGGTCTAAATACAAAAAACCCCCCATTGTCCCATTGACTAAGAACTCTTTTTGCTCTTCAGCATTGGAAACACACAGACTGATTTTGTTAGGGAATTAATTCTCATGTTTCCTTCTCTGCTAGTAGTTCCCACCTTCTAGAAAACAACAGTTGCAGATTTAGCCATCATCAGTGGGACGTGCAGCATAAATCATGGCATGGTGTAGGACTGCACTGCTGTTCTCTTTCCCAGTGAAGTCATGGCTGTGTCTAACTTGGGTGTGTATATATATGTGTGGTCCTGGAAGAGAAAACACGGATCGTGCTTCCACGAGGCAGGTAGCCTGGCAGGGCATGGTTGGCATCTCCTCCAGCCCCTGCTACAAGAATTCCATGTTCAACCAGTGGGGAATTCACACTTAGTCTTTGGAGCAAGTACTGGGACCCAAGTCCCACCATCCCAGTTGCTGGTATGTGCCAGACTGGACAGTGTTACTGCTGAACCAGAAGGAAAGTCTAGAAAGTCTGTCTGGTCTATTGAAAGTGGAACCACTTTGTGAGAGGAAGGAAAATGCCCTCCACCCTTATAAACTGGTAATTTGCATCTTCTGAAGCAGAGAAAGGAAATGAACCCGTGTCTCCCACATCCTGAGTGGTCTAACCACTGAAGCAGGGAGTGCAGGGGCCAGGCTGCCGCTGTGCTGGGGGTATTTGTGTGCAAGTGGTAGAGCAGGGCCCTGCTCCGTGCCTGGGAGCCAGTGCTCACATACCTGCCTGGTCTGCCCTCGCAGGTGTGAAGGAAGGAGTGGTTTGTGGAAAGCTAAGCCTCAGTAAGGGGCAGAATCTGGTGTTTACCCAGGCACGTTTCCTGTTGAACCCAAGCAGATCCCAGCCCAGGTTTGCAGCTTCCACCCGAGGCACCCAACTCTCCTGGCAGTGCTGTGGGGGCACTGGGGCTTGGGGTTCCACTGCCAGCCTCAGGAGTTGATGGGAGATCTCGAGGGGACATCACTGTCCTCTGTCAGCAGGATTCCCTCCTGATTCTGAACTCTCCAAATGTACAGGATGTGTGCTCTGGAAACGCCTGCTGGCAATTACACTGGCTGTGTTTGCTGATGACAATCAAGCAGAGTGTTGTATCCCACTGGGTCACTCTAAATAAGGCCTTTTTCTGGAGAAAGGAGGCAGTTTCCCTCTCCCTGTAAAATACAGCTCCATTCCTGAAATTTCATACTTTCTCTTTGGCCAGCTCCAGCTGTTCTGTCAGTTGGGATGAGTGAGGGCAGGTGTGTCTTGTCATCGAAAAATTATGTAAATGGGGGAACACATTTCTGCACAGTTTTTTAGAGTAAATCTCTACCTCTACATCTCCACTTCCATTGGTAATTCCAGTGGAGGAGCAGGAATTGTCTCAGTACTGGACTCTGATAGCTGCCAAGCTTTAATTCTGAAGTTCCTACTTTGACAAGCACTTTGATTCACTAGAGCTTTCTGTTGCTTTTCCAGGTCAGCGAAACCCCCATTTTTGTGCCTGGTGTTTGGGGACCGTATTTCTCTGCAATGGTACCTGGACTGTGGTTGAATGAGGGAGGCCAAAGTGCTACAGGAAAACTGGTGAGTGTTTGGAGACACAGACAGGCTCCAAGACTGCTGCTCTTTGGGATCCCTTCACTGGCAGTTCAGACCTGAAACACCTCCATAAGATCATGGGACGTACCAGGCTGCTGAAAGCAATTAACAATTAGATGAGTATTACGTCTCTTACATAATGTTAATTTGCATATAGATAGGGAATTACATACAGGGCATGTCTTCCTTTTATGGTGGTGGTGGTGGTGATGATTATTGTAATTACCGTACAGGCAAATAGGCTTCATTCTTTACTTTAGCAGGAGGCTGAAACAGACTTTGAGATGAAGAAAATGATACCTATTGTATTATATAGATCAGTTGTGTTCACTGACGACCATAAATGAAAGATGTATGGACAGAATAGTAATATTGTAACATATTATTCCATCACCTCAGTTCTTTCCACCCTACTAAGAGTCTAAAAGTATTAGGTTAATTTAATTTACCAATAAAAATTAAAGCCAAGCTGGGTTCACTGAGAAATGAATTTTCTTATTTGCAGGAAGGCAGCCAGAACTAAAACACTGATATCAAACATAAAGAAAGGCTACATGTACACAACAGAATTTAGGCTTGGGTCCAAAGGTGTCAGCAAGACTTTAGTGACTGCTTAACCCTGGAGCTTCTGGGGCTCCCTGTGTCATCTTGCCCAAGCTGTGGAAGCGCTGGCTGCCCTCAGGGCTGAGCTGCAGGGCCTCTGGAGAGGCTGCAGGAGACAGGCCCAGGCCTGTGGGCTCCTCCAGGAAAGCCCCAGGTGCGGGTGGGTTTGGTCTGTCACCAACTGCAGCTGTAATCGCTCTCTGACTCAGCGCCACCCACCTCTTTAAAAGCCTGGAGAGGGGAGTACATGGCCAGGAAATGCATTTGTACATTCCATATGGAGCAGTCACTGAATGAGAGGCAGGAATCCTCCTGGATCGGGAAGCCCGGACACACCCCAAGCAGAGCTGGGAGTGGGGATCCCTTCTGTGCTCGCTCCTTGGCCACGTCAGCCTGACGTCCCTCTGTGTCACAGCTTCAGTGGCACAGTCATTCCTCCTCCTGCAGCCTGGCTTCCCACCCCACCTCCAGCCCATCCTTAGCCTTGTGGCTAAAAACTGTTTTGCAACAGATAGGATGTGTGTGCTTTAAATTTTTCAGGTCAAGACTGGGCTAGAACCAAAGAGTGTCCCATTTTACAAATAACTGCTACAACCAGACATAAAACTAAACAATATCTATATAAAATAATAAATATATGCTCGTAACACCACCATTTTTTCAAGGAAAATGGCAAATCTTGTGTGTTGTTTTGCAAGAACACTTTTGAGAGGGAAGTTTCTGTGTGCTTAATCCCAAGCAGGTAAATACACTTATCTAAGCTCCAGACAGGATACAGCCAGTCAGTAGTTTTTCTTGGCTGGCTCACAGTGGTTCCACACTTAAAATGTACAATGAGAGTTAGGGCATTTCGAAAAGATGATTTTAAAAATCCTTTCCTTTCTTGTACCAGAGAACAAAACGTTCCTGAATCATTAAAGAAATTACTGGAAAAAATGAACGGTCTTGTTAGGACCCATAGCAAAAGTCAGCTGGAAGTACTGTTAGGAATATTAGGGAAAGTGTCTTATTAAAACACTTTTAGAATATCCCGTGTGGTTTTCTTGAGGTGGTATGAACAGAAAACACGTAGGGAGCCACGGGAGGAGACAGTGCCGTGTGCACTGTGCAGGGTGCATTGCATTTATTATCTCTGTCATTGCAAAGCTCCTGCTTTCTCACTCCTAAAGCTTTCTGAAAACAAACAAACAAAAATAACATATTCAGGGATTCTTTCCATTGTTCGATCAATGCCCCAAGGTGAATTATTTCCATAAAATTTGAACAGTCTGATCAAACTTCTTAAAAGTAAAACTGATACAGTTCCCTTTAAAAAGCTCTAATTTTTTTTTGGATACAGCTGCAAAAGAAATCAGTTGGATCTTGGAAACTGTTTCAGATAGAGTCCAAATGAAGAATTAAGAAGTCCCTCATTCTGAAAATTCTTGTTTAGTTGTATATTCAATGGGATTTTACACTGTATTTTTAAAATTTATAAGAAGAAAGATATTACACAATGGAGACAAAGGATAGCATGACATTATTACAAACTGTGAAATAAAAAATAGCAGAAAAGGGTTTCTAGATGGATCCCTCATGTGGCCATGGCTTGAATTAAGGGCATTTAAATATCAAACTTCGTAACTCCTGTAACAGTTTTGTGTATCAGTGTCTTCATAGCACACACCTATATGTGATACTTATTTATAGTCTATTTCTGAATTGATGAGCTGCCCCTGTGTTCAGAAGAGGTGATGCAGGACTGCAGAATTCAGGCCTGAGCTGTGTTTCTGGTGCATGCACGCATTTGAACTCTGTGTTTAATGCTGATCTCAGGGAGAGCAGACATGCATTATTGTCTTTGCTATGTTCACCTGTGTGTGCTTCATTATATGGTTCAGGACTACGGTTCATGCTGTTAAAGATTAAATACTAATGTGATTTGCTGCCAATAAGTATTGCCAAATATACTCAGTGCTCTTGAGTGGCTCTAGCTTTGCCTCCTTAGCTTTTACTGTCACCTCTGATGGGATGTTACCAAGAGGCCACAAAAGCTGCTGAATTATTGTCTTAAAAGCCCATATTATTCTACCTGATACTTTGTTTTGTGAGTAATGGTAACCACTCTGGAGTGGAAGGACAAGCTGATTTATAAATTCAGTATAAGACAGAGCTTATATTGATCTTCTTTTATAGCAATAATTGCTTCTCAGGGTATACATTTTGTTTCCTGCAATGAATGTATGAAGCATCTATCAGGACGACAACACACCTCGTGTTTTATCATAACAGTGGGATAGAGAAAGGTATAGGGATTTGGGCCAAGAGGATGCTTCTGGTAGAATTCCAATAAGGATATCCATGAAGAATGGGAGAGACTAGAGGACATGCTCTCAGGGGGTGTTGGACAGGAAAAAAGTCATCCTTTCACCTTGCCCTCCTGACTGAGGAGCTGCATGCTTAGCACTTGGCCTGGGTTTGGTGCAAGGTTGGTTGTTTTTCTTACTGTTTATATGCCAGATCCTGAATGTCAGTGGGAGTTTTGCCACTGGCTTCTCAAGGTCTAGGACTTAACACTTCATGAGTAATTTAGAAGCTCTCTTGTCTCTTTTAGAGCTATGACACGGCCTTTCCCTTTTCCAGGACTGAATTTTTAAGATGTAATCATCCCCAAAATGTTGCTTTCCTCTTTTTCAGATCGATCATGTGGTGCGAGGCCATGTCGCCTTCCCGGAATTAGAGGCAAAAGCTGCAGCCAGGTCACTGTTTTATTCCTTTATCGCATCCCTGCCTCACAAACTGATGCACACTGTATTCCCAGCAGTGTCCTCATTCTGAATCAGGGGAATTAACAGTCTGATAGTGAGCTGGAAGTGTTTACAAAGACTTGCCAGGTGATTGCTCAAAATCATAAGGCTTAAACACCCCTCAGATACCTTTGGCATATCTAAGTAATAATATTAACTTTTTGATTTTCAGCTTTTCTATCCAGCCCAGGGTATTTCTTGATTCCGTAGCTTCAGCCCTGTCTAGCAGATCTCTATGCCTTGGGCTAACAATGTGGCTTAATTTGTAGGTGAAACAATTAAGGTCTAAGGAGGAGATACGGCTTAATTAGGAATATATTATTCAGTATTTTGGGAATTGTCATCTAAAAGAAGGTGTAGCCACTGTATGAGAAACTCTTGCATGGCAGCACAAATAGAACAGAGAAACCCAGGATGAATTTTCAGACAAAATGTAAAATGGAGGGGTGACTTGGAGATAACTCCAGGATTCCTTGAACCAGAGGCTGTGTTTAATGTGGAATTTGAGCTTGTTCTGCTTTAGAAGTGGATGAAGACACTTCAGACACTTCTGTCAGGCCTGGACTTTCTCAAGCTTATTTGGCTTGGATTCATTCTAAGATGGTTCACATCTCACTCCCAGAGAGGTCTCAGCTGAACAGTTGGGCACGCTGGATGAAAATGTGATTCTCTTTTAATGTCTTTTTCCGCCTTAGATTAAAGAAACAAAAGCGCAAACTTGGCATTTTCCCTTCAGTTTCTCCCTCTGGTCTGAGAGGCAGGGTCAGTCCTGATAGATGCAGGAAGCACGTGTGGTTACAGAGTTACTCTCAGTCCTCCCCAGGGACTTAAAGCTGTACCTGGTTTCTCTGGATGACCCTTCCTTGCCTTGCAGGGCCCACTGCTTTACTTGTTTGTTAAGAGCTTGACCAGGATTCCCAGAAATGTATTGGACTTCATTCAATATGAAACAGATTCATGCTTCCTAGAATTCTCTTTGTTGTTCTCTGCAAAAGGAAACCAGGAAAGAAATGCATCTGTGTATGTTTGGAATAAAGATTGAACTGGGTCCTTTTCAAAATTCTGGCTTCCAGGCCGTTTTTCCAGTGCCCCCATTTGAAGCACAAGCATAAGACAAACAGTTTAGTCTGTAATGCCAGGATAAACCTTTTTTTTGTGTTGGAAAAATGCCTATGGAATAGCCTACTTGTGTCTGCTGGGTCTGATGCTGAACTGACTGACCACAACTCCTGCTACAGGGCAAAAACTGAGGCTGTGATGTGAGCAGGACACTACACACAGAATAGTGGGAGTAGAACTCCATATTATCCAAGGGCATGCTCTCATAACTTTGTATTTGAGTCTCCTGCAGTTAGTAACGTGCTGGAGAATAGCACTGATAGTACGAGTTGTAATATTTTATAAAAAGAGTGATAATGTTTTATTAGGTTAATTTGCTCAATGGTATTTTTGTAATGCTTTCCAGATATCACTTTCCTAATGAAACATTGGTACGGCTATAAATTTACTAAACAAGTTTCATATTAATTCTCTCATCTTCTTTCTCTCAATCCTTCTCAAATATTTGTTAAATTTGAAGAATTTAATTTGAAAAAACAAAAATCAGGAACTTTGAAATTTGAACTTATTTTTTTCTTCTTATTTTTTCCTTTCTATTTTTCCATGGTTCCCCAAACTTCAGCCTTATCATGGATACAAATAGCAGCTGCTGTTGGTCCAAACTCTGGATTTTGTTTTTACCTACATTAAGTCATATAATTAATACACAGAATCCCAGACTGATTTGGGTTGGAAGGAATCTGAAAGCTCAACCAGTCCCACCCCCTGCCATGGGCAGGGACACCTTCCACTATCCCAGGTTGCTCCAGCCTGGCTTTGCACACTTCCAGGGATCCAGGGGCAGCCACAGCTTCTCTGGACAACCTGAGCCAGGGCCTCCCCACCCTCACAGGGAACAATTTCTTCCCAATATCCCAACTAACCCTGCCCTCCGGCAGTTTGAAGCCATTCCCCCTTTTCCCATCACTCCAGGCCCTTGTAATTGTCTCTCTCCATCTTTCTTGTAGGTTCCTTTCAAACATGGTATCTTGTTTTGGAGGATTATTGGTGATGATAAATTATTTCACTGTAATTCTCGGCAGAAGAGTTCAGGGAATTTGGTTCATTATATTTAAGGATATTCTCTGTGTGGGTGTAGGAATTTGAATCTGTTCAGCCACTGAAAATAGCCCGAGAAGGGAAACAAATGAGAATTCCATACTTTGGTGTGCAGTTCCATGTTGCCTTTACTTCCCGTGCTGGGTGCAGTACAGGGAAGAGCTGAGCTCGTGCGTGTGTAGCTCATTAAAAAAAGAACATCAGAGGTCACAAATCCATGCCTCTTGCGTGCTGCTGCCTATCACCTCCTCCTGCCTCCCCAGCCCTGTCCTCCCTTTCTCCTCATGCTGCTGAGGAGCAGGTTTGGAGCGGCAGGTCCCTGCTGAGCAGCTGATCTCGGGAGTTTCCCTGTGCAAACTCTCCTTTGCCCACAGCAGAGCAGATTTCCAGCTGTGTTTAGCACCGGTGCAGAGATTTGTGGTGGCTTGTAAGGGCGTGAGAGGCCCAGACAACCAGCTCTGACCGCTGCAGCTGAGGGCCAGGCTTGTGCAACCCTCCCAGTCCTGTTCCTGGGTTCTATTTTTTACCCTTCTTTTACTGGAAATGGAGAGGGTTGAATTACACGAGGATTTTCTGGACAATTTAAATTTAGCGTTTGGTCAATCTGATGGGCCAAACCTGTGAGCACCAAACCTCGGGGTTTTTCGGGCAATTCAGTGAGTAGCAGAAATTGCTGTGATGCATCACTTTTGCTCTTCATCCTACACCTTGTGTACATCTGACGTTTAGTCATCACTGCTCTGTTAAATCCTGTGCAGGTAGATTAGAGCGGGAATTTTTAAAAAAATTAAATAACATGATCATTTTATGCTCTTAAATTTAAATAATTCTGTTTTCTAGAGTGACCATTTCTAATCTCTGGAGAAGAAAAGTATCTAACTGACAGCAAAGTTTCTATGTCCTTTGGCACTTGGTGAAGGGCTGTTTTAGGGTAGAATTCCCTTTCCTCAATCTCAATTTCCCCATCTAAAGAGATGTCTCCTGAAAAAAAAGCATTGAAGTGATACACGTGGGATCTATCTGGGGTCTTTCAAGCAGAATATAATAATCATATCTGGCAGTTTTCTGTACCTCTAAATGGTTTAGAACCTTCTTTTTTTGATTTAGGAATCTAGAATTTCCAGGATTTTTTCCCCAGAAACATGCCTGCTGGCATCTCCCATGATTCCTGAACAAATTAAATACCAACCTCTGGTTGCTTTCTGGAGTCATGTCCCAAGTATGAATGTAACTCTGGGCAGACTTGCGTTGGTTTCTTATTCTCCACTTCCAGCACGGTTCCTTTTTCATGGCAACAGCTCGTGCTCAGCTCTGCAGGTCAGAGGCAGCTGCCACTGATACCTTCTCATGGAACTGAGTAGGAAAAGCTCCAGGAGCTGATGGTATTATGCTGTGTTAAACATAAGGGTGGTAAAACAGGAGCTGGCAAGTGTGTGAGGGATTTTGCTGGTCGCTCAGTCCAAATGTAGTGCCTTGAACCCTTATCTATATTTAGGAAAAAAAATGTGAAAAGGTTTGGAAAAAAAGTGTAAATCCGAGGTTATGTGGATCTTAAGCATATTTGGCTCAATTTCAGCCTCCTTTTGTTCAGTGCTTGTGTTCTGACAGAGCTGCACAAATGCCTAATCCTTGTGAGAGCAATCAACCAGGATGGAGATGAGAGAGAAGCTGGGATGTCTGGTGGGTCTGTGGTTGAGTGAAGCTTTCCTTTTTTATCCTTCCCAACAGTCAAGCCGTGACTGAGACTGGAATTAAAATGACTTTATCCTTAGCATGTACTGCTTGTAGTGGAGTCTTTAGGGATAGAGAAAACAGGGCCACTTTTACAACAACAGGAAAAAGAGTGATGGTGACCTCCAAATTATCATAATTCGGGTCCAGGAAGACACATAAAGTACATTTTAAAGGACGTGAATAATGATGTAAATTAGTTATTTTAATGTCTTCCAAGTGTGCTTCATTTTGAATGATATCCTCTGATAGTGTACACATGGTAAGGTATAATTGAAAAAACATGCAGCTGAATGGTTGAATGCAAAGTATAAATATACAGCTGCTAGTGGGTCAGAAGTCAAACTAGTAAAGCATATGCCAAATTCCCTTAGGGATCTCATTAGTGCATGATTGAATATACATGTAGAGGCTAAATGAATATCACTGTTTGGGTCTGCAGTGGATGAGACAATGACTAATCAATTGTAATTAGGGTTAGATGCTATTATTGACCCACAGGTCTAGAATTAAATGCCCCACTTGGAGATTTCCAAGGAGCTGGAAAATATATATGGGTTTGTTTGTGATGGGATGAGCGTTTGACAAAAAATATTCTGACTGTAATTGCAACATTTTTTAAATGGAATGTCACTAGAGTCATTGCAAGCCAAGGCACTGAAGAATTCACCATCAGTCCTAAGTCCAGGAAAAAATTCTGTTGGATATTGTGGAGTTGGGTGTAGCATCTGAACTTAGATACAATCATATTTAGGCCCATGTTGGGCTCCTCCCTAAAATAGCAGCCGCTCACTTTCCCTCCTCCACCCTTAGTGCTGCATTTTAATCGTAACACACACTGAAATAATTATGGTTTAAAAAAGGAAAGCTGTACATCCAGCACTATAGATTAATCAGAAAAATTTTTAAACATTTGCAGAGGAATTTGGTTTTCATTTCTGCCTGGAATCCTCCTTACCCCTCCCTCTCAGCCGTGGGACGGGAGCAGCAGCAGCCCCCAAATCTCAAACAGCTCTGGGGACCCTTAGGAGTCCGTGGACAAACTCAAGGTCACGTTATCGCCCCTCATCCCGGGAAATTAAGGAATTCTGATGGCCTGTTGAGCACACGTGCCCAGAGCCATCCCCGCAGTGCCATGGCCTTGGCAGGCAGTGGGATTTTGCCGTGCTTTGATGGGGTTTGTGCATTTGATGGTAGTACAAATGTTTTATGTTTGGTGGATAACCTCACCCCTCTTCTCCCAACTTGTTTTTCTTGCAGTGCTCACAGTATATATACATACTTGAACAGTCACCTGGATCTGATTAAGAAATCTTTGCCTGTGGGTTTCCTCACTGTTGATTTACATGTTTGGCCAGATTTCCATGGTAACAGATCTCCCTTAACAGATCTGACACTAAAGGGCATGGTAAGAAACAGCCTGTCTTTGCAAAAAGGTCAATACAGGGTAAAAAAAAAAAAAAAGGCAGTTTGGAAGGAGATTTTCTTCAATTTCGAGCACACTCCTCCTTAGCTATTTACACTATCCCAAAGGATTTGGGTTTCTTGCTGCAGTGCTGATGTTTCAGTAGAAAACCAGAGATCATTGTACTTGAGAGATCACTACAGCCACATTAATTTTCTAAAAACATGAGGAATGCTGTGTGTGTCCAGGTACCTTTCCTAGGAATCCCATTTCACAGCTCTTGCTGTTGCTATCTCACCTGTGTATTAAATTCTGCTTATTTGTTGCAATGAAGTTCAACACAAATTTGGGTAAACCTGTCTGGGAAAGGAGTGAAATATTCTGACGATAGGTGGTTGATTTAAACAGCTTTTCAGCCCATCTTTCAGAGTTTGGGTGTTCTTCTTCATTGAGTTTACACTGGTAGATCAGCTCACTCACAAGCTAGGGCTGTGCAGAACTGTAACAGAAGGGTATAATTTGGTGGTATCAAAATACCTGGTGATTAATGCAAAAATCTCCTTCAAAATGGCAAATTGTCCTTGAAGTGAGCCTCTCAAGCTACTCACCAGCACCAAAATCTGCTGTATTTAAGGCTGAGATAGAAAAGGCATAAGCACTGCAGCATGTTTTAAACCACAAATGAGGGAAACATTAAAAAAAAAGGGCTCTATATTTTTGGGTCCTAATAATACCTTCATTATTTCATGAAAGAGTAACGTGCTGCAGCAGAATCAGAATTTCCTTGGTAGGATGGCTGTATGCAAATACTGGTGATAGCAACCCATTTTTTCTGTCACAATTATGTCTGCATTCAGGTCTTGCCTGATATTAATCCAGAGTAACTACAGTGCAGTACTGATTTATGTCAGAGTAAAGGAGGTTAAGATACAGTATTTAATTATTAATTGTGTTTCAGTGTTAGGTTGCTTGGGAGGGAGGGGGAGAAATGCTTTTAAAAAGTTATTTTTATGTAATAGCGTCTTCATATTATTACATTAAATACATTCACGAGCAATATCTGAGTCATAACATAAAACTGTCAGAGTTAATCTATCTCTAATCCCATACAATATGCTGTTTGTTCTTTATTTCTTCACAAGGGCAAGGATAATTTATGTGGTTCTTCCCCAGATCAGGAATAACATGTTTAACATAACATTATGTGTACAGCTCACAGGAGTAAGGCTTGGAATTAGCACTTAAAACTTGTTACAACAAGAAGCCATAGAAAATAATAGAGTTTTACTTTGGCTGGATTATTACATCTTCTTTTTGATCTTTGCACAGGTTGTTGGACTAACATTGTCTCGGGGTCTGGATGAACTTGCCCTTATCTACTTGGCCACGATCCAAGCCATTGCTGTAAGACATTTTTAGTGCATAAAAGAAGGAATGAATTGTCTCGTGTTCTGTGCAGGCTGATCGTTCCCTTCTGCTAACCCGATTCCTAATAATACATGAAATCACTTAATGGGCTTCTTAAAGGAGCAAGGTCCTGCTCACCCACATTGGTGACCACTCCCAGCTGGACGAGAATCAGCAGACTGTGGGGAAGATGTTCCCCTAAAAAATCTTGTCCTTATGACAATTCTGTAAGCGGAGCTGTTGCCTCTGGTGCCGATGTGAGGGAGGCGGCTGACAGTCCGAGGAGCAGTGTTCACATCCCAGCTGTCTAGAGGGAGGCTGAGAGAGGGGGAGAAAAACTTTGGCAGTTGGACAAAGGGCCCTGTGCTGCCCTGAAAGGCCTCAGCTGCAGTTTGTTGCCGTGTCCGTGGGTTTGCCCCGCGTGCCCACTGGGCGAGGCAGAGCTCTGTGCCAGGCCCAGCAGGGCAGGGGCTGCGGGGCAGCCCCACCAGGGTGCAAAAAGGTCAATACAGGGTAAGACAAGCAGGCAGGGCAGGGAGGCCGGGAATGTCCCTCGTGTTTGCCAGCACGCAGCGATGGGGAATTTTATCGGAATGCTTTTCTTTCTGCCCTGGTTTTCTCTCAAACCCAGGATTTCCAGTTCACGAGAAGTTCTGTTCTGAGGTGAAACCCTGGCTCGCAGCAGTGGTTTGGAAAGCCTGGCTCGGGGTGTTTCCAGGGGGACGTGCTGTCCCCAGCCCCCCGGTGACCGAAATCCACATCTCTTTAACATCCTTTCTGTCAAGTTTTTATTTTCATTTTTTTGAAGTTTGTTGAACTTCAGGTGTTTTTGCAAAACACAAACAGTCTGATGAATTGGGGAGTTTTCCTGACAAAACTCTGCTTAGCTGGAAAACTTCCAAACTCCTCTCCTGGTTAAACAACAACTTTTCTAGGCTGGGTCAGCCATCTGGGATGGAGAGGGTGGGCGGCTGCTGCAGATTTACTGGGAATTGTACATCTTATGTGTTAACCCTCCCTCTTCAGCAAATAACGAGAACTTTACCCCAGCCTGGGATTCATTGTTGTGAGTTTGGAGCCTTTTGCAGATGAATGTAGCTGGGTTATACCTGATGCTTCAGTATAATGCCACCATTGAAATAAGAATGTGGAGGAGAGGTTAAACAATGCCAGGGACTGATCCTGCCCCTGAAGGGAACTTCCCAGTCTGGAACAGGTGCCCTGTGATTATCTCGTGCTAACGAAGTGGAAACCTTCTCTGCTGGAAATCCTGGGAAAGTCACCTATTATCTCATTATATGATACAGCTCAAACTTTATTGTAAAACACAAATACTGCCCTGAACAGTAAATTCAGCAGCTGTATATCTTGTGGAGAGCTGATTGGGCTGATTTGATATAAAAAGGCCATATTGTAGTTTTCTTTTCACTATAAGTTGAGGGAAATTATTTTTTCCCAAAGCATTATTGAAACAGTAACTAAAAAGTAGACACAGAACATTGCTTTTGACTCAATATATTTACTAATAGATAATGGGATATGTACGAAATTAAATTTTCAGTCCCAATTTTAGCTTCACTTTTAGTGAAGGAAACAGTTGTAGTAATCCTGTACCACTAGCTGTCTTCAATGGGTGCAAGATAAACTTTAAACCTATGTAAAAATCTTGTACAAAGTGTAGGCCTGCTCGCAGAATGTTAATCTCTAGTTTTCTTTTCAGCAGGAGATGCTTTTTCCTTTTTATATAAAATTTGCATTTGAAGCCCCTCAATTTGCATTTTCTCCAATCCAGGATTAAATTAGTTCCCCCCACCCACAGTGAAATAAGTCTGGCTTTAATTTAAATTGCCGTGTGAATACAATTTTCCAGGCAGGTAAACACAAAATAATTTTCACAGCATGTTCTTTCTCAGGGTCTTTGACATGTGTATGTTGTGAGAGAAGTTGTTAATAAATTTGAATTTCAGAAGCAGTGAAAGAGAATCTCCTTTTAACTATTCAGTCCAAAATGCAGTGCAGCAGTTGGACAGATGAGAACATGATCAGAGATGTAATTGTGGCCGTCCAGCCCATTCTGAGCAGACAGACTCCTTTTGGAGCAGTTTATTTTTCCATAATTAAAATGGTGGCTGTGCGATTTGGAAATCAGCCCTCTGTGTCAATAGGGAAGTGATGGATTTAGTCAGCTGGGGCTGGGGCTGCTCAGGTTCCTCTGAACTGCTTGTCTAAAAATCAAAATACATTTGAAGGCCTGTCCAGAATAGTGCTGGGCATTCAGTGTGGATGTCTGCAGCCTGCTGGAACCCTGCAAGTTCAATTTTCAGTAGCTTTTAGTTGAAGAGGGGTTTGTTGCAGCTGCAGCCCTCTTAATGAACTGCAGCATGGCCTAAAGAAAACTTAAATAACAGTTTATGAAAACTCTGACCAGATTGAGTTTTGTAGGGAATCTGCCTGCAAAGAGTCAGCCTGGGCAACATTTTGCCTTGAATTTGACATTTTGTCAAGTCTGAGCTTCAAACTTAACTTCCAAGGTATTATAAAGAGCTGGGAATTATTTTTGGTCAAGTAGTTTGTCGAAGAAACGGAAAATATTCTTGCAAAGGGGAAATAGGGAGAAGGTTGACTTCAGTGAGGAGAGAAGCAAAGTAAATAAAAACAGAAAAGACTTTTTTTGAAAATGGCAAAGCATTTGCTTCTGTCATTCTGATTTGAGTTTCTCAGAATGGAGACTGTAAACGAAAAGTTTAAAATATGCCTGCATTTGAGATGTTTCAATTAACCCAGCCATGAAGTGGAACGTGGTATTTTGCACAGGGCAAAGGCCAAGAGAAATAGTTAAGCCAATACAAAATTCTTCAAGTTTTCCTTTTTGCTGAAAAGACAGAAAACACAGCTTTTTATTTGCTGTTCTCTTTTGTTCTGTTTTGCTATTTGGCTTCAGAATGGAAGCCTCTTTACCGAGGTGGATTTTCAGATGCTGTTGTACAGGAGGAGGTTTTGGTGGGGATGTCTTTGCCATGCAGGTGCAGTTCTGTTCCTGTGGCTGCTCTCCTGTGCTCACCTGGTTCTGTTCCTTCCCCCCTTTTTGAAGTTAGGAACAAGACATATTTTGGAGGCGATGCAGGCTGCAGGACATGACATCACCACGCTGTTCCTGTGTGGTGGGCTGAGCAAGAACCCTCTCTTCGTGCAGATGCACGCTGACATTACTGGTAAGCTTGGGGAAGTGCAAGGGAGGGTCAATACTTTTATTTTAGGTGTCTCAGTACTTAGTCTGTGGAAAAATAAGGACTTTCTTTGTACAGAGCTGTATTTTGCTGCGTGGCCAAAAAAGTGTGCAATGAAATATTCTCTTGGCGTCATCCTATTTGACTTGTGACACTTGCTGCTCACGCTGGGCCTGTATCCATTCTATAGAATAACTCTTTCCTGAATTGCTTCCATGCCTGTGTCACTGATGTGGTTCAGGGGACAACGTCTGGACCCTTGCTCCTGCAAGGTGCTGCACTTGGTTTTGTAGAATTCCTGGTGGGTGGAAGGCCCTGGGTATGAGTTTCACTACAGGAGGAGCTCTCAGGCCTCCACGGTATTTTTGGTCTCCCTTCAGCCTGTGTGTGTTGGACATCTCAGCACACCTGCGAGTCAGTTGAATAGACTTTAAAAAATGTGGAAAAAATAACAAAATTTAATTTAAAGGACTTCAGAGAAACATTGAATGATGTGTGGTTTGGGTATATTTCAAATTAAGATCAGTTAGGCGGTCATGAATGAAGTTTAAGGCCTAAATTTGGGGAGTTTGGTCTGGAGATCTGACTTGCCCTAACAACAAACCACACTTTATAACCCTGATGCAGGAAGGAAGGTGAAAACGTGCTTTATGTACTTACCTGAGAGGAAAACAGAGATGAACAGGCAAAAAACATAATGCCTGTTGACCTTAAAATTCACTAAATCTATTGTAGTCAAAGTGATGCTTTGTGAAAAAAGATGTTAAGTCCTGGCCTTTCCTTCAAGAACTCAAATGTTTTAGGTGAATTTCAGCTACATGTAGAGTTGGGCTGCTGGGTCGTGACGTGTAAAAGAAAAGATCTGTGAAAAGGTATTCTGATTAAAATGTAATCACGATTTCTTTGACTGTAACTAATGCCCAAGTGCAATTCAGTACAAAAAGGCCTTTTTGCAGTCTGGAGTTCTCCCCCATTTGTAAAATCAGTGACTGACAAGGGATGTCAGAGTTCATCTGACTGAAATGCTCTTGGTTATGTTGAACTCATTAGAGCCTATCAGATAAAATAACTAACATTCCAGGATCAATCCCCCATTCTTTCCTGAAAAGAAAAAAATCTGAATATATTATTGTTAGCTACAAATGCCCATGACTCAGCCATGCAGACACCCAATAGATAATTCCACAGGCCACTTAAAAAGTATCTTGATCTTTTTGTTTGCCTGGTAAGAATTCCGTATTCATTCTGACCATGCGGGAAATGGGCAGTAAATTTTAGAGCACACTGAAAATTGCTCACTGACGCCTGGCAAAGAGCCACGGAGCTTGGAGCTTGAGCTTTAGATTTGCTGTTCCAAGCTGACCCAAGTCCTGAGCTGTGCTTCAGCTGAACTGGAGGAATGCTCAGGTGGCAGAGCAAACTTTGCATCGTGTAACTGGATGCCTGGCGCGAGGAGAATTTGCTTTGTGTCAGTAATTGCTTTTTACAGTAATAATTTTATTTCTCATTTTGCAACGTGGGCATTTGCCTTTTTCCTCTATAGGAGTTGTTCGTGGCTGACTTTAGGTCTTCACCCAAATTTCAGCTCCTTCTGATCTTACAGCTGGCTCTCAGGAGCAGCATTTTTTGGGGCATAATATCCTGGAGACTGTTCTGAGCAGGAATCCGTGCTCCCACCCCTGTGTTTGCATCATCATTCACTGAATGACATTATCTCAGTACTGGAAATGCAGACACATGCCAAATACTGCAAGAATATTAAATTTTTCGGCTTAGCGAGGATCTGAAGTGCAGCTAGAAAAGGATTTAGACTTATGGTGTTGTTTTAGATTTTTCAGGAGAATTAAGAAAGCAGGCTGATTTTTATTAGTTTTTTTAGCCTTTTCCTGCTTTTCTTTACACGAATGAAACTGGTCTCAGAAAATTCTGCATAAACCAAGGGAAAGTATGTTCACAATAGTACCCATGTGTGACAAAACACTAATTTTTAATTCTACTTCAGAATATATATTGTTTGCTTGTTTTTCCAGTGTTTTAATTTTGTTTTCCAGTATCTTGCACAATTTGGAAGACAAGATTTCTCCTACTATTTCATACATAGCTTGAGAAAGTTTACTACTTGTATTTTCATGTCTTCCAGCAAAACCAGACTGGCTTTGTTGGCTGTATGCTTAAAACCAAACACAAACAATCTTTTTTTGTTTGTTGCAAAAGAAACAAAAAGGAGCCCGCCTTGTTTTCCCCTCCAGGTCAACTTTTAATGGGCACGTGGGTTTGGAGGGTGTGGGTAACAGGTTTATACCAAGCCCTTTGAGTGAGATAAATAGCCAGTGTCAGAGATCTGGGGGGGTTGGGGTTTTTTGTGTGCTTTATGTTCTGCGTTAATATTTTGCTAAAACGATTTTATTTAAATGCCGCATTTTTCTTGGAGCCTGGAACCACAGAGCAGAGAGATTTACATTAACCTGCAGCAGGATGTAGCTGTGAGTGGTGTTTTGAGTAATGGTTTTCAAGCCCTTTTTGATTCCTTTTTTGTTTGTCTTTTTTGGTTTTAATTATTTATGGAGCTGCTGGTGCAGCACTGCTGTGTTCCCTAACAGAGGCCTGGCTCTTCCCTCTGCAGGCAAGCCTGTTGTGCTGTCCAAAGAAGTGGAATCTGTTTTGGTGGGTGCTGCTATTCTTGGAGCTTGTGCTTCTGGCGATTTTGCATCTATCCAGGTATGCAGTACCTGATTTTATGTCATTTTTTGGTCCAATTTTAATGGGTTTTACACCTTGTCTTTTGGCACCACGCACAGACCTTAATCCAAGTGGAAAAGTTTGTCCCTTCTGCAGAGCCAGACAAGAGCCAGCATCGCTTTCTCTCCACCCTCTGTGTAACTCCAGATGTTATTTAGGTGCACTGAGGATTCATTTGTTTATGGACTGCGGGGACATGCATAGAAGCTGCTGTGTATGAAGTTAGGCCATGTAATTTCACAGACAAAACAGGGAATTTGGCAAGGCTCTGATCCTGCAGGAAGGTCACACTTTCATCTCAGTTACATTTGTCCTGCTTTCCTTCCTTCATACTGAGGAATGTTAAACATAAGAAGCACCATAGCATTATTTATGCAGTAAAAAAGAACACAGCTCTTGTCTTGCCTCCAGTGAATGCAGAGTTAATAATCAGGATGGAACTTCATGTTCATTCATGTTATTTCAGTCCATTAACAGCTGCAAAAGTAGCAGTAAGGCTTTTATTTTCAGTGCATCAGTCAAAGCATGACTTGGCTGCATTTATACAAACAACAGTGGCATCAGAAACCCAAAGAAGGGTCTGACTGTCCCAAGTCGTGCCTGTTCTCCCACCTGGCAATCCCATAAGCTGTGTCCTCTCCTCATGCTGCACAAGGACACTGAACAGCACAATGCAGTTGGACAGAACAATTTATCAGGATGGTCCCTAACATATTTGTTGCATTTTTCTTTGTAACATGAGGCACAGATACTTATAGATGAAATTTTGCACAAAAGCTTCTCTGGAGATACTTTGTGAATAGGGAGGTCAGCTCCTCGACCTGGTTAAATTGGTGCAGTTCCACTGGAATCAATAAACAGCTCAGCATAAGCCGAGGAGCTGGGCTGTGCTTGGCACTCCTCCAGATGGGAATATTCTACAGTGCTATGTAGGTTAGCAGGAAGAGCAGTTTCCTTTCGTAAGAATGTTTCCATTAAAATGAATCCCATTGCAGCAAATACAGAGTACAGCATATATGTCTGTGTGTAATAATTCTAGTGCTTGTATGGAGACCTTGTTCTGATAAATGTAATTTTAGTAGCAGCTTTCGGTGGCAGGGCTTCACATTTAATTCTTACTCTTCTGTTTATCTTCTGCCTTCAAACACATATTTCATGCCGAGTCTAGGATGTTTTCCACTACTGTACAATAACTGAATGTCTCAAAACTGGTTTTATTAAGTCTGTTTTTATCAGCATTAGAAAAAGCTAATGCTGTGAAGTTTTCCGTGCTGCGTTTTATTCAGGTTTTGTGTATTCACTTACCTTTAGTTTTTAACCCTGCCCTTGTATATATAAATATTTCAGACAAATATCCAGTAATGTTAGAACACACGTGAATATTTTTAAAAGAATTTAGCAACATGGATCACAAAGGAGAAGCTGAATACATTTATTTTATAGATGGGGAAGTGTAAAGGTGTATCTACCATTGCAGTTCAATAACCTCCCTGGTATTTATTTTTGTAACACATCTTCCAAAACAACCCTTTCTTAGAGGTGCTGCTGCAAACATTCAGCATCTTTGTAGACTTTGAAAATACAGGTTATTACCTCTCCTCTAATAGATGGTTTGTGCTTAATTACTGTGCTTTCCAAAGCTCTTTGTTTGCTCAGTGTAATAGTAAAGGAGAAAACTGTGGGTTTTTTACAACAACCTCTCTCCATATGTCTATGGTTTTTTGAAGGGGATTTTTTACTGTATTTTTTCCCAATCACTGGTCACATTTCTCAGAACAATTTTTGGACATTTCCACTCAATGTCAGAATCAAAACGTTTAAAAGCTCCCTGGTTTTTATGGGTTGGCTGTTCTCCACTTTCTAAAACTCAAGCAGTTTTAGGACAGCTTGGAAGTAGCACCTAAATCTAGATCCTCCAAAATCACTTCTGCTAATCTTAGTCCAGCTTTACCGTGCACTGCTGACAGGAGCATTGGCTGCTGCCAGACAGTGAAACCCACCAGGGATGCTGAATCTGAGGGAATGTGCATCCTGCAGGGATTTGGGGCACAGGGCAGCCAGGTCAGAGCAGCTGCCTCACTCAGAATCTGGACACAAAGGTGAGATCCTCAGACTCTCCCAGGACATCCATTTCAGCAGAGGAAGGGCAAGGTATGTCTAGGGGAGAGCCAGCTCTATGCTGACCTTATGGAGCAGTCAGAGTTAGGTTTTATTTAATTTAACAGGTAAGAAATGCGTTGGAATTGGGTGGTATTTGCTGGGGCAGGGCTGTGGCTGTGCTGGTTGCTGAACTCTCATCCTCCCGCACAGTCCCAGTGCTTCATCCTGTGGTGTCCCATCGCTGGGGTTTGCACGTGGGCAAGCACCTGATTCAGAGGATGGTTTCTCCAAGATCAGGCCCTCACTCACCACACGTGGCTGTTGATGCACCCACCCCACGTGGGACAGCGGGAGCCTCACCCCGACCTGTCTTGGGCAGTGGGTCATAGTGGCTGGAGCACTAAAGAGCTTTTCCTTTATCCTCTGATATCCCTAAGTCAGTTTATTCTCACAAAGAAACAAGCAGCAACATGCCTCCTGTCTCTTCTCCCTTCCCACACTACAGCTCTTGGAACAGTTCAGCGTTTTGTTCTAATTCTTAATTTTCACGTGTTTTTCTTCATGTTTCAAGTGATTTGTGCAAAGTTTTTCATGCCTTCCTCTGACCACATCTGTATTGGCACCCAAATTCTCAATACGCTGAGCCTTTACAGAGAAGCCTTAGAAATGAAGGTTAATGCAAAAGCTGTGACAAACAGGTTAATTTGCAAGCTCCTGGTGTGGATTGAAAAGTTCAAGCCCGTTGAAGCTGCAATTTCATCTTTAGGTAATTCTATCAAGGGAAGATTTATAACCTCCATCTCTCAGGCCTGGTCACCATATGTTGTTGCTTCAAAGAATGTTGACTTCCCTATTTTCCTCTTCATTTGCTCTCCCTGCATTTTTCTCCTCTGTGGTAAAACAATTGGTCTATCCAAAAAGAAAAAAAAAACATTCAGTGTGGTGAGTTCTTCCCCATTTCATCTCTTGGTTATTTAGTCTATAGAAACTCCAGAAAGGAGAGAAAATCCTCTGAATTCCTTTTTGGTTTATCTTTTAATTTGCCCCTACAAATTTGCCCCCACAAATTTGCCCCCACTTTTTCTCTTGAGTGGTTTTGTGGGAGCTCTAACACAGCCTGGCTGGGCCCCAGCAGACAGCGCTGTGTAAAACAGCGTGGCATAAAGGTTTTTGGAATATAGATTGTATTTTTGGGGTTTGGATTTTTGAAATATGTGCTGCATTGAGCGAAATAACCTTAACATTGCTGGCTTAGATGGGTCAATTTATTGGTTCTAGCCATTCCTTTCATGCTGAGCAGCAGGATCCTGCTTTTCGATGGGATTGTTTCTATAGTAAAAATATAGTTTCCGGTTTAGCCAGCCAGCAATTCCTTCTCAGTAAAAATGTTCAATAAATAAATGTCAAAGTTTCCAGTATATCCTCGTTACTCTGCCTCACTCGTACGTAATTGAAAATGGGAAGAAGGTGCTGTTTGATTTGGCAGTCATCCAGCTAATTTTTTCTGTTGGATAGCCCACTCTTTGGGACAAAGCTGTACACCAGGGAACAGGATTATTGCCTTATAAAACCCTGCAGCCCACTGACTATTCCTTAATTGCTTATTAAAGCAATTAATAAAATTACCTGCATGGAACCAGATTACCAGATTTATTTTGGATATGCTGCGTTCACGTGGGACATTGTTACTGGCCAGCAAGGGAGAGAAGAAACTCTGATTTTCTGGAATGCATTTTGTTGGTAACTCTCTGTAATCAGTTTTCTGTGTGAAATTTTTCACATTTTTTGCTGTGAAACACTGAGCTAGAATTTAGAATCTACATGACTACAAGATTTTTCAGGTATAAAATGGACTTTTAAAGGAGGTTTAATCCTTCCTTTGTTAGTTTTGGTTGTTACGTGAGTTGGTGGTATAGCTTGCAAAAAGATAGGGAAAAGCTTTTTCATTGTTTCTATGCAGCAGGTCAGAGGTGTGTAAAAATGAGCTGGGTTCTATAGGAGGAGGTGTTAGGTAATATCTCCTGTGGATTAGCTGGATTATTTAGCAGCAGTAGCAGGTGAGCAGGCGAAGTATTTTGGGTCCACTCTGCACCCCGAGAAGCAGCCCCAGGAGCCGTGGGGATCGTGGTCCCCTGGCTCGGAGTCTGTGGACTCTGTTGCAGGTGGGAGTTGAAGTTAAGGTGGTGCAAGCAAATAATTCACTCACAACTCTGTACTAAAGCAGCCTGGAAGAGTTTTGTTTGTGCACTGCTGGGTTTTGCTTCATTTAATGGACATGTCCTCTCAGTTGTCTCAGGACGACGTTGGGTGGTAGAGCACAGAGCGAAAAATCAAATAACAAACCCCACAGACAGCACAAGTTTCATAAAGATCAGCCAGGAAGAACATAAGATACGTGGTGTGTTTGCCTTGTAACAATTAAAGTGTTACAGACAGTCGTGAATGTAAAGAAGTTCCTGAGTACAATTAGTCCACAACCTTGGTAATGGACCAACTGGCAATGGGGAAGAGACAACATTTCATAAGAACACCCATAAATAGCACTGGGACATATTCAGCTTTTGCGCTGACAGAACTGGAGGGGGTTAGGCCATTTCCATTTCTGGATCAAGCCATTTCTGGTGTAATTTCGTGCCACTTATTTCAGTGGATGCACTGAAGTTGATCATCTGATCCTCTATTCCTCTTCCAAAGCATTACCTGTCAGGCCGTGGACTGAAATTCATACAAGCGTCTCGTGATTTCCATATTTTCAAAAGCAAGGACTGAGTGGAAGATCAGGGAAGGGATAAGTTTTTCCTTAGAAATGGTAATAACTTGGGAAATCAAAAGAGGAAATAAAATGACTTCTCCCTGTTGAGTTCGGGAATGTTGCCTTCGCTCATCTCATTAAAAATTTAAATCACTCTTGTTTTTGAGCAGGGTGAATTAGTAATTAAGTGCTATAATCAACTTGTGTAAACATAATATTGAAGGGGAACAGCAAATTAATCATTTTGTTGGCTTGCCTTACCTAATTAATGCACCTTTTAGCAAAGGCCTTCCTGCCATGTTGGTGTTTTTCTCCCATGCCCTTAATCAGAGGATTTTGGAAAGGCAGAGGGAGGAGATGGTTGTTCTTAGGCACCATGATGTACACAAGGAGTGTGTTAAGGTGCTGTGACCTTGCCTTCCTTTCCTTCAAGAACTCCAAATCTGGGCGTGTAGAGTTTGAGCCCAAGGTTTAGTGGAGACCATCCTCAGGCAAAAAATAAGAAGCTCTTGCTTTCCTAGGTAGGTGTTGGCTGCTGTGGCCTCTTCTTCGAAGTCACTTTGAGAACCAGACTTTTTCATGTAAGATGTTCAATGGCTGCGGAGAATATTTACATCTAACCAGGCCTGGCTCAGGGCAGTGACTTGGCAGTAGAACTCCATCCCTGTACCTCTCTCCTTAGTGTTTTGGCACTGAAATATGGCTTTCCCTAGTTGAGAGTGATTTTTTTTTTCCCTTGTGTAATAAAGTTAGATTCAATATGGCATGCATGAAACCACCAAGATACTGGCAATGCCTCTGGCTTTTGTATAGAGTCAGCTGCCTCTTTACCAGAAATCTTGAGAGAAATATAGATGAGAGAGAGAAATGAAAAGGCAGTGATTTGATGGCCACTGTCCAGTTCCTTGTGGCCTAGTGTTTATGGTACAAAGAGTGCCTTTTTAGTTAGCATATTTTGGCCTTACTGTCAGAAGTCTTTGCAGTGAGGGTAAAAAGCAGATGAATCACTACTACTCTTTTGCCCTAAGGATGATCCTTCTGTATTAAAGCTGAGAAATATAAATGCTGGTTTGTCTCTGCCAAGCACAGAATGAGCTTTCAATCAGTTTGAGAGTGTGACTTTTTTTCACTTTCCAAGCCACAATAATATATAGAAACCTTTCTCCTTTCTTTCAGCTGACTCCAGTGGACAGCATTTCCATGTGGCTGGAGTTCCTCTCTTGGTGGGAGTTAAATCATACACACAAACAGCACCATGTAGAGCTCACACAGCTGAGATGTGGCTGTAGCTGCTCGCACGATGCTTTCACAAAAGTGCTTAGAAAAGTACCCTCTGCCTTGTTGCTGTTTACTGACATGTGATACTGGTTGACATCTGTTGCCCTTCTCATTTGAGGTCTGTTTGCTTTACTAACTTTAACATTTCCACATTGCTGTGCTGCTGAAGTGCAGATACACAAATCTCCTTGCAGTCCCCAAGGTCCTTTTATGAGAAGCAGAGCTGCCATCATTTGATATCATCCTGCTGGCTGCCTTTTATACTGGAGTGGAGAGAAATAATTCTGTTGCTGTGAAATGTTCTTGGGGGAGTGCAATGTCTAGTGCTATATGTTGTCATACATTTGATGTATTGTCAGATCAGTACATGCTGTGCAGTAGTGTTTAGTTCATTGTCACAGCAGATGATTTGTGGTCGGTTTATATCACTTGAAATTATTACAGGTAAAAACTTGTCTAAGTAAATGTCAAAGTTTGTCATAGCAGGTCATATAGCTGCTGCAGTGACAGATGATCTTAGGCCACAGTCCTAATGCAGCATTCCCAGTTCATGTAAATCAGTGTTGCTCCAGGATTTCGGAGGAGTGACACCAGTTTGCTCCAGTGCCCCAATCCAGTCAAGCACTGGGGTGCATCATCTGAGTTTCGAGTAGGCAAGAAGCTCAGCTGAAGACAAGCAGGGCTGCCCATGTGCTGAAGTACTCTACTGGACCAGAGCCCAAACAGGAATCTGACACAGTTCACTGGGAGATGACACATCTTGAGATGATAAAGGTGATTTGAGCAGTTGGTTTGTGTTATTACCCTTTCAGGAACAAGCTGTGGATGCCACAGGTAATGGGATACAAAGGCTGTGTCTTTTGTTAAGTGCTGCCCTTTTTGTGGAAACTCAGCATGCTGCATTTGAAATGTCACGCAGTACACAAATGTTCAGATTTGGAATTTCTCAGTAACTCTTTAGTGACAGGGAAAGGCAGCTGCACGGAGTCCGTGTGATATATCAGCTATAACAGAACTGCCCATTTACAAGAGCTGAGTGTTTGGCACAGCTCTTCTAGCAACCTCAGCAGTCCAGTACTTAGGGATGTGGCCTTGTTATTGCTCTGAAAGCAGAAATGAGCATGAAATACCACACTAATGAAATAAAACATGGCCTTTCATTTGGGCGTTGGTGGAAGGAGATGGGGCACTGTGTGTTGGGATATCAGTGTGACTTCCCTGTTTATTAATTCTGGCTGAGACTGGTGATAAAGACTTTATTACCTATTTTTCACATTTACGAGGATGGACTGAAAAGGTAATGAAGACCTCTTGGAGGGAAGCATGACAAAAGAAATCTATTTAATCTGTCTTTATGCTGAAAGTGTAGCTGGCTTTGCACAGTGGCACAGCTCCACTGACTTCTCCCGAGTTCTGGATCTTTCACACCCTGAATTCCTGGGTTAGGAACAACGACATCTATGTGAATTTCACCTCCTCTGTCTGTAGGATTAACACTTACATTGTCATGTCTTTCAGCTTTTTAAAAACTCACATCAGCTGATGCTGGCAAAGAATAAGATGTAGTGTTTTGTTAATCTGCACAAGTTGAGACTCTTATTAAACCAATGGTATTTTTCTCATCTGTCAGTAAGCCCAGGACCTGGCAAGCAGGAGAAAAAATGCTGCCTGGAATAGTTCAGCTTCTGCTGCTGCGTATTTTTGTAACAAACCATGAAATGACCACAGTGGAGTTTGTCTAAGGAGATGTGCAATTAGTTGATTTTTTTTTTCATGAACAATAAGATTAAGATCAGTTTGTAGAAGTTTAATAATATCACAACCTTACAGTTTTTCCAGCTTGCTGACCCTGTCTTTTCTTGAGGAAAACCATAAATATGAGGAAACCATAAATGTGTCTTTATAGTAGATAGATACTTTCTTAAAAGTGTACTCTGATCCTTCTCCTTTCTATTTTAAGGACCAATTTTATCCATGTACTCAGAGACACAGCTGAAGTCATTTGGACCTTGGACTCCCCTTCTGTCCAGGCCATTTAAGCAGGGAGAAGTGTGATAGCAATATTTTATAGGAAGGATGAGGACAAAGGAGGGTGCCATGGATCTTTTGTAACTGTCAGAAGCCAAGAAGGTCCTTTTCAGAGTGTGTCTTGCTTAAATGATGTTTGGGATGTCAAACAAGTTAAAGTCTCTCTGCCCTCACCTCTTCAGTAGCTGAGCAGAACAACCTTCAAGTTATGCACTGGAGAATTGGAAACTCAATCTGGCTACATTGTGAGATTAATTTTCCATCTGGGATTTGCACTCTTGCTATGTCAGCACAGGGATCAGACTGTTCCGTGGCGAAGCACGAGCATGTGGAGTCACAGCACTGTCTGAAATGCTTGAATGTTTTTCACACTAAAGTTTTTGAAGGACATTACGATCACTTAGTTGTGGGCTTTGGTGCCACTAGTTCAGACCACTAGGACATACTTTTGCTACCCTATGTTTGAAAAGGTTTTATGTTTTACGTATAGTGTGTTATCCTTGCTCCTAAAGATGCCCAGAGGGGTTTGTTCCTTAATATTTTCTCTCTTGGTATAGTTTAACAAGACTTTTTGCTGTCTCAGATTGTCCAGTACATTTTACTGTGGTTAACAGTAAAGACATTTTTCTTTATTCCCTTTCATATAATCATGGATGTGAAATGGTGAAGGAGAGATCCCGTAACGTTTATTAGAAGGCAGCTGCTTTTTTACACATAGTGTCTTTCCTCAGAATTGGAATCCAATTTTCATTCTCTTTTCTTTGTTCAATCGTATGTTCTTGTTTCCTTGGTTTCTTAGATACAGACACATAACAACCATTCCCAACCCTTTCTTTCTTGTTTTGAAGCAACTTTTCACATGTCCTGTGCTTAAAATTTCTGAGGCACAGCTTGAAGTTGGGCAGTGAGATACAGAGAATCCATATGAAATTCCTCGTGGCTCTGTTTTGTTTTTATTGGGACAAGTGTCCACGTAATGAGTAGCAAGACCATAATTGTCACTCTTGAGGGAAATAAAGGCAGAAAGGCTGACCACCAAGTGGGCATGGAAAAGCCCGACTTGCAGATTTTTGCACGAAGATATTCCTCCAGATGAGGCTTGAAAAACACTGGGAGAGCACAAACAGGGAGAACTTCTGTGCCCATCTCTTGCTGCGCCTTATAAGTGCACAGCAAAAGCGAGTTGGGTTGTTGTCTCAGGAATGATTTATGGGGCATGTACTCAATGTGTAGCATTCCGGGGAGCTGCATTCCCCTGAGCATCACTAACCCTCAGTACAGAAATACCTCCTGACCCATGCAGGGCCTGTTTGTGTGAGCACCTGCTGTTTGCCACACGGCTTCCAGAGAGTCCTTTGCCAGGTAGAGGTTTTAGGGAGGAGTGTTGTGAGTGTGTGGGTGTGGGAGCTCTGGGGGGAGCAGATTTTTTGGGCAAGGAACACAGTAAAGTGATGTGGCAATGGACCCCTCACTAATGAGGGATGGTTAGACCTAACCATGTCACTGCCTTGGGAGCTTGGGAAGCACAGGGGACCCTCAAGGGAGAACACTCTGAAAAATAAACCAACTTCTAATCAATATTTTTTCCTTTGAAGAGTATCTGCATGACAGGCGTATGTGGGAGGGCATATTGTTCAGCACAAACTCTCCTTCCCAAAACTGTAGGATAGATGATAACACATCACATGTGGAAGGTGCCTTCATTGCCCAGCCCTGTAGCACAACCACCTTGGATACATTCAGCAAAATATTACTGAGTCTTATAGCCTTCGGACTCCTTTTGCTTTCAAAATGTCTGGTGAAACTTGCTTTTTTACTCATTTTCCCAGATTGGTGGTTTTCTCTATGTTGTTGTGAAATCACCCATTTCTGTTAACTTTAGGTAGTTTAGGTATTGAATGCTGTATAGACCAGACCGAGGGAAGCAGCTCGTGTGTCTTCCAGCAGATAAATGGGATGTGTGTTAGGCTCTAGGTTGGGAGCTGGCACTTAGCTTAGGTGTGGGAGGTGAGTAATGGCCCTAAGAGATGCTAAGCTGTGTGAAGCCCTTCTGATAAATGGGGCCTTTTTGTGATGAGCTCTCCTCACGTTCCTGGATTGGTTGGCATAAAAGCTTTGAACATACAAGCACATTACTCATTATTTACTGGTTGTGGTTGCAAGGTTGTTTAATTCTGCAATAGTCCCATCTAAGGGATGATTCTTGCATTGCATGAAAGGGAGACTAAGCAAGATTCACTTTTTTGTTTGCTTTGTGTAACTTTGCCCCTGTAGATGTTCAACATGTTTGCCTAAGACACAAAATGTCAAACCTGTGGCTTTCTGGACGTGGAAGTTCCACTCATCTCAGAGGAGAATGAGGCATGGAAAGAGAATAAAGATTGGTGCGACAGAGAATGGGGCTTTTCTCTTCCAGCACTAAATCCCCAATAGGCACCATCTCTCTCTCCCTACTCCCACTCTGATGCTGTTTATTTTTGTCTCTTGTATTTTGCGTCTCATTTGTGCTTCTCTTTTGTTCAGTAGTTTTCACTTTTTCTTTTTTCCCATGGTTGATCTCTCCTCTCCTCTCCTCTCC
>WEIT01024707.1:246196-282739 GCA_013389985.1 Dryoscopus gambensis | reverse complement strand
TCCTCCCCTCTCCCCTCTCCCCTCTCCTCTCCTCTTGTTCTTTCTCTTTCCAACTCTTTCCACATCTCAGTCCCTTACCCACATTCTCACATAATGAAAAGCAAAGAGTAAGGGATGGATTTTGGCTCATTTAGTGCTGGTCCCTCACCTCAAGTTCCCTCTGTAGGCTTGCAGGACTTCACTAAAGCCTCGTGGCATGTCCTCTGTTTCGTGGGCACGGCATATGCACAGAGCACTGACTGGGCTGGGCCAGTGTTCTTGGACTGGAAAAGGGGAGATTTATGATGGCACTGATCACAGGTCTAAAATAAACTGCCCTCCCTCAGCCCGAGGAATAGGAGTTTGCAAATGCCAGCATTTTATACACAAGCTGAAGGACAGGGCTGAGGGAGTCAGCTGCCCAGGTTAGCTGTTCGGGACCTGAACATGGCAAGGCTTTAAAAGCAGAGAGCCAGAAGAAGTCATTTATATTAAAACAAACTCTGTCATGAGTCATTTGACTTCTTTTTCTCTTACACACATAGTTTATGTCTCAGGCCTTCTAAGGCCTGGGTAACATCTGATACTCTTTAGGCTGAGCCAGCTCTAATAGGAGTGGGATCCTGCTTCCACTTATGCTGTACCACTTAGAACTCTATTTAATTTGAGTCTTGTGTTTACAGGCTGTAACTGTTACTTATTTGTCATTTTTATGGTAATAAAAAGATTGTTTGTCTGTGATTCAGTCCTTGCCGTGCTGTTGAATAGGTCTGTGTCCTTCAGCAGCAGCAGAGGGAAAGAGGGGCTTTTGCTTTTCGCCTCATCCATTTTTCTCATGCGGCTCCAGTCAGGTCAGCAGGCAGGAGGAGGGTGCAGGTCCTTCCCATCCCTCCCAACCACTGGCTCAGTCTGTTGATGCCAGCAGAGCATCACTCCACATTTTTCACACCATTTGCAATGAGCTGAATGTGATTCTTCTTCCCGTCTCCTTCAAAAGAACCAACACCAAAGTGTACCCTGTCTGCAAAATACAGCTTTGTCTCCTTTACCATTTTTCTTATTTTTTCATTCCCTCCTTTGTCTGATCCTTTCTGATCCCAGGTTTTTGTTTAAACATTTTCACCAGGTGCAAAAAATAGTTAATTGCAGGTAGGAGATGTGAAAGGTGTATGAATTCTTCAGGTCTTGTTCCCTGCTTGTGCCAAGGCCTATAGAGACCTGAAAGGGGAGAATGAAACACAGACAAAAGGCAGGAAAGCTTTGTCCCACTCCACAGTTTACAGGGAAAGGGTTCAACTCCCGCATTCAGCTTCCCTGGGCAAGGATAACCCTCAGGCCCCCTGCTAAAAGAGGCTGCACCTTAATTAAGAGCATGACTCTTGTTCCCTCTAGTGGCTAATTACACAGCATCTCTCACACCAGTGTGTCATTCCACTGCCTTCCTGCTTCCCTGCCCATTTTTCCTCCTATCCACACTTTTTGAATATCTTTTGTAACTGTCTCAGTTTCTCCAGTGCTGGCATTTGCCATTCTTTGGATTGTGCCTTCAGAAAGCTGAGAGTTCTCTCATGAACAGATAAAACACAGCAGTAGGGTTTAGGGCTGGAGAGGTTTTTGCTCGTATTCCACCCATGGTGGGTTTTTCTGCAGCATTACCAGGAAGGGTTAAGGAAAAAGGGCTTTTCTTGGTTTATCAGCATCCCTGCTCCTATTGTAATTCCTTAAGTATGACCAGATATGGATGTCCAGAACTGTTGGGCACCTCAAATCCCAGGCTTGTTTCATGTCCTGGAGATAAGGAGTGAGTTGCCTGGCTTTGCAGATCCAACAAATACCATGCAAAATGTAGTGTAGTATTTCCTAGGGACACAGGGAAAAATCTGTGTTTGCTGCAGTAAGTTCCTATTAACGGCCTGGTAATGGGAGGTACCCTGTGCTAGTTCCAATGGACACAAACTACTGCAGCACAAGTTCTTCTGAGTGTAAATAAAAGCAGAATTTTGCAATGAGGAAACAATCCGTGTTACCCAACTCGGAGGCAGAGTACACAGACTTTATTCCCACCTCAGCCACTGACTTTGTCTGTGACTTTGGCCAACTTGTGTAACTTTGTTCTTCATCCTGCTGATTTGTGAAGCAGAACTGGTGATGTTTACAAACCTCAGAGGAGGGGTTTATGGCTGTATAAAAGTGATAGAACAAAAAGTGCAAAGAAAATCTATGATGATGCTAAAGGTGTCGCTCTGGTGGATTGAAATAAGTCAGAATGGAAATGTTGTAGATTAACAATGCAGTCACAAATAATTGGAACATCTTTTGACTTCAAAATCTTACGTTAGAACTGCAATTTATGATTGTGTTAAGTTTCATTGCTATGTATATAATATAATACTAATATACAAATATAATATTTATCTTCCATAAGTAATATGGAAGATAGCCTATATACCATGGCATGGTTGCAGGTCTGATGTTTATATCAAGTTTCAGTATTTACAGCATTCAGGACATTTAAAGGTTGTGTTGAACATCTGCACAAAAATGCACTTGGTATGCAGAATTCTTGTTTTTAGAGAATATTTGGGCCAGAATGGGAGACCACATCCTTTAAAGCACAAATTCACTCAGGGTTTGGATTGGCAATTCCTTAGGAACAGCAAAGGCTAATTCCAGATCAGCATTTTCATTCCCAGCCTGAAGCTGTAGATATCTAATGCTGCGCCCAACACATAACTGAGGTGCTCTTTTTGCTCAAGTGTGGAGCCTTCTAAACTGCAGTTGTAGATATTTCTGGAGACTTCTGAAAATCAGATGTTGTCCTTTTTTAACTGCGGTGGGACCAGGATTAGCAGAAGCAACAGATGCATCTTGCATTGCTGAGCATTTTCTGAGGTGCATCTGAAACTGATTTGTGACAGGCCAGTAACCCAATGAGTGTAATGTAAAACATCCAGCAGGGTAAGACCTCCTCCTTAGAACTGTATCCTTTTTCTTGCATGCCTGGGTTGCATTTTTTTAAATTAAGTTACTGAGTTGTAGAATGACCCACATTCCTTTATTCCTGTAAAAACGGAATGACTGACAGCTTTTCATTGCACATGCTCCTACTGTTTGTTGGGAGAGGAGGGGGCAGGATGGGATCCTACCAAATGTTTGGGATATTATTAATAGAGAAAAGATTGTTGAGCATGAGAAAATGGCATCTTCTCAGGGGTTTAGTTTGATCTGTTCCTGATCCAGTCTGATCTTATATGGATCTTCACTAATTATTCCAATGCCAATAACCAAGCCAGAGCAGAACAATGGATAAGTGTGTTTAGAAAGGTGTGCAGTAGAAGTCAGACTTAGATCAGATAAAAGAAATTTAACATCTTTCCCTCCATTGTAGACTTGTCACAGCCAAAGAAATACCTTTGAACAAAAACTAGTTGTTTTTTTCAGATTAGCTGCATTAAGCAATTTCCAAAGTACAGAAATGCTGCTAATGGAAAAGCGAAACAAATCTGGGGTTTTGAGCTAGTGGAGTGTTCGTGCAAGTGATTAGGCTGTACAAAAGGAGCATTCATCTTGAAATGACAGATAAGTGCTAAGGACAGAACTGAAAACTGTAAATATGTTAGCACTTTAAGCGAGAGCACAGCTTCAGCACTTGTGAGACTCATCAGCTGCTGTAAACAATATGGATCTTTGAGCTGATCTCTGCCGAGATCTCAGCGCATCAGATAATGATAGAGTTGTTCATTTTTCTTCTGTTCTGGTTTTTTCCCTTTCAGAAAGTACTTCCTGCAAAGAACAGGCCTGTGGTGCTGCCAGCACCCGCTCACGTCCCTCATGGAGCAGCCGCTGTGGGGAGCAGAGGAGAACCCCAGAGATGGGCTCTGCCTGTCCCCAGCTCTGCTGCAGCGAGGAGCAGAATGTGCAGCTGCACTGCCGCTGTGCTCGCAGGGCTGTGCCCCCACCCACGGCCGGGGAGGGCTCTCTGAGCTCCTCCAGCCTCAGTTCACACTCAGGACACTTCTCCAAGTGTGGTTTTAAAAGGAAGCGTTCAGGTGGTGGCAGCAGTTTCTCCTGTGGGGTTTTGCAAAGGGTGATCTGTGACTGAGCTGTGACAGTGGAGCATTTCATGTTGGGAAAGCTGCATACGATAGAAATTAAGTTGAAACCAGTAAATCCCCTTTGCAGAGGACACAGTACAAAGCTGGCATCCCACCACAGCTCCCAACACTCACTGACCTCGCTGAGGTTCTGCTCAGTGACCTACAAGTGAAAAGCTCCATGAGCCATTTGGGCCTCTGCTATTCATCTCTTTGCCCATCTTGCTGTCTTGAAATAAAAGGACAGATCCTCAGCAGCAGGAATTGGCTCAGTTCTTAGGATCAGCTGAATCGTGAAGCATAAAGTGTTTTTTCTTCAGTTGTTGTCCCACACTGGCCAGATTTTCCTCTTGAGTGTTTGGTAATAATCTAGTGGTGTTAGTGATTCTCATAGAATACATGAGGAGCTGAGGTGCAGAAGGCTTCACGGAGTATTCTGAGCTGGATGGACCCACAAGGATGATCAAGTCCATCTCTTAAGTGAAGGGCTCATATGGGGATCAAACCCACACCCTTGGTGTTATCAGCACTATGTTCTGATCAGCTGAGCTGATCTCAGGGCTTGTGTGGCTTGTCCAAGGTTAAAATTCAGGAGCTAATGAATCCAGTGAATACAGTTATGGAAGGTGTGCTGGGAAGAGCTTTTCCCCATAAGCACTTCAGGAGCCGTGGGTTAGGAATTTCTCACTGAAGTGACTGAAGGGGCAAGGTTTGCTTGGAAGCAGGAGCCACAAGGTGCAGCTCACTGGGGGCTTCTTAAAAAGCTGGGAAAATAGGATGGGATAGCAAAGCAAAAGCAGGAATGATGCCTGGCTGGGTGTTGTAAGGCGAGAACATCCCTCTGGAAGGATTTGGTGTTGTTTGCCATTCCTGGAGATTAAAAGGAGAGCTTATAAACCAGCTCCCCAAGCTTCCCACCTGGCCAAAACTTGGAGGTGGGAAGGTGGAAACTGTCTCAGGAGCTCAGCTTTCAGAGAAGCCCTGGGCAGGATGGTGCTGTGTTGGACCTCAGGCTGTGACCAGCCCACCTCTGGTGCCACTGGTGCCTCACTCCCACAGCAACTGAACTTCTAATTCCAACTGGGATGTTTGCAGACAGAACCAGCCTTTGTTTTGGGCACGGGCAATTAGAAAATGTGCTCTTTTTCTATTTGCCAAATGAATATAAATGCTTTCTGAGAACATCTGCTAAGGAAGAAGATGCCTGAGATACCTTTAACATCTCCTGCTGGCAGTGCTGGGTGACAGGTTTGGATTTGCTCAGTAACAGAGGTTATGGAATATTACTGTATTCAAAGGCTCTTTATGGCTCTGGGGTAGGTGGGAATAAATAGTCCTTGGGTTTGGTTTTGTATAGAAAAATGTCAGATAGCTACTGTGGTGATGAGGGTAACCTGACGTTTGCCAACAAGAATAGTTTATTCCAAATTAATTTGTTCAAGTTGGTGCCTACAGGTTTTCTGTGCAATAAATGTGATTGCAGTACACAGACATTGTGCACATAAAGAGGTTCCTGCTGACAGAGAAGTTTTAATGCTGAAGGGAACTGTATTTACCATTTCCCAGTGGTCTCCAAAAGAGATACAAGCCAAAGTTTTTGGGAGCAAGAGCAGCAGAACACCTATTCTGGTGTGACTATTGCAGTTTCCTCATATAAAACTCTCTGAATTCTGTGTCCATGGGAGTTCCACAGCTCAGGCTGAGATTCTTCCTTGCTGCTATTAGAGCACATTTGGCAACTGACTGGCCATCCCATCCATAAGACCAGGCTTCCTAGGTTTTTAAGGAATCCTTCCCAAAATAAAATTGTTTAGCAATATGTATCCAGTATTTAAAGTGCTTTTTTTAGAAAGAGCACTCTTGGAGGACAGTTCTAGTGGCAGAAGGCAAATGAGAGCAGTAGCTTCTCATCCCTGGCTCATTTTCAGATGTGGAGAAGAAAGGATGCTCAGTCTTTAACAAAACAGGACCGTATCATCAGCTGATCACAGAGTAATAGAACACTTTGGGTTGGAAGGGACCTTTAAAGGTCATCTCATCCACCCCCCTGCAATGATGAGTGTGCTTTGCTTCAGCTTCACTCAGTTCAGTCACTGGTAGCCTTTAATTTAGGAAAGAAAAATACTTTCTGGAGCAGTGTGCTGGAAGAGGTTGCTGACCCCTTGTCTGTAGCAATCATGGCAAGGAAACCAAACGCCTTGTGCCATGGACAGCTGCCTTCTGTGAGCTGTGCTTCCCAGGGAGGAAGGGCTGTGCATCCCAGGATAAACTCTCAACAGGTTCCTCATTTCTTCTAGGATTTGCTCTCTATTCACCACTCATTGGATATCTCTGTCTCTCTTAAATGATATTTTATTTTTTTGTTTGACATGGGATATAAGGTTACTAAAAGGCTCTCTCTATATTTTAATGCAGTTTTACTCTCTGTTCTAACATCTCAACCTTCTACTGGCTTACAGTAGTGAAAGACTTTTTCTAAAGGTCTCTTGTTTTTTATGAGCCCCTGTCCAGGGTAATTTCCCAAATGCAGTCCAGATTGGGTAAAATGTAAGCATATTTCTGAGGTATAGTTTGGGGGTTTTTTTAATAGTAAACCACACATCAGATTAACCAGATAAAAAATAATCCCAAATCAAAACTCACAGCAGGGATTTTCCTCATTAAAGTCAGGTAGACACTGGAGCATGGCAAAGAATATAATTGAAAGATGAGGGGGAAAGGAAAGGAAAGGGAAGTTTCAGGGAAGTTTCAGGGAAGGGAAGTTTCAGGGAAGGGAAGTTTCAGGGAAGGGAAGGGAAGGGAAGTTTCAGGGAAGGGAAGGGAAGTTTCAGGGAAGTTTCAGGGAAGTTTCAGGGAAGTTTCAGGGAAGTNTTAGTATGTTCTTCTGGGGAAGGGAAGTTTAAGGGAAGGGAAGGGAAGGGAAGGGAAGGGAAGGAAAAAGGAAAGTCTCCTCAGCCAGTGCTGGAAATGGGGAAAGAATAAATAGATGAAGAAGAGTAAAATATTGCAAATAGTTTTGCTTTCTTGATGGAGTAACCCGAAAACAAAGTATAGGCAGAAGTTGGTTTTATGACAAAATCCCGGCTAGGAACCCCAAAAATGCTGAAACTGCCCAAAGTGAGGAAATGAACAGAGAGACGTGTGTGGATTAATTAGATCGAAAAAATGTTTTGACAGCATAAGTGAACATATGGAATGAATTGGGAGAACCCGATCCAGTTCCCCATGTGTAAATGATGCCTGAGCCATAGCTCATAAAGCAAATACAGATGCAAAAAAAAAAAAAAAGGAAAAAAAAGCCCCTTTCTTATCCCCTCCCCCCAGTAAAGCCCAGTCTGTTGCCAGATGGCAAATAAAAGTTTGAACTGGGTGACTAAATGTGAAAAAAGCTGAATGTTCAGCATGGATGTGGAAAGAAATCAGCCGAATAAATCTGAATTTTGCACCTCGGAGAAGGTGGTGCAGTTCAGGTAAATATTGTGTGGAGTGCCCAGCTGAGTGTCAGGATCTCCTGTGCTGGGCCTTCAGTGTCTCTGTTTTACCCTCCCTGGTCCAAATCACAGAACTGTGGAATGGTTTGGGCAGGGTCACCTTCCACTATCCCAGGGTGCTCCAAGCCCCATCCAGCCTGGCCTTGGACACTGCCAGGGATCCAGGGGCAGCCCCAGCTTCCCTGGGCACGCTGAGCCAGGGCCTCTCCACCCTCACAGAGAGGGATTTCTGTGTGCCCCGCTGGGTTTTTGGTGTGTGTGTGTCCATGTGGAAATCACACGCCTGCCCTGCCTGCCCCAAAGGCTTTGCCACCAGAAATTGAGGGTAAAATCACTGGGACAGATGCTGCAAGCAGAGGGTGAGGTGGGAGCCAGAGAAGCCAAGCAATGTGTTGCAGGTTATGCAGAGGAGCTTTCCCTGGATTAGTTTGCTCCATCCCCAGGAGGGACGAGTAGGGAGAGGGCTGATGGGGCAGTGCCCTGCACCAGGAGCTGGTGGAGCAATCTGTTCTCCTGACTCCCAGCTGAGCTTGTGTTCTTTTAAACACAGCTGCCTGTCAGCATAACATTTCCAGGCCTAAAAGCTGTTAAAATCAATACATTTTCATGTGGTTTCTATGGGCAAACTGTCTTAGTCTGTTATAAAAGTCATGCTGTGTGTGGTTAAATTTGTTCCACCTCAGAAGGGGTGAGGGAGATGTGCTGCCACTGCTGGAGTCAGGAGCCTGTTCCATCAGCACCACGGCCTGGGCTGGGACCTTCACACACAGCCACTGAAGTGAACAGTCCCTTCATGGAGAAGCTGCACAGGCTCATGTTGGAGCAGAGCAGCTAAAAACCCTGCCCCAAACTGCTTGGATGGTGCCCACAGGCACCTGGTTCGTGGCTCCCAGTGCCAGCAATCTGGGCAGCTGAAACAGGAGCTGAGCACTTGGGCTCCTTCCATTGCCCAGGGAAGCTGAAACCCCTGCTACGGCGTCAGGTTTGTGTCCAAGCACCTTTGGGCACAAAGAGGTGCCAGCAACAGAGCCCTCACAGGGCAAACTGCTTAATTATTTGATAGTCAGAGGCAACTTGGGGGAGTGCAGACTCAAATCAAAAACTAACCAGCCTATATTTAGTAGCAGAGTGGCTGAAGCCTAGACCCAAACATAGTTTCCAGCTGATAGATGATGTGGCAATCAGAGCTGACCCTCGTCCCATTCTAAATTTGGGCTGTGGAATAAGCAATTAATACCATGGCTGGCATGGCAAGGCACCCTTCCAGCAGCTGCCCTGCCACTGCTGCTCCTCTTAGGGCTGTGCCTGTGCTGGCCAGCCTGGCTGGGCTCTGGGACACCAAACTGGGTAACCATAGCCTGGCTGGCACTGTGGAGCCACTGAGGCAGAGGCAAAGTCAGTGCCCTGGAGGCAGAAGTGCTCTCGTGGCCTTACCTGCGCTTGTCTGTGCTGCTGTGAGAGCTCTTTTCCATTTGCTCTGGTTCTCAGGAGTGAAAAGCTGCTCTGGTGGTGCAGGACAGGTCGGGTGATCCATCCTTCAGTGGGACAGGGAAGGTGCAGGAGGGCTGCGAGTTCCGTGTGGCGCCCAGAGTGCAAAACTGGGGACACACCTCGAGTGTGCAAACCCTGAGCCCCAGCCAAACCAGACTGGGGAACTGGCACAGCCCACTGCAGAGGGAGAATTTGAACTGAAAACTAAAAGAGTAAATTACATGTCCCAGATAACTCCAGGAACCTCTTGAAACTTTCTGGAATCTGATTTAGTGCTCGAACCAGAAATCCACCTTGTCCCAGCGCTCAGGATCCATCCAGTTGGCCTCTGTCAGCTCAAGTTGGATGGCTGAAGGGTACAATAATGTTGGGCTTCTTCTGAGCTGCCTCTGTAACAAACAAATGTATAAAATACTCCTCTAAGAAGGGCCAGTGCTGTTACTGAACGTGTGGACAGAGAGATTCCAAAGGCCAGGGACTTTTCCCGGAAGACAGAGTGGGGCTCAGGCCCTGAGCTGGTGTCCTGCTTGCCAGCCCTCCATCCTTCCATCCTCTTCTCCCTCCTCCTCTGTATCCTGTGCACACACACACAGACAAAAACTCTCTCTGAGGTTTGATACAGACACAGAAATCGATGTTGGATCAGAGCAAAAGGAAAATACAAGCTTGTGGGAAATTTTCCACCTTTTCACTAAATGAATCAAAGCCAAATTTTCACACTTTGGTCTTAGGTGTGAAATTTTTGCTCAGCTTTAATATTTATCCATAATGTGTTTTAAAACTTGGCTTGCTCCATCCAGAAACCCACAGAGAATTGAGTTACAGATTCTGGGCTTTGTGCACGCTGCCAAGATCTGCCCCTATAACTCAAACAAATTTAAGGGGGGGAAAAAAACCACTAGAAAAATATTGTATATAGTCCATCACATGCTTTCTTCATGCAGTCATATACCACTAAAAAATAATGTTGTGCTAGGCCTGTGTTACAGAAATACACTCCTGTAAACACAGATAAGATGAATTTTGCATCTCCAGGCTGTGGAACAAGCCACCCCTAAATAAAAGCCTAGAAGAAAATAGCAGCTTTGCTTAAAATTCTTATAAAAGTTTAAAAGTATTTCTTCAACATCAGCATTTCAAGAAATCTATTTACGCCCCTCAAATCCAAATATATCTGTGACTGGACTTCTTAAAGTGATGCTGAAGACATCTGTTAGCAGAGCTTGTGTGTGAGGAATAAGGATGAGTGAGAGGGAGATTCTTCACTGCTGCAGAACAGTTAAAATTATTACATAGAATATTATTCATTTTATTTGTTGTGAGGACTAGAAGTGTAAGGAAAGTCTCTCTGACAGTTTGAATGTTCTTAACACCTGCTGAGTCCTGCAGTCAGGACAGATCTGGTGGGAAGAATGTTCCTACATTTCAGCCTGTTGTGAATGGGGCAACTTTTACATTATTTTCCTCCTGCTGCTGGATCTGTGACAGGAAAACTGAACAGAAACACGGGAGAGGTGAGGCTGGCCTGAGTGTGAGCATCAGATCCCCCCAGTTTGGTGCTTTGCTGCTCCCTGTGCAGCCACGTGCTTTCAGCCACTGAAATTGGACAGGAAAACTTCAACTGCTCTGTGGTTGTTTCATTGTTAATAACTATCTTAGGTAAAAGTCCAAGCATTTATTGGGATTACCAAAATGACTAAGTGGGGAGAACATAGCTGGGAAATTGCATTCGTGCTTGGATGCCTTATCCCTTTAACTTCAGATACAATTTTAAAGTCTCAAAATAAAGCAAAAGCCACTTGGGATTTTGTTACTTGACCTTTTAAACTAAGGCTCATGTCCCTAAATCTGATTTCTCATCTGTTGTGTACTTTAAGGGCTCACATCCCATTGATTTTCAGTAATACTCAGCCTCATCAGTCCTTGAGTCACTGCTGAAAATCAGACTTGGGGGCTATTCTGGGTTGGGTTTGATGATCTCCAAGGTCTCTTCCAACCCAGCTGATTCTATGATTCTGTGATTCTGTGATTGTATTCACAAATGGGCTTCACTGGCCAAACTCTGCAGTCCCACGGGCCATGGGCTCCCCTTGTGGGATGAGCAGGATCGTGCTGGGCTTTGTGATGCAGCTCTTGGAGGATCCCAAGGGGCAGGGAATCAGGGAAGATGGATCTCCCAGCCTGAAGCTATTCCCTGTGTGCACCTCCCTGTGCCAGGCTGATGGGCTTCTCCCCGTGCCTCCTCCCACACAGGGTTAAAAACCTTTTCCTTCCCATTATTGAAGGGACAACACTTGAAATTTCCAGCTTTTAGATGCTGTATCAAAGTCGGGCTTCCCTAGGAGGTGGGATTTTCCCTGGGTTCCACTAGGGTTTCCCTTGGAGAACCATTGCCTCTTGAAGCTGCCCTGGATTCCTCAAGTGGGTAAGTGTTGGATCCCGTGCCCCAGATGATGCTGGAGAGTGGAATTCAGCCACCAGCACTGAGTGGATTTAAGTGGCTCCTGACCTTCCCAGCAGCAGAACGGCACCTTGTCCTGAGATCTGGGTGGGCCTTGGGGAGTTTGGTGCCCTGCTCCCTTCCCGGGCAGGGATAACCCCGCTGGACTGGGTCTCTCCGTGGAGAGCAGAGTGTTTACTGGCTTGTGTCTGTCTCAGCGCTGACACTCCAACAAAAGGTTAGAAATCATGAATGCATCCCTTTATTTCTGCTCCACAGTGCCTCTCTTTTTTTTCTGTGTAAACCCTTCACTTGCCTCTTGCCCAGCCTTTAGAAACGATGATCAAATGCGAACTTTCAGGGTTTATTTATAGCATAGCCTTTATGGAAAAGAGAGAAAAGAAATGATTAAAAAGCAATTTTACAAAATATTTTGTTTTAAGAGAGAATTCATTGTGTTTTAAATCACTGTATTCATTGTACTGTCTAGACTGGCAAACAAAGACGATAGAGCGTCATTCAAATTAAGATTGTGAAATCCTTGGTGACTGGAATTATGGATTTGGATGTCAACCCTCAAACAAACTATTTCTGAACGGCAGTATTATCACTTTGCTATATTTAAGGCTTTGTTGGAGACAGAGCAGTGCACAAGGTTGATCCGATTCAGTAATGCAATTCTAATGTTCCTTTGTTTCCCATTTCATTATAAATTCATATTTTCAATGTTCTGTTCCTCTTTGTCCCCAGAAAATTGTTGAAAAGACTCTCCTCTGGGAGTAAAGTTTTTTGTTCAAGCTAACAATGGCCAAACTGACTTTAAAACACAGAAAAACACACAACTAAAATGTGAATTGAGAGAGGGAATTAATTTAGGATATTTTGAGCAACATAGAATGGGTGAGTTGTTGAAAATTGCTGGCTGTGTATTTTTTTGCCATGTTATTCCACAGAACCATGGTAGTTGCTGTGGGACTTAGATGCTGTGGAGTCTCAAAGGTCTGTGTATTTTCAATAGATTTAAAAACACCAAAGTATTTTAGCTGCTAAACTGGAAAACTGATAAACTTGGGAATCTTCCTCCTTAGCTCAGGATGGATGAGGGGGGGACCAGCAGAAGAGAAGCAGCAGCCAGGCCCTGATTCCTAGTTGAGATCAGGTCCTAAGTGACCAGTTTTCCTTTTGGGACCTGTCCAGCCCGTCCTGCTCCCAGCGCCACGGGAGCAGTGACACCTCTCTGGCTCCCTGAGGATGGGAACTCTGCCGGTGCTTCCAGGCTGGGGACACCTCACAGGGAGAGTGGGAGGCTCTGGGCAGCCTTGGCTTGGCCCCTTGAAGAGCAGCTCCCAAGTGCCAGGTGTGAGGGCTGGGCCCAGCTGGAGGCACGGGGGGCACTGGGGGATTTGGGGTCTGTTCTTGGACCAGCCCAGGAGACCTGGAGTTCCCTGAGTTACAGCATAAAAATAAAACCTGTCTGGAGACAGGTTTATCTCATAGCTGGCTGACTTCCCAAAGAGCAGCAAGGCGTGTTCTGCTCTGGGAGCTGTAAGAGTAAAGCACAACACGAGTGTGTGGAGCACTCATGTCAGAGGCAGCGCATACCCTGGGAACGGTGCTGTTTGCATCCAGGTCCTGAGTGTGCACGGAGAGGGGAATGCAAAGTCTGGCTCTTTCATTTTTGTTGCACCTGTGATAAAAAATGGATTTGCCTGTTTAGACACTTTGGATGTTGTGGGTTTATTTTCGTGCAGTGTCTGCAGGGCAGTTCAAAAGGAGGTGTAAAGCAGGGAGCAGAAAGGTGTCTCTTGCATTAGTGAGAGAGTGCTGCAGGGGGCTTTGTTTTCCCTAAGGCACAATGGAAAAGCAGTAGCCATTGTACCACAGGGAATTGGCTTTTACTTTGAGGGGTTTTTTTTTCTGAGTGTTCATTCATTTTTTGGATAGTCTGTAAATCCAGCTGGCCACATAGGGGAGTTGTAAGAGACTGACTATTGTAAACAGGGACAATGCTTGGGCATTGTCAGTATCACCTGTTAAAGGACAGGGAATAAAATGCCCATTTCTCTTACTGGGAAGGATATCAGCCTTTCCATGGCAGTATTTTAATCTGGCTGTTGTGCAGAGTCTCAGTGCCAGCAGGCTCACATGTCCCAGGGAAAAGAACACGCTATCTCTCTGGAAGTGTTATTTCAAGGGTGCTTCTTGGGGAATCGAAGTACAATCAACCTCTGCACATACGAAGGAGAATGGGCATATGAGAGCACGGAAATATTCCCTGCTGGTCTATCAGCACCCTTAGCAGAGTCAAGTCCTGACTGCACACCTGGCAATGCTTTTCCCTTTGATAGAGCCTGCCCTGGGACGGTGACCCTGCACTGACATTGCTCATTCACGCTGTAAGGTTCTGTGAGATCCTCGGCTGTCAAGTGTGGGGTTAGTGGAAAGCACATATTTCACTGGAGCCGATATTCCAGCCTGTACAATCATCCAAACCTTTTAAAAATCCAGCTGTAGCAGCTGGCTGGAAGGTTCCAGAGCAGCAGCACAGGCTGCCTGTTCTCCAGGGTCATCCTCATTCCTAGGCACTGCATTAAAACAGGTTCAGGGTCCTGCTTAGAAACTCTGAACACTGATTTAGTCACACACTGATTCTTGAGCCCTGACCTTTAATGTTCTTAACATTCTCCCATCTAAAAGCTGTTGCTTTGATTCTCCTTGTGGAATCCTTCAGTGTCTGCTGTCACCACGGCATCCTGAGAGCTCGGCCCTCTCTTAACTTCAGTGGTTCTCATTCCAGTGGGATTGCTTGGGAGGATCCATGGAAAATCAGAATCTCACAGAGATCAGGAGAAGAACCAAACTACTTGTCCCTCTCCCTTCCACACATGACTGTCCCAGAGACTCCTTCTGGGAGCTCCGACTTTATTTTGGCCAAAAGCAGAGCAGGATCAGAGTTTGCCTCTTCCACCTTTGTGCTGCAATGTGAGGGCAGCTGTGAGTTCCAGAAAAGACCTTCCCAGGTTACCTTGAGCTTGTGGAGCACCCTTGAGCCCTCCCTTGCTGCAGGGAACCCATACTCTCAGAATCTGATTACAGGATCTCAAGTACAGTTATCATTTTATTTGGGAACCCTCCCCTCCGGGGACGCAGTGTTTAACATTTCCTTTGGTTAGAGTCAATAATAAAAGATAAGTCTGTTCCGCCTGGGACTCCCAGTGAGAGAGAGGAACAGATTTTGGTTACTGAGGGTCCGCAGCGCTTTGTTCTCTTGACTACTTTATAACGGGATTGAACATATTTGCTGCCATCTGGCCTGTTCAGCCGAAACAAAATACATCACTAATGTTCCGATTGGTTTTGAAACATCTTGTTCTTGTCAAAAAGTATTTTAAATCAAAACAGGCTTTCCCAGTTGGTGTTTGTCTTTTCCTAGGAGGCCATGGCGAAAATGGGGAAAATTGGGAGAGTCGTGCAGCCCAACCGCGAGCATAAAAGGTAACGCTGGCCTTGGTGTGTTCCAGTGGGGGAGGTCAAGGGAGATGAAGCTGGGGTCTGGAGATGAGGCTGGGGTGGGCCTCTTTATAGCCATGCTGGAGTGCAGTATTAGCATACAGATACTCTAAGAGTCATAGTATATTGTATTTTTAAGAATTGTTCATACTGTATTTCTAAGGATTATTTATGTTAATTTTAAGGCCTAATTATTTACATTATATTTTAACTATTTTCAATACTGTATTTTTCCTGCTGATTTTTAAGGATTATGTTGCATTACATTGTGTTTTAAGGGGAATTTCTGTTACATCTCCAAGGGTTCCGTGGGCGGCGGCGCGCGGGCTCCCCCTGGCGGCGGCCGGGACCGGCCTGAGGGGGCAACGGGGACACGGCCGGGGCTCTCGGGGCCCCGTGCCCGGTTCTGGGCCCCGTGCCCGGTTCTGGGCCCCGCAGCACGTCCAGGGGAAGGGGCTGGAGCCCCAGGAGCAGCTGAGGGAGCTGGGAAAGGGGCTCAGCCTGGAGCAAAGGAGGCTCAGGGGGGCCCTCGTGGCTCTGCACAAGTCCCTGACAGGAGGGGGCAGCCGGGGGGGTCGGGCTCTGCTCCCAGGGAACAGGGACAGGAGGAGAGGGAACGGCCTCAGGCTGGGCCAGGGAAAGTTTAGATTGGATATTTGGGAGAATTTCTTCATGGAAAGGGTTGCCCAGCTCTGGCACAGCTGCCCAGGGCAGTGGTGGAGTCCCCATCCCTAGGGGGATTTAAAAGCCGTGTGGATGTGGCACCTGGGGACACGGGTCAGTGGCAGCCCTGGCAGTGCTGGGGGAACAGTGGGACTCAGTGATTTTTGGAGGGCTTTTCCCACCTGAATGAATTCTGTGAAGCTCCAGTGGCTCCTCACTCTCACAGCAGAGAGCTCTGGGGGAAACTGTCTGAGGAGCCAGGCTGGCTGTAGGGAAATGAAAGGTGGAATTGCAACTGGAAATCACTCGTCAGGGTGGGAACTGCTCTGGCAGCACGCGGGGAGGGCTCTCATCCTGGCAGCAGCTGTTCTTAGGAAGGAGTCAAAGTGTCCTTAAAGCTAAGAGAAGCAAGTAAACATATATATGTTGCAGGGGATTTAAATCTTCAAATCTCAGGCTTTGTTGACATTAACCTTCTTACGCAGATTTTATGACAAGAAATATGAAGTATTTTTGAAGCTTGTGGAACACCAGAGAGAGTATCGCTCCATCATGAACAGCTTGTGATCCAGAGGCGTGGGATCTGGGAACAGCAGGGATAACAAATTTCCAGGCATGTGTGATGCGGGTAATTTCTTCTTACTGTACCGTCCATGTTAAAAATACACTTTTATCATGTAAAATATACATTTTAATTTTTAATGAGAAATAAAAGTGCAGTCACTTTGCTGTGAAGTGCTGGGTGTCTTCTGTCAATAATCCCTGCACTCAGGGACAAGGAATATTCATTTGTTCCAGTCAGAGAACACAAGACAACCAGCTGCAGGTACCCCAGTGCCAGTATTTGGAGTGGCAGGAGCAGCACAAGGAATGACATGATTCACTCGCATGGACTTGAGTCCATGGAGTCAATTCAGTGTTCACATAGATGGACTTTACACACTTAGCTTGAGAGAAATTCCTTCTTTCGTATTGGCATAGGCTGCAATTACCAGTTAAATCCAAACAGGAGTCACACAGTAACGAAATTAGACTTGGGTTATTTGGAAAATAATAGTTTCTGGCCTTTTTTAATGTTAGTAGTCAGCCCTGGAAAACATCTGGTAATTTTTTTAAGGAAACAATGCACTTCCTGCCTTGTAGTTCATGGAAAAGCAATTGTTGCCATTTCCAAAGTACCCATTGTTAGGAGAAACAGCTTTACAAGTTCAGGGACATAATTAAAGACAATGAAAGTTGATGGGAATAAATTGAAGAAACATCATAACAAAAAGAGTGAAACAAACAAGAAAATTACTCTGACATAGTGGGGTGTCAGAGCTCCCAACTCAGGGTCACAATAAAATCTGTCAGCTGAAAAGACAGAGTGGGAAAAAGCAATTGGAGACCAGTGTGTTGTAACCAATAAGTATTCATAAATTTTCATATCTCTATTTTAATATGCAATTAGTGTGTAAAAATGAAGTCCACAGGCTTCAAATGGATAGCAAAGGTACAGGTTATACAGGGACAGGTGTGCAGGGTTGGCTGGCCCTGTGCCAGCACTTTTACCTCTTTGCAGCTCAACACAAACAGCTTCAGCCAAGTTTCCATTCACTTCCTGCTATTTATGTCATTATCCTCAAACTGGCCTTGATTTCTCTGGCTGAGCTGGTACCAAGACGTAGCACGAGGGGTGTGAGGAGTCTGCAAAGGGAGCAAACAACCACACTCACTTGGTGTAAAAGGTAGATGCACAGAGTTCAAGGACTCTCTGTACCTTGCATGGGCTTGCATGACACAGTTACAGAGATTTGTTCCCATTTCCTGCGTGGCCTTTTAATGCCCTTCTCCCCTCGTGACACTTGTACTTTATAGCTTCATTTTTGTTCCAAGCCAGTGTTACTGCCAGTTTCGTATTATCCATTTTAAAACCAGAGCTGTAAGAACTCTGTTTGCCAGTGGCTGAGGAATCAGCTGTGATAACACAAATGCTGCTGCAGGATTTTGCAGTGAGACTGTCTGACCATCCTTGTGTTACACAAGTCGTAGCAAATTGTTCAGTTTGCCAAGTCCTCAAATTAAAATTTAATTCAAATTGAGCCAGGAAGTAAAATGTTAAAGCTCAAGAGTTCTAACGCTCTTCAGCTGCAGGTTGGTGGGCACTGTAATGTTAAGCTCTGATTGTGGCTTGAGGCATTCATGTAAAACTGCCCTCTGAGGGCTCCACATCCAGTGCCTTGGCCATGCCAAGCACTGCTGAGTCCTTCACCCCTGGCAGCAGCACAGGACAAACCCATCGCACTGCCCCAGTGCGAGAGAAGCCTCAATCATGGCTTGAGGGAGTTTGGTCAAGGCCCCCAGCTGGGGTCAGTCAGGCCCCTGAGCTGCAGACCTTGCCATCCTCGCCCCTTCAGGTGCAATCTGCTGACACATTTTTACTGCGCAAATTAAAAGAAGGGAAGCAACCACTGTGTCATCAGCTGCTCCAAGAGTCCTGCGGAGAGGCCCAGGCTTCACTCACATGGAGAAGACAAGAATATGATGGTTCCAAAGAAGCAAAGAGCAACTCTTAGGAAAGAAATCCATGAGACCCACCCAGGTGAAGAGTTCTTGCAGGGCGAGAGTCAGGAATGTCAGCCTGTCATACAGGTAATCTGCAACCTGAATGTTCACATGGGATTGGTGGTTTTGTATTCTGATGCATTTCAGTTCCCTGTGTCTCTTAAGCATTTTTGAGTCAAAATCTCTTGAATGCAGAACCTTTCTGTGCTGTCCAAATGCCCCTACACTGTTCAATCATGGTACAGTATCCAGAGGAAGCCTTCTGAAAGGGACCCCTGCTGCCCCAGCCCTTGGAAAAGAAAGGATTCTGCTTGACATGGAATCCTTCTGGTAACTGGGTCTTAATGGCTGCACTGGTGTGTGCCTGGCTTCAGAATCTGGCATCGAGTGTAGGCTGTGAATGCTTTGAAAGGAGGCCTTGAGCCTTACCCTGGTGTGGGCAGAAAGTGTAGGACTGAGTGATTATTCCTCTTCATTAATGCTGTGGTGTTGGGTTAAAAATTAATGTTCCCCTCCACAGGGCTTAGTTTGGTCTGTAGATTGAAAGAGACTCCCCAGTTCTTTAAGCTCCCTCCCAGGATGTGACAGGAGAGGAAGGATGTGCTTTGGTGTTATCCTACAGCCTGTCAGGAGGAGGCCCTGCCTGTGCCTTCGGCCTCATCTTCACATCAGTGCCACTGCCTGGCACTCTCTGTGCCAGCTGGGATTCCAGCCTTGAGAAAGGGCAGAGCTGTTTGGATTTGGCAATACCTGGGGAAAAATCCAGCTGCTATCTATGCTCGAATCTGTTTGGAATTTTAGAGGCAAGTTGAAATCCTGCAGTTCAAATCTGAGTGATATTTGAAAGGTCCAGCCTGACCCTCTCTAGGTCTGCTTTTCATCCCATGCTGGGTTCTTGTCTCTGCCAGGGTGACTGCAGGACTTCTCCAGGTCGGAATTCCAGGAGCACCTTCACTGGAAGGTTCTGGAGGGTGACACTTCCACCGCAGTACTGCCAGTAACTGCATCAGAAGGTAACCACATAATGGTACAGACTGGTTTTCCTTGCTGGGTCTCTTTCAATCCATTCATTATGTGCTGCTCACTCAGTAAATGCAGATTTATAAACACGTAGGGGTCGAGGTTGTTTCCGTGGCTTATTGTGTTGCTTCTCACAAGAGGTGTGAAAAGCAATACAGTTCCACCATAAAGAATGTTTTCCTTTTTTCCCCTGTATCCAGCCTCCCAGTACAACAAGCAACCTCTGGCTGGGGCCTGGTGAGATCAGGAACTTCCATGCTGCTGTTTGTGGAATGTTATCCCAGAGATTCAATAAACTACACAAAAGCAAAATGCTGGAGGCCTGTTTGATATTTCACAGTTGTTTGATCTGACATGTGTCAAATGATAAATGCAAATGGCCGCAGGATTATTCAAGCCCAAGTGGGTTTTGAAATGCTGTGGGAAAATCAGGGGATAAATAAAGCTGATTCCAAGAGCTCAAGCTCGTTGCTTGGCATGTGTCAGAATGCAGACGGGTAAATATTACCTTTGTCTGCAGGGAGGGCAGGTTAGTGCTGTGCCTCCAGTAGGGGGTCAGGGAGCAACCTACCAAATTAAAATATGAAGATATGCTAAACATATTGGAGGTTATTGAATGTTTATGAGGAAGTTAGCAGGATTAATAAACCCTCTTTCTACAATGGGCTGTGAAAATGAATGTGATTCTTTATTTTTAATACATGGTTTTCCTCTGCAACGTGTGAAAAATGGAGCCTTTGCTCTCCTATACTGGTATGTGCAGAGACTTACAGATCAGCTCAGGGAGGGTTTCCTTTCCAGTTTCTTTCCCTGTGGATCTTATTCTGGAGGCTCCCTGGGTCGTGGCTGAAGCCCTCAGGAGTATGAGTGCCTGTGGACAGAAGCATTGCAGCTGCATCAAGGTGGCCTTGTCCAGAGTGACTTTCAGGGCCAGTTATCCCAGATAAACCAGCAGGCACAGCCAGCGAGCAGCTTGCACCTCTGGAAAAGCCAATTGCCACATCCTTTTTCACCCAGACAACTGCTGATTGCCAAGCACAACATTGAGGGGTCTCAGGAGCTGTTACGGGCTGGTTGCCCGTACAGTTGTGACCCGGCTGATTTTCTTAAAAGTCCATTCTCAGAGCCCCATGAAAAGACGGAGTCCGCGGGTGCTTGTTTCAGAGATGTTTATTCTTTCTTATCTCTAAGCTTGATAACAGCTTCTACAGCTGGCTCGCTGCAGAGCTGCTTACAGCTTGAGATGCCCTGCTAACTGCCCCTGGATGGGCCGGCTCCCAACTTTTCTATGGTTTTGGAGCTCCAACCATCTTCCGAAACGTGTCCTTGTTTATTATTTTATACCAATTAATTTGAAGAAGGTCAGGTCTACCTTGACCAATGTATTTGTGCCACCATCACAGCATAACATGGAGGGTAGAGAAGAAGAAGAAAGCAGAGGACATCAGGGGCACCACCCAAAATCCTCCATCTTGAGAACTCCAAATGTCACGTACCATCACCCTGTGATAATTATACCGTTATCTTTTTTACAGTTTCGTAGCCTGTAATTCTTCCCATAACGTTGGTAACTTTTCCCATGGGCTAAGGTCAAAAGCTGTGCATTTCTGAGCTATCATCCCGGGTCTTAGACCCTCCTGCTGTGGTGTTTGACACCCCAGGGCAGCCAGGGGGGTGTTCTGGGTCCCAACAAGGAGCGAAAGGAGGCAGAGTGTGAGGACAGTAAGATTAGGCTGCACATGCAGTGACAGCAGTGAGTCTGGGCTGTTCAAAAACCAGGAAAATTGAATGTCAGGGCTGGCACCACCAGCAAAGCACAAACAGCATCTCAGCAGAAGCAGCACAGCTTGACTGGCAGCTCCGGGGCACAGTGAGCAGTGTGACAGGTCAGGGAAATAAAACCTCTCAGCATTTCAACTGATGCAACTTGACAGGGACCCCAGTGAAAACAGCAGCACAACATTGTGCTGCCATTTTCATGGGATTGTTCTGTTGAGCTGAACAATGATCTTTGTTCCCAAAAACAGCCAGCGAGTATTTTGTGTGAGCTGTGCTGTAACGAGAAGTCTCCGGGAGCCCTCAGTGCGGGGGTTCTGCACCCAGCATCACCTCGTCTGCTGTCTCTGAGAAAGGGAATTTGAGAGGAACCATGTTTAAAACCCAGGATAAAAATGTTCCTGATGCCATCAGTTACATTGTGTTTACAAGGACTGGGGATGTTAAATTTGGCCCAAAGGTATTTTTATGAACCTCGCTCCGACTTGTGCTTTGTACTCATTTTCATTGGAGTGCAGGGTTTATCTTTGTGCCTCTTGTGTTTTGTTTGCACACACGGAGCAGTTGGCTGAGCCCACAGCTGTGTTTATTCCTAAATCCCCATCCAGTCTGTATAAACCCGGTCTGGCACCCAGCTTCCAGCTTCTTCAGAGCTTCGTGTTTGACACCCATCACGTCTGACCAGCACTGACCCACTGGGGTGGTAGATCCATGGCTGGGATCCCACGGCTGCACTGCTGTGCTTGTGCTCGGTCCCAGCGAGGCCAACAGGGCATGGATGGATCCCAGAGTCCTTCAAGGCCCATCACAAAAGAATCCCATGGAAATTAAGATTTGCCGCACGCAGAATCCTTTGTTTGGTAGAACAGGAAAGGAAGGACTCCTCTGAAGTTGACCCATTTGTGCTTCAGTGCATTTTTCATAAAATAGACAAAATCCTGTTTTAATCTATCCCACTCCACAGCCTTCTGAGGGACTCTGTAGGTTTCTCTAAAATACCTCTGTGGTTATTGTTAATTAGAAAGAAATAATATTGCTGAAGGATCGCTTTTCAGTTGAACTTCCTGAACATATGGTTCAAACTGAAGCTGAAAGGGAAAACTTCAGGACAAACTGTATGAATTACTACTAATAATAAAATCAGACATTTTTTATAAGTCCACATTAATCTTCTTTAAAAGCTTTGGGTTAACCACATTTTTTAAATAAAACTTTTACCGGAGCGGAATTTATTAAGAGAGCTCAGTGTTGCCTTAGCTCTGTTCCACGGGGCATCAAGAGAAGTTTTATTACTGATTTCAGTCACAACAGACTTAGATCTACACAGAATGGTTTTGATAAGCCCAGTGTAAAAGTTTTATTGGTTTAAGACATGAAAAACAGACATGTTACAGAGACCACTTCTACTCTATAAACAGCCATAACGTGGATCATGCATCGCACTGGAGTCAGTGCTCTGGAGTGTAAATAATGGTGTGGAGGGAAGGAAAGCCTGGCCAAGTATGTACAGCTAAGAAAAACAACACAGACCCAGCTTGTATATGGCACTTCTCCTCTGCAGATCTCAAAATTAAATACAAATAAAGTCTGTATCATTAGGTCATACTCACAGATGGAAAAGGGAAAACTAACCAGGCCAGGGAAAGAGGAAAGTTGATGCTCTTTGTTGTTATGTCTATCTTTGTACTTGAAACTGTAACTACCGGGGCATTATTTGAAACAGGTTTTGAGGCCATGTGGTTACTGTTTGTGCTGCATGAGTTCTGTTCAAAGCCTCCTTTTCCTGTATGTTATAAAACAGTGTTAGAAAAACATGAAACAACCTGAAGTATTACATGGTGTCTCTCCTGAGGTGTCGCTGGCTGTTGAGGATCCACTGATTTGTTGTGCTCCCAGAGGATGGGGATAGTGCCAGTGGTGACGAGGGGCTGTGCTTTGTTATCTTTATCCTAAAGATAAAAATGTGCTTTTATTGCACCAGCATTAACAACACGGCCCCTTGTTCTCCTTTGTACTTAGATCTTTTTACTGCGTGGTGAAAAAAGTGTGAATGGCTTGTAAATATAACTTGCACTTGCTTGAAGGTGCCAAGCTCACACTGGCTCCAGTGGTGCAGAACGTGGGCCTTAAAAATCCTGAAATCCCTTTATAAATGCAATTATGAACGTAACTCCCTCCACTATTCTGTGCTTCATCCTTGTATTCACTTGGAAAAACTATTTAAGTACTGTAATCCCAACCATATGGCTCAGAGCCTCAAAGAAGGCATTTAGCAGACACGTTTGTCTAGAGAATTAGGGTTTTACACAGATTATCCAGTGACTGGAGATGCTGTGGGGGAGGACAGGAGCCCACGCCAGGGGCAGCCTCGACAGAAGGACCCTCTAAATCTGCTCTGTCCCCTTCCTGTTAAACAGATCCAGGGCTGGAATAAACAGTTTCTGAGCTTGCACTGGGCTGAGATGTCTTTGAACAATTTTCCTCTGTGAGACCACACAGATTTACTTAAAAAAAACAGTAAACAGATAAAAAAAAGCTTTATGCATGACTAGAAACCAACTTATTGAATTGTTTAAAGTGGAACTTCTACTACTTTTGTTTGTGTAGAAAGCTTTTACTAGTCTGCAAACCAATGCAATTATGCCTAGATCGCTTCTGTTTTATTTTAGGCAAATGTTTCTCTCGGAAAGCAAGTGTGGGACAGAACCAGACCTAAGCCTGGTGTGTCCTACTCCTGATTTGCACCCACAGAAATTAACTTTATGGGAATAACTGGATTTTTATGGTGCTGATTAAAAAGACAAGCTGGCTTCTCAGAAGTGAGTTCATGCTTGATGATGAGACTTCATGTTCGTTACATCTCGAGCTTCCACAGTTACAAACTTGATTATTGGACTGTTGATTTTTTTAATAGGTTGGGGTTTTTTTTGCATAGTCCAATACAAATGGTGTGATTTTTCTGGTGCATTTTACCCATTCCACAAGTTTATATTGTAATTTACCTGTATCCTCTGAGATGACGTTACTTCTTATCAACCTAAGATTTCATGTTTAGTAGCCCATCTAAGCACTGACTGCACTGTCAGTCCAGAACACCTCCCACAGAATAAATGCCCTCAGTTGGTGTCTGGTGGGAGAGGGGCTCACTGGAGGCAGGTGGGGCAGCTGGAGTTGCTGTGATTCCTGGGAGAGATGTAGTGCAGAGTCTTCACTAAATTAGTAGTTTGATTGACATATTCAGTCCATTGATAATAATTTACTGTGATTAGCAGAGAGTCACAGAAACTCAGCGTAGATGTCACACATAACTAATTGTCACTGTTTCCTCCTCCTTTGCAGTTGTGTCTGTCACTAAAATGGACTGGAATAAAGTCTGGTGTGTTCTCTGCCTTCCTGGGCTGGCAGAATGGAACCATAGGCTGGGTAGCAAAAAGACTCCTGGTGAGTGTTCAGGAATCCAGGTCTCTTGCCAGAGCCAAGTCTAAAACTATGAGTTCACCAAATGAGTAATTTTAAATCAGCACCATTCATACCATTCTTTCCTCCTGTAACGAGGATCTGTAAATAGGAGGAACTGGAGGTTTTAAAATAATGCGCCATAACTTTGATTCAATGATCTTAGAGGGCTTTTCCAACCTTAACAATAGTGTTTCTATAACTACTGGGAAAAAATCTCTCTCCTTTACTGTGAAGTTATAAATATATTTGTTCCCATCCTCAACAGAAAAATGTCAGATGCCAAAGGCCTTTCCGTTGGTTTCAGATTTTCCTTTCCCTGCCCTGATAAGATTCTCTCCTGCAGAGGTAACAACCACACAAAAGCCCAGCAAGGGATGCCTGGGTAGGAGTAAGACACCACAGCGATGGTCAGATCCAAGTCCAGGACACCGAACTCCAGGCAAGCAGACTTTATTTAACACAGTGGCACCTAAAATTCATCCGGCACATCCCCATCCATCTTGACTTCCCGTGCAGGGCTGGGGGGCGTTTGCAGATCCAGAACATCCTCTCAGCTGGTACAAGCAGTGATGGTTTCTGTGAGCTGCGGCCCAGAGCAGTTGTGTTTACAAACACTGCACACACCCCGGCCCATTAGGTATCTCCTCTTTATTTGTGCACAGGAATAACACCCACGTTTCTTTAGCTTTGTCTCGTACAACAAAGGGAACGAAATGTGTTTCTGATCATGCAATAGATACGGAGTCAAGGGAAGCCCAGCATTCCCAGACCATAACCAATGGAAATTCTGAAAGGCTCCCTTGCCCTTTGCAACCTCAACAAGTTGAAACCTCTTGTGTATTTTGTATTAGCTTGTCTTGTATAATAGTTAACTTATATATGACTCCTAGGGGACAAGTGATTATGGTTTATTTCCAGATGACTCATGAGCAAGTCTGCAGAAAGAGAGTTTGAGCTGCTCAGAAAACAGGAAAATGGAATATTTAGTGTTGCTGATGACACCAGTTCTGGCTGCTGAGCTCAGATGCCAGGCAAAGGGGCTGGAAACTCGTCAGCTTGAGTGCAAGGGCCTGTTGAGACCTTGCAAATGCTCATGCTCTGCTCCCAGTGCATTTGATTAGGACTAGGAATTACAGCAAAGAACCAGGCAGTGATCCTGCACTGTGTGAATAATGTGTGTGTGTATAGGAAGAATAAAAATCATTCAAACATCATTCAAATCCAGGATCATGACCACATTTTTAATTTGTTTGTGATCTCTCTCTGGTTGAGTGAAGCAAGGTGGCAAACTTGACCAGCTCTTTCAGGATAACCGACAGGTGGCAGATCCAGAGGGAGCAAACCCAGGCAGTTCCTTACACACACAGTTAAGCCATGGACATTCTTATGGATGCTAGGAATTTCTGAGTCCCACAGGTACCAAGGCAAGGTGGCCCTGGTTTCACCTGGTATGGACGTTCTTTCCTCCAGCTGCATTAATGGAGCATTTGGGAGGAAAAAGGGACTTGGGGTCACCTTCAGCAGAGACATCAGTGGCTTAGTCTTGTTCTGAGTCGATCAGCTGGGAAAAACATGCCAGGTCTGTCATTTATTTTTAATAGATTATCTGCACATAATCAAATTTCTGATTTATTGAGTCCAAGCACTCCCAGTGATGCTGGAGTTGGCTCCGTCCTGGTTATGAGGGGCCCGCCCAGCTGGATCTGATAGAAGGAGAAGACAGATGATATCTGACATCGCTGTAAGGCTGCCAGAACTAATTTACCCCTTCCAAAATCCTGAGCCGGCCTTTGAACGTTTGAACTGCGATTGAATTAGAGATTGATTATGGCAGTCAGTGTTTGTGTCATGGGGCTTTGAGGTTTTGATGGCACTAAACAGTCTTAGCAAAATAAAATATTTAGCGTGACTTTGCCTAAAATGACAGATTTTTAGGGAGCTTCCTCTCATGCAGTAATTCTGTGTGTTATTTCAAACAGCACTATTAAAATTGTCATTCCTCCTAACATTTTAGGCTGGAAACTTTGCAAGTGCCCTTAGAAATGACTATTTCACAGTCTTGTATTAGGATCTGGGTGCCTTTAGTGGTTCTAACACATATGTTGTTGGGAATCCTCAGCCAGAACTGGGTGATAAAATGTTTAGTACAGTAAAAGTCAATTTAATTCATTTGGAGGAAACAAAAGGAAAAAAACCAACCAAAACCAAACCCCAAGTTCAGAAGCAAATTATTCTGAAAAACAGAATTTGAAGATCTGGAGAAAGCTTTAAAGTTTTTCAGGAATCAGGTCCTTATGTTTCTATTCCTTTCTGAGTGCACAGCACAGGTGTTCACTGAGGCCACATTTCCACAGGTCAGATTTGCAAAGGAATTCTTCATGTAGGTACCTCATCAGGGGCCAGGCTTTGAAACTGGGGCAGTCAGATGTTTGAGAAAAAGGAGCTTTTCAGATCTGGACACATCTTTTGGCTTAAAATGAAAGCTGAGCGTTTCAGAAAATAATTCTTGTAGAACTCTGCAAAACCAAGCCCATTGTACTAAACCCTGGCCACCAGATTTGATACATTTTTAATTCTTGCCCACAAAAGGAAGGCGTGAAGCACTGATCTGTTTGTTGGCTTTGGAGCCCGAAGCTCCTGGGTATAAACCTTTATCTCTGTGACACAGCTCAGCTCACAACATCTTCCAGTTTTGCCACAAGGAAATTTAGCTCTAAAGCATCAGTGGTGAGTCCATTCTCATCAGCATCTTTGAGGAGGGGTATTAAAGTTTAAAAAGCTCTCAGCAGATTGAGCGCTCACAAACACTGATTGGTTTTTCCACGAGCACGTGGCATTGTTCAGTAAAGCAGCCCTGCTCTGAGGTGTGAAGGTGTCAGGAGGGGTGACAGTGTCACTTTGCCCCGGCACGGGAGCAGCGCTCCCAGTCTCGGTTACAAGCCCAGTTCAGGTGACCGAGGAGGACACACTGGAAGCTCATGGTTTAGCAATCCAGATCTAACCTAATCGTAGGCAAATTAAAACCAGGGCATTTCAGAAAGAAGAACTGATTCATACGGATTTTCCAAAAGTAATCTAATAATAAAAAGTCTAAATAAATACTTCAATTATTTATTCATAACCAGTCTCATGAACACTTCTTACAGTGGTCCAGGAGACCTCCATGAGGTTGAGTATGCCATTGGTCTTTGCAGAAATGTTTGAGAGGAGCTGAGTCAGTGACAGTGTTGGTGTGGAATCATACAGCAAGGCCAATTATGCCTTATTTGCCAGTTAATAATTTAATCACCCAATTTAGTTGCCCTTAGTTGCCAATTAATAATTTAGTTGGCATGGGATTCTCAAGTTTTCTAAATTATGGAATGAAATAAATGTAGTTTTTTTCCATCTGAAGAGAAAGCCCTTCCTTTCTAAATCTTCTCTCCCGAAAGACATTTAACATCATTGAAAGGGTACCTGAGCCCAATAAAAAAAATTACATTCCTATTTTTAAATATTAACTTGAATCAAGGGCACACTGTAGGTATTTTGATCACCTGACGGAGTAGCAGCTTATCAGTGCTATTGTGAAACAGCTCTAAAACTTGCCAGACACTTGTGATACTTTGGAATTGCATAATTGCAGACTTAGGTTGTGTAATACAATTTTGTCCTAATCTTAAGTGGAGCGCAGAATTTGAGCAGAAAGTCGAACATGTTAAAGTAATTTTTAATGATGGGCATTTATAGGCTGTAGGGTATTTATTCTTTGTCGTGTTCTCTGGTCCTTGAGAAAGGTTTGATTCATGTAAAGGTGTTCTTCAATTTAATGCTGTAAAATTGATAAGGAACGCTGTTCAGGGCTTGGTTTTGTGCAGTGTTCAGCATCCTGATCCTGATTCAACAAGGCACTGAAGCACAAGCTGAATTTTCAGCCCTCAGGTAACACATAACCTCCTATGTCTCAGTAATATTGGAATAGAGATACATTTAGAACAGAAATACTGCCCCTGGCATTCCTGCTGAAGCACTGATAAACTAAACAAAGCACTTTTCAAAGCCTAATAACCGGATGGGATTTGTAGCATAAACAATGCTCCTTGTTAGTCACCAGTCCCCAGGGCATCTTCCTCACTTTGTTACAGATAAATTAGCAACAAATGAAATGCTGTGTGTGATTTCCTGCCCTGGGTATGCCTGTGTGCTCGCGTGCCAGTGTGAGAGCTGTCATTTATTATTTATCCAAGAATGTATTCAGGTCCACAGTGTGATTTAATTACTTATTAAAGGTGCCAGACTGGCAGATGCAGAAGCTGGAGGAGCTTGGTTATCCAGAGAACATGATATAGGCAGTAACATCCTCTCCAAGATGTTCAATGCTTCACCCCAGTGGACTCCCCAAATCTCCAAGCACAGCTCTTTCTCTCCAACCTTTTCCCAGGTTCTCCCCTCAACGTGTTAAATTCATAAAGGCTGCTAACAGAGATGTCAGTTAGTCCTGTGGTTTTCAGACAGGAATGTTGATACCCTGGAAAATGGTTTGAACACATTAGGTCAGTCTGTTTTAGCTAGGCCCCTCAAGCATTGGGTTAGTACTAACTCAGAAAAGGATTTGAATGGATTTAATATAGAGGTGAAACCACCTCTAACTAACTATTAGCAAAAATATTAATCGTAAAGGTGGAATGAGCCCAGAAGATTTCCTTCTGCTTGCCAGGGGCTGTGTACGCAGTGCTGTGGCTCTTCTGCAGTCACTCAGGCCTTACCACGGACACACTTGCCTTGGAAACTGCAGGTTGAATTCTGCACTGTTTCAAGAAACAGGATTTTGGGTCCGTTTTTTATGTCACTCTAAGCCTATTATTGCTCAGTGGTGCAGTTCAAAGCAGTTCCACTGCCCCTAGGCACAGCTGGATGCAGGACAGCAGGGAATCTTTTACTTCCATCAGTATCCAGGTTTCAGTGGGGAAACTAAGATTTTATTTGGCCTAACTCATTGAATTTCACCAGAGAAAGGCTGTTAAATAACAGCAAGGTTCCCCTCACATAGCTCCAGAATATTTTGAAGAAGATAACGAACACAAGAAAATCCAAACTTCTGTAACTCTGTACATTAAATTAGTCAATCAGTGATTGTCCCAGGCCAGCCATTCCTGTTGCCTTGCTGACATTTTGGTTCCGGTACATGCCTGAAAGTTGGAATCCTGGATCCATTTTGTCTGATTGTAGGTTGGGCATTTTTGGTGCTCGATCTTTGGTTGGGACTGTAAAGCACAACTGCAGTGCCAGTCCAGTGTTTGCTCCAAATGAGCTCCTCGTTTTGGCTCTGGAGTTTGATCTGGCAAACACTCCCATGCCTATTTTAGTTTGCACAGTTGAATAGTCCCATCAAAGCCAACAGGTCTGGAAGTGCCAACCACTGGCATTGCTGCATTATTAATTCCCAGTTTTACATCCAGTTTCTTGATCTACTCCACAAAAGCCTATCTAACCAAAAATGGAGCCTGTGAGGGACAAAGATGGGGCTGAGAGGTGTGAAGCTGTGAAACACTTCTGGGACTGTTCTGGAGCAGCGCCTACGTGATGGCCTTTGACACAAACGGAGGGGTTTTTGACTGAAATGGGCTTTGGGATGATGCACCCCCAGTGAGTCCCATCTGTGACTGAATTCCATCCTGGAATGACACAGTGGGGGCTGCTGGATATGTAGGAGGCTTCAGAGTTCTGCCCAGCTGAAGGAACTCAGCTCAGAACTGCTGTGCCCCTGGTTCCTGTGCATAAGCAAAACAGAGCAGGGGCTGGGGGAGAGCATCATGAAAGCAAGGGAGAAATCTCTAAATGCAAACAGACAAGAGTAACCTTTATCTTAAGAAATGATCCAAGTGCAAAATGCGGTAACAATAAATATAGTGCAACCCCCTGGCAGTCTGTCCAAGAGAGGCTCGACCCCTGTTGTGGGAATTGGCTTTCTCTCCTTGGAATATGCCATAGCAAGAGAACCTTCAAACATGAAAGAAAATGTGTTCAAAATTCTTAGGCAAACTGAAGTCTACTTTCAAATAAAACCAAGAAAAATGATGTTGATATAGAAATGATGGGAAATCTGAACTCAGTTTTGACAGGTAGGTACACAATAACTTGTTTATTTAATACATAAATGTTGCAGTATCAGGACAACTCACACTCCACACACTTGTAGCTCTCCTACTCTGCCAGCTGTGGTTGGGTTTGAGATATTGTGCTATTCAATAGCAAGTGGTGGCTGTGACATTTTCACCCAGTGTTTCTGGTTTTGAACACAGACTTCTTCCACTAAAGAATACTTTTTAAATACTCCATTTAAAAACATGTCTTTTAGTGCTTTTAACACTAACTTTCAGATATTGAGAAAGGAATACTCTTTAATAACTTAGCTGTTAATTTTCCATTTAAAACTAATGAACAAGTTACTAACATTTTATTTGGCAAATCTTCTATGCTGGTGATAGTGTTTCTGAATAATAAGATAATGGTATATAATTGGTATAATGGAACACAGAGTTCTGAAAATTACTTTGTTTAGAGAGAGCAGAGATATTACCAGAATTCGTTTCCCTAGTAGTACATACCCTGGCACAGAATCAAAGGGGTTATTTCTTGGAAATTGAGTTTGTGATTTCTGTGATCCTGAAAAAAACATGTTCCTGATCTTACCTGTGGGTTAATGCCTGACTGTGGTGAGTGCTGGAGGTATTTGGTGCACAACATTAAGTAAGTGGGAGGATACCCTCAGGATCAGAATCTTTACGGCACGAAACTGGGACACAAACCCACCTGCCACACTGGTGCCTGAGGAGTCACCACATGGCCCCACCATCAGCAAACCTGTGGGAGCAGCACCTCCAAGTGTCACTGTGCTCGTGACCAGCACGTCTCTGCCACAGCTCACATCCCAGTGCTGCATTTCTTGTCCTGGGCACAAACTGAAATTGTATCTGAGACATTTAATCCACGTGAATTTGCAGAGCGGCTGCTGCCATGACACTGCCAGCAGTTCCATGATGTCAGCTAATGTCAGCTGGGTAGTGCTGGAATTGCTAAAGCCCACCCTCACTTGTGACCTTGTTCACTGAAAAAGATAAGGGTACTAAAATAGAAGTGCAGGTAAATGAAAAGGCAGAAATAAAAAAGCTTAGATAGGAGATGAACAAATGTTAGGGAAACAACGGAGGCAGCGAGAGGAGGGGAGGAGAGGGTGCAGGGCCAAAGTGGGGCTTTGCTGAGCAGAAATGATGCTGTAGAGGTGTAAATACTTTATTCTGATCAAGTCACTGTTCTTAAAAGCTGCCAATTCTGAGATGTTTCCCTGAAATAGTTGAGGCAGATCACTCCTAAAGGATGATAACTGTTTCTGTCTTGTTGGATGAAGCCAAAAGGTGCAATTACAAGATCTGGTCAGTCTCTATTTTATAAATATAGGTCAGTAGCTTTCCACCTCAGACCTGCTTTGTCTCCAGTACAGCTGTTTATGGAATTTAAAAAGTTATCACAGATTCTGGCTCTGTGGCTCTATTCCCATCTCTTCTGTTTCAGTTTCTCAGTGCCTACCTCACTGGCATATGATAAACCTTAACTATTATTTGGAAAAGCAGTTGTTATTTTTTTCTGAAACTATTGTAGTAAATATTGTTATTCTGTGTGAACGGTGTGGATGCATTTGCACTCTGTATATACACACTCACTGTATCACATGGGCTAAGATAACTCTGTCTGGAAGACTGCAACCAAGGAGCCCAGAAATGACTCCAGTCAAAACAAAATTAATTATAAAAGACTAGAAATGCCAGCCCAAACCTTCAGAGTTTTAATGAGATGACTGTTTCTTACCAGCATTAAATCTGTGGGGATAAGGAAATGTTCACTGAGTTAAGATGTGCTAAGAAAAGTGTAAAGAAGAGCATAAACGGCTCAGGAATTTCAGGAATCCCACTGGCTTAAACAGTCTTTTATTTAAAGCAAATGTTCTCATAGTTGAATGACTTCCATGAAGGGCCTCAAGTGATGAAAGTATTTCCATCTAATGTGAAAATACTTGAAGGATGCTTATTCCATGTGAAAATATTGCCACCTTTCAGAAAAGCCTGAACACAAGACTGCTTTAATGAAGATACTCTCAGACAAGGTATTAATTTTCAGATTATACAAAATATCCAGAATTCCTACTATTTTGATAATGAATAGACTCTAATGACTTTCATCTCCTATAGCAGCCACGGAAAATATTTCAGGGTATTTTACAAAATAAGATACTTCAGTAACAGAGTGAAAAATTTTACATTCATCATCCTGACACTGCTCCCTTTTCCCTCAGGGCACACCTGACCTGGAAAGTCCCACCGAGCATCTGCAGGGAAAAGCAGTGGGGAAACAAAACCTGCAGAGACCAGCAAGGCACCGAGAGCCTTTGGCCAGTCAAACAACTCCAGTTCACAGCAGTGGCTTTTTAAGGCTTATTTTACATGTTCAGTTATGCTGAATAAACTCCATTTAATAACTTCCAAATTGGCCGTGTTTGGAGAATAAACAGATAGTCAATGCTTTTTTCATGACAACAGGGTAAGTTCCCTCCCACAGCTTGATTCAAAAGGAAGTGGGAGTGTGTGTGGCAGGAAGGTGCCAGGGATTGTGACAGGGTGTGAAGGGATGTGTGGCCCAGCAGGTATCAGAGCAGTTTGTATTGTGTAATAACTCAGTGCACACGGATCGGGAATTAAGGTTTGATTCTGGTTTTGGCATCTAAAAATTCAAATGTGCCTCAGTACTACAGAACACCATGGGGCTTACTGGAAGCTCCTAAATCTTTTGAAAGATGCTCAGGAAGTGCAGACTTCCAGAAATCAAATCAATTGAGCAACTAAATTCGATTGAAAAGCAGAGGAACGTTTTTTATCTTGTTTTTTAAGGGCAAGAAATGTGCAAGTACATAACTAACCACCAAGGGTCAGTGTTTGGTGTTTTTTTACATTCTGACATCTTTGTTCTTGGTGCTTAGAAAATCCCTTTTAGCTACATTCCTGTAATTAGGATTTTCCAACAGTATTTTTAAACTAGCAGTGAGATGCATATGTGCCATACAAAGTATGGGAAAATCCAAGTGGCTGGATATGGGGCTTTTGTCAGCCAGCTACCAAGTGATGTCTGAATTGAGTATTGTTCATCTTCCTGGATTTAATGATATAAATCCCACTGACTATAACAAAAACACACCCTAGGAGCTGGATTTTATTTTTATGAATAGCAATTGAATTATTGTAGCAAATGCCATTCTTCTGTTTTGTTAAGAAAGTTAAGACAGCCCTAACTGAGAGATTGTCAGGGCTTTGTCAAGATGGCAAAGGATGCACTGTCAAGAGGAGTGAACACATTTTAACTAAGTTCCTGTTGAGAGAAATAATTTAACCTGACTTTAAAATGTACTAACAGTGGTATCAGCCATCAGAAGCTTGAGCTGCAGTCCTGGTATCAGGTGCAGGCCTGGCTGGCCTTCCCTGTTTCTAGGATGGTAATATAGGTCACAGTCCTTGATTGGCACAAACCCAGAATGTACTGACAGACATTCATATCAACTGCAGATCATGAAGAAATCTCCAACCAGGCTTAAAAAATAAACCCAACCCACCTCACTCTCCATAAGGCACAGAGATCCCTTTGTTCCACTGCTGCCCCACGGCCCAGATCCAGGCACGGCTGCCCAGTGCTGGGGAGCTGCCCCTGCTCAGCTGTGACTTGAAAGATGCAAAAAGCTGGGCAGATTTCTGCGTGGAGCCGATTTTATTTCTCTGCAGACGCAGACACACCCTTGCAGTGCTGACACAGGTCTGTCTGGGTGAGCCCTCAGCCACCCGGAGCCCGCCTGACCTGGATGCGACAGCCAGGAGCAGCCGGGTGAGCCGATCTCTCCTGACATAATCCCAGATTACCCAAGATGCACAGCCTGCCGTGTTTTCACACAGATCTCAGCCACACTCCTTACCTGAGCCAGTCTGTATCAAATTTCCTGCACTGCCATCCCTTAGGAATAATTTCGGAGAGCTTTTGAATGAGGATGAACCCTGAATGGCCTTACCTGGTGCCTCCATCCCTGCCCTGCCCAGGGCCCTGTTTTGCAGCTCAGCCCTGGATTCATGAGCGCCACAGCCCTGCTGTGCCTGGCAGGGACACCTCGGGGGCTGTGACCTGGGCACTGAATGCCAGAGCTGCCTCATCCCTCTGCACCTGCCCGATGGTCACGGCACTGGGCCTGACTCTGGCCACCCTCACAAGGCTCCACCTTGTACTGCTGCTGCTCCCTGGCTTACGCAGCACAAACCCAGGGAAAAAAAGGAGTTACCTGCAGAAAGTGGATGAAGAAAACGTGTGAGAGGTGGAATCTGCAGAGAAAGAGCGATTGAAATCAAGGAGGTGAAATACAGAATGTGTTTTTGTGAAACAGGCCGCAGGAAAAGGGTGGTAGGAAGTGACAGATGTGGCACTGTGACACTGTCTGAGAGGGAAAGGACACAGAATTATGGAAACTACACGGAAATAGAGGGATAAAATAAACAAAAGCTACTCGATATTTAAAAAGAGCAAAAATACTAAAAAACTAAAATGAGCATGCTAAAGAGTACAAATCCCAGCACAGAACTCTGGGGGCTTTTACTGTAAAAACCTTTTATGCCTTATTCTATTTTTAATAAGGATTTATGTTAATCTTCCATGGCAACCAAATCTCTTTAAGAACCTTTGGTGAAGGAAACGGTAATAGGGTTTCCAGAAATCCAAGTCCACTCTCGAGTCTTTATCTGTTCTGGAGAACACTAGGAGGGGAAGTAGTTATGTAAATACCATCCAAGTCATCACCACAATTTTAACCTCTGTGAGGCAAAGTAGAATCGGTAACAGAAAATTAAAGTATGTATCTTGAAGAACAGCCAAAAAAGAGCAGATGCTGCCTGTAGCAGTTATTATTCAAGTTGTTCAGTCCACGCTTAGGCTGATGTGTTTAATGCCATCCTGTACACTTCAGTAACAACAGGAAACATAAAAATTGTCATAAAATTGAACCCTAACAAACAAAACCTGTTCAAATCAATTAGTAAAAAAGGCTGGTGGAGGGAAAATATTTAAATAAGTTCTTGTTCTGAAACAGGAAAGGGACAGAATAATCACATCTCCTTAGTGTAAGGTACTGAGACTTCTCTGGAGTGTCTGAGGCAGGGTGCTCTAGAAGACAGGATCCTCGCTCAGGCATCCACAAGATCTGATTAACTTTTTCCTATGCAACAAATACAGAATTTTCTGAGACAAAAAAAGATCAAACACAGTAAGTACTCGCACTTTTTAGCTATTCTGTAGTGAATTGAGCAAGATGAAAAGATCGTGTGCGGTGGGGTTTGATGTGCTGTGCAGGCAGCGCAGGGCTGGATGCAGAGCCTTGGCTGCGAGCCCTGGGCTGTGCCAGGGGCAGGAAGGAGCTGCTCTGCAGGAACAGCTCGCACCTCGCTGGCAGGTGAAAGGCACTGGAGCCTGCTGGGCTTTGGGAAGCACTGACAGCAGCCTCTGAGCCTGAGAAGAAAAAAAGACAATATAAATTAAGAATAGGTAAAATAGCTGTAGCCCTTCTCAATCCATCCTTTTGGAACGGGGTACGTTGTCCCACCTCTAGAAGGGTTAAAGCAGTTGCTTCTCACCCCCGTGCTTAAGCGCTTTCAATCCCTCACCGCCCCAGATTTGGTATTTTCGCCTCACTCAACCATTTTTTAAAAATTTAGCTATTTTTTAAGCAGTTCTGTATCCTGCTCTCAGAGCAACGTTTGTGGCGGGTATAGGCACACTGACCTACCTGCACCTTAAGCACAGGTAATTCTGCACCAATCCAGCGGCTCTTCACCCGTGACCTCCACGGCCCGTCCGTGCCCGGCCCGCGGCAGCGCTGACAGCCGGGGCGGGCTGTGAGGAGGCAGCCCCCGCCATGTTGGGACGGAGCGGAGCCTCCCGGGCGGTGCGGGGGCGATGCGGGGGCCGCTCTCGGCCCAGGAGCTCACTGCGGGTGGGTGACACGATGGCGCTTGGCCCA
>WEIT01024707.1:233368-245939 GCA_013389985.1 Dryoscopus gambensis | reverse complement strand
TCTTCCCTCCATCCTTCCCTCCGTCCTTCCCTCCATCCCTCCGTCCCCCGCTCCCTCCGTGCCCGCCCGCGGGAGCAGGAGCTGCGGGTGGGTCGGGCCCCGCGCGGCAGTGGGGGCTGCCTGGGACACGCTGCTCACAGCCAGCAGAGGGTTCCCGCGGCACCCTCGAGGTGTGGATGTGGTGGTTGGAATATCCCGTGGGCCCAAGTGCGGCTCTCCAGCCGTGGCTTCAGTGTGGAAGCTGCTCGGCAGTTAACAATATTAATAAATAAATGTAATTAATATGAACTGACAGGCGCAGAAACCTCAGAGTATTTCATACCGGCTGGTTAAAGCGTTTATTAGTCAGGCACGCCACACCTGGGTGTGTGATGTTACCTGTGCCAGAGGCACCTGTTTGGAGCTGTGGAGTTATTTAGGTTGAAAAAGACTTCTAAGGTCATCGAGTACAAACATGTTTGTTAAATTCATCAATCACCCTTGCTTCTTCTTTATCTTTCTCTCCAAGCTTCTTCTGTGACCTTGTCTGTAATTCTGGTCTTGCAGGTGCAGTAATTTTGGTGACAGGGAGCTCTACTAAATAAAACTTCTGCGTGAAATCTTGGCAGGGAAGGTCACGATTACCTCTGTGAATGGTTTCTCTAGAAATAGCAGGTGTTTTGCCTCTGGGAAGTGTAAATCATGGAGAGAAGGAAGTGTTTTAGAAGCATTGTAGAAATCCAGGAATGAAGCTGGTAAAAGTAACAACAGCAACCAGAGTAGGTGTTCTTAATTTCTGCATGGCAGTACAAAAGTGTTGATGAGTTAAAGTCTGTAATAAATCACTGATAAACAATTTCTTCCTTTCTTTTCTTCCCTCCATTTTCCTTTCAGTGACATTGTATTCTCCCAGTGTTTTGTTGGTCTCTAGAATTTTGGTTGTCTTATACTTACCTCTGTCTACTTAGATATCTTCTTTTATTTAATATTTGTATTTTTGGGGGCTCTTTAATTTTGTATTTTCCCCTCAGTGGTCAAGTAAGAGTAACTCCATCATGATTCAATGACAAAACAAATCACTGCATTCCTGAACTCCTTTACAAAATCTTGTCAGCATTGCTGAGCTCCATTATTTTTTACAATTCCTGCTTAAAAATTTTTTAGCCTAATTCTCATTTATGATATCCTCACAGTGCGTAGCTGTAATTACATCATGAATCTTAATGGAACCTTAACTGGCTTTAACTGAGCAGCTGTGTCAGTGTAAAGGAACACCCAAGCCCGTGTTCAGGTTTCTGTACAACCCTCAGCAGATGCATGTTTTTAGCTTTAGCACCCTATTTCCCAGGCCTAGTTTACAACTTAGAAACTGATTGTTAGCACTAGGATGTGTTTGAAACATCCTTTGGCAATTTGAACTTCAGTGTGAATAACAGGGGAAAAAAACTGATGTGGGGAGAGGGGGATGAAGTGCTCTCTGTTTGGAGAGAGAAGGGTTCTGTAACTCTCTGCTTCTAATGGTTTCTCTATTTGTTTATTCGTTAATAGAGCAAACAGATGAGTCTCTGTGTTCTGCTGCCAGGTCTGGCACTTTTCTGTTTTTATTTTACCAAATGCTGTGTTAGAAAACATGCTGTGTCCAGAGAAGGAAGAGAAAATTCAAATAAAAATATTACCTATTGGTTCTGCAGCCCGGGTGTCATTGAATTTAAAGTCCTGAGGATTTTGGAGGAAAACCAGAAAGCAGTTAGATTGAATTATAGGAGTAATGTTTATGAGTATCCATGAAAAATTGACTTGGGTAATACCTGATAAGATGGAACTCACAAGCCTGTAGCAGTAACAATTTTCTAAGTTAGTTATTTTTCCACTCTGTGTAGAGGAAAAGTTACTTGGATGTTTTTCAGTGCTGCACTGCCTTAGCCTCCAAACCAGGGACTGGATGTATGGCAACATCTTAAACTGGAAACTTTTTCCACTCTAAATGCACCGCTGCTTGGCACTGGCACCACTGGCAGTGTTCATTCTGCCCAGTGCCTGACTTACTCTATTAATATTCTTGGTTTCAGCATGGCAGTGTGTACTTTTATTTTAAAAACTCTTTGATTGCTCTGTAAAACCTCTGTCCCTCGTGTGTATAGTCCGGGCGTGAAATGGAGAAACTCAACCCCTCACTGCCGGGTGAACTGGGGACACGCCTTCCCCAGGTGGATGGGGCTGATTCCTGCACTCAACACTCATGTTTCATCTGCAAATGTTTGGTGATAGAGCTACAAAATGAACTTTTCAGCTGTATGTTGTGAGCATAACAGCTCTATGTCTGAGAGAAGAGCTCCTGCTGTAGCAGCGAGTGGCAGGGTGCGTTTGGGCTGGAATGCACAAAATGGTTTTCAGCGTGAGCAGCAGCATATCCTTGGAGCTGTAGTTAATAAAACTAAGAAAATGAGGGAGGAATAGAGCACTGCTACAGTCCTGAAGCCCGTGGCTTCTTTTTCCAACCTCCTCCCCATGCCTGCCACTTTTATTGGTTTTGCAAGAACGGTAAAAATCCATTTCTGATGAAGTGATTGGGCTGGCATAAGGTTTGGAGAAGCCATAATTAATACTTCTACTCTCTCATTATTTCTAGGTCCTTATGTGACTTTTAGATATATAGAGAAACGTAGACTGTCAGTCCTGCTTTTTACTTAATTTTAATTAGCTGTTTCTATTCTGGGAGATGGTGCATAAAGCAGTATTGCATGTCAGGGGTTTTTAAGGCTTTATCTGCTCCAGCAGGCTCAGGTGAAAGGGTAGCACCTGTGCTTAGCGATTTCCTTGCTTTATGAGGGGTCTGTCCAAATGGCAGCATCACAACATCGTGCCATAAAACTCTGGATTTTGGGAAGCTCAGGCCCGGAATGTAAATTTGCGTGCCCGTGCTTCTGCTGAGGCTGCTGGAGTAGCAGAGCCAGTGCTCTCAGGCATAGCAGCTCTGGGCTGTGGTGTTCCACTTAATCTTTTATGTAACCTACAAGGGATTACTGACTTCTCACTTCTGTAAGAAGGGATTTAAACCTGCTTTTTAAATTAAAAAAACAAATGAAAGAAACCCCCTTGCTCTGCATCTTTTTCCCTTGGCTTGATTCGTCTCTTTTTGAAGGAAGCAAACAAGCATTCAGAATTATGGTCACTCTTTATAAAAACAGAGTGGGCCAAAACTGCCTCAGATTCTCACAGCTGGAAACTGCTTTTCCATCACTCCGGTCCAAGTAGCTCCATTTCCCAAACAAAGGTCATTCACCAGGAATTCTGAAGAAGCTGGTGTTGCACAGCATGTTTGGGGAAGCCCTCTTGCAGAGGGGCAGGTAACTTAGGGCATTGTAAATGCAATAAGTTTAAGAAGTCAGTTTCTGCAGTGGACAGCGTTTATAAGTATCTATACTTGCTCCCATTCTATTCCATCTTCTAACAGTACTATTAATGAACTTTCTGTTTTGTTTATTGTGCTAAAGAAGGCTCTAATTTTCCTGAGTAACTGTGGTGAACTGACATGCATGGAAATGGCTCTCTCACCTAGAGTAATTAGTTCTGAGCTGATTGTCTTTGAGGGAATAAAATATTGCAATTCTAAATATACAGGTAATTCTGTCAAAATGTTAGGTCTAAGCTTGGGGATAGTTTGAAAAAAAATCCCACAATATCTAAACCAGAGAAACATTTTAACATGGGGGTAATCCCATCCTATTTCTATCATTAATTCTTGTAGTAAAAGACTGGAATATTTTTCCCCCCTGTCAACTTTCACACCTTATTCTGATGCTACTTTATGTTTCAGTAGTTACGTCCAGAACTAAGCACTGCAACATAATTCGAGGGCTGGATAAATATGACTTTAGTCTCCCAAGTTATCTTTGCATAATCTGATTTACAATAGGAGGCCTAGCATGAAAAAACAGAGCGTGGGTGCTCGTACCAACTTTTTAAGCTACAAGTCATAACAGTCACAAGCGTTGAGATAATTGGGTTGGCTTAAAGTCTGCAGAGTTCAAAAAGGATTTCAAGTAGCAAGACATGTTGCTAAATGCTTGTGGCTTAAAGGGGAGAAGGAAGATGGCAGATAATTTATTGTCTGCTGAACTAAAGGCCAGTGTTGTTCCCTGTTTTAGCTGCAGACGTTCAATACAGCTGCACCCTGCAGAGATGTCCAGGACCTGACCAGCGGCGTTGCCATGGCTCAGGTGCTTCACCAAATGTAAGTTGATTCTTCAGCTGGAGGAGGAGGGATTTAATTTCCTCAGGTTTTGTGTTTGGCAGGTGTAGTTGCTTTTAAAGTAGGCAGGAATTCAGAGTGGACAGCTTATAGCAGAAGATAGGTTATGCCTTTGTATTGCTGTTTTGGGGATGATATAATAGTTGAGTAATAACGTGATGGAAGGGATGATGAGAAGATATACAAATACTGCAGTACCAAATTCATATTTGGGGATAATTGGGCGAGGATGACATTATCTTTTTCACTTTTCCCATCAGCACTATTTCCATGCTTCAGGCAATATGTTCCTCTTTGGAATGAGAAACTAAAGGTTCCGAAGGCATGGCTTTGTGTTCTTTTCTTCCTGGAGCTGCTCAATTAATTTAGATTTAAGTTCTACATTTTAAATGACAACCATTCATGTGGAAAAAAAGAACTGTAAAGTTCAATGGCAATTAATAATTAGGAATTATTTTACTTTTGATTAGCTTTGCTATTGGTGTGATGAAGATTGGTACTCCGAGTGATACACTAGTTTTGAAATTTGCATAGAGGGTTGCAATGCAAGTCTTTTTTTGAAAGAGTATCATGCTACAAGTCATCATGGCAATTTTATTGTTATTGTTGGCCCAGATAATTGAAGAGAAGTCTGCATTACCACCTCAGGTTCAAAGTGTCATTTTGTAATTATTAAGAAATGACTTAAACACCATCACAACCCACCTCCCCCCAAAAATGAGCTCAGAAACTCTCCTGTCTGTTTGTAAAGATTTTAAATATACTTTTTGGAGACATAGCTGACCCTTTTCCTGGACATGACAAAAATTGATTTAGGGTTTGCTGAGGGTTGCTTCCCATGTATTTGGGTGTTAGGCTGCCACATGCTTTGGGCAAACTTTTTAAGACCAAGTTGGTTCATGTGCAAGTAGGGATAATGATTGTCCTTTATTAGGTGCTTTGAGACCAGTGAATAAACAGTGCACTCTCAGAGTTAAATATTGTTAAATATGCTGTGGTCGTACTGCTTGGCAGCTCAGTGAGTGTAAACACCTCCCTCAGAAATTCATCCTTTTTTTACTGGCAAAGCGAATCCCCTTCTGCCCAGGGGAACCAGAGACATACAAAATATACAAAATGCCAGCAGTTTAAAGTGTTTCCTTAATAAGTACCTTTGACAAATTGTAGAAAATTTTAGTCCGGCCTTCAGGAATAGGTACCAAACATAATGGCAACACTAGTCAAAAAAAGATGTTTCTTTACCTCATTGTGGTTACTTTATCATGTATAAAAGTTCAGCATGACAAAGGTTTTCACATCCTGTGCTGCAACCATAGCTGGCTCAGGCACACACACAAATTCTCCCAGCCCTGGAATGTGCCTCAATGCAGCCAGCAGGATGGAAATTTCCTGTCACATAAGTTTACCTTGCAGTCTCCAGGAATTCATGCCTCATTAGACACTGTAGTTCAGCATCTGATGATTTAATGCTGGTAATTTACTGTCTTATTTATTTAAATCTGTGCTTATTGCTTAATCATTTAATTTTGTTTCAGAGATGTTGCCTGGTTTGATGCAGCTTGGCTCAATCGCATTAAAGAAGATGTTGGTGACAACTGGAGAATAAAGGTATTTAAAACTGAAGATGGTGAAGGTTGTGGGGTTGGATGTTGTGGCTGTCCTGAGATCTGGCAGTCCAAAACCTACAGAATTAAGCTTGGGCTTTTCAAGGAGATTTTAAATGAGCTTGAGCTGTCTATTGGTTCATGCCTCCCAGCATTATTGCATGGGGATTTTCTGTTGTGATAGTTCTCTTCCTATGTCCTCTCATAGAGCTGCCTTGTAACCATTTTATTAGAAATTACTATTTGACTTAACCAAAAGTAAAATTTTTAATAAAATTGTAACCTTGTCTTTCATGTACAACAACTAGTCCAGTAATTTGAAGAAGATACTGCAAGGAATTATGGACTACTATCATGAGGTATGGAAAAACAAATTTCTTGTTGTTGCTCTCATCATTAAACGTGATAATTATTGCTCCCTTTGACTTTGCCAAGTAGGAAAAAAAAGCTGTAATTTGTTTTGAGGACCTTTTAGGCAGAAAGTGTATGATAATTATCTGTTAAGTGGGAGGTCTGAGTGAATATAAAATTAATTTGAGCAGGTGTGTTTTAGATAAGGCGCTTGGAGCATGATCTGGGAGCCCTGTCTCTGCCCAGGTGAATTTTGAAAGGACTGAGCTGCAGAATCCTGTTGAGTTTAGTGTGTGCATTCATGTTTGCTCTTGCCTAGAGAACTTTTAATCCTTTTGCACACAACAGAACAAACTCAGGAGCCTCAGTGTAGGTTTTGTGATCTTCACTTGGAAGCTGGGAGCCAAGGTAGGAATCCTCCTGGACACAGAAAGGATCAGTTTGTCCTGTCTCATGCAGGGATGAGTCCAGTAGCCATAAAAGCCTGCTGTATTTTGAGTTTTAAAAAAAAATTGCTGAATTTTGTATGCATTGATTTGATTACAGTTATGTAATGGGTATGGTGTAGAAAAACTTGCCAGATCTTGTTCTGGCTTCCTGGTCTTGATGCCTTATCCTGGGCTTAGAATTAAAAGCCAAACATGGTTAGAGAGGAAAAAAGGGATTTTACCTCAGAGTTTANCTGCATAGATCTATCTTAGTTTACAGAATATGTTCTAGAGAAGACCTTGGGTCTGGGGCTCACTGACCCCCTAATTACGAAGTTTCTGAGATGTTTAGTTTCTTGCCTTAACAGAACTTTGGGTCTAAGCTAGTTATTGAACTTAGGGAATTACAAGTATGTGGGTTAAAAGCACTGAGGGTACAGAAAAGCTGCATAAAAGCGTATATGAAGGGGGATATGAGAGGAATATATGAAAAAGCAAAAATTATTATGGCATCAGTCTCGCCTGGGCTGAGCTGTGACACCAAGTGCCAGGCCCTGATGTGCAGCCAGGCCTGAGGATCTCTGGCAAGCCCAGAAGCAGAACTTGTTTAAGCTCGTGAGGAGCTTTTTGAAGGATTTGGAAACAACTCCATCTGGAAGTATTAATAATTCAGTCTTTTATTATGTTGGTAAAATAAGTGAGTTCTTTAATATTTGAGAACTGTCCCGGTCACTTTTACTCTTGTCACTTTTTCTTGTAGAAGTGCTCACTTAACTAAACCTGGTAACAAACTTATTCCTAGGGCATTTTCCCTGGCTGGCTCCCTGAGTCCAGATTTCCTACGTGATACCAGATTTTCATGTTGTACAAAAGCAGGACTCTACTTTTTCTCTTCAATGTTTTACATTTTTTTTCAGTTCCTGGGTCAGCAGATTGCAGAAGAGCTTATTCCAGACTTGACCCGGATATCTGAGAACTCGGATCCCACGGAGCTGGGCAGGCTCCTGCAGCTTATTTTAGGTTGTGCAGTCAACTGTGAGAGGAAACAAGGTAGGCACTGCCTTAACCTGCTCAACAAACAGCAGAGTGCCTCAGGTGATAGTTAAGGTGGAAAAGATACAGAAACTTCCCTTTCTTATCCATCAACATTGCTAATATGCTGAATGCCTGTTCTGAAGCTGGAGTTCACTTAAAAGCAGAAATTATACGGGAAGTGTCTGTGGATAAAACTCAAAACTTTGTTCAGAATAAGTTTAAAAATACAGTCTGAAGTGTGTTGGGTTTATTCATATTGTTAAAATACGTAGCAAGACCTAGAACTCCCTCTTCAAATGCAAAACTAGCAAATTAAATTAAACTCTTAAATTAGAAATTGCCTCTTCTGTGCCTGCAGAGGCACAAGATTGAATTGGTTGTTTTCTCTCCCCTTACCAGAACTAATCCTCTGTGCTCTGGTGGCATCTCTCCTTAGGCAGAGTATGAATTTGTCCAGTTAAGAGTTTATAATCTTTTGTGCTTATCTACCATATTACTGGTTACTAATGATGTGGGTTAATGGTAGTCCTCTGTGTAAAAAGACCACTTCCAGTTTTGAGGGAGCTTTATGGGTAATAGTTTCTTCTGGATCTATCATGTTATTCAAACCACTGAGATGAACACTGTCATGAGTCACTACAAATCCTTTTTCACAGAACACATACAGAATATCATGACCCTTGAAGAGTCTGTTCAGCACGTCGTCATGACAGCCATTCAGGAGGTGGGTAACAGTTCATAGCCTGATGCTGTCAGTTGAGAAGTCCAAATACCTTTTTGTTGACCTTTGTGAATTCTTTCACGCAAGCAAAGGTCAGGGAAGAATGTAAGTACTTTCCTAAATGACTTGGGAGGTTCAGGACCAAGAAACCCTAAACCTCAGCCAAAAGGTTTTGATTTTACCCTCGTGGTGCCCAAACATACAACAAATGCTCAAGGATTTTTTGTTCCATACAAGAAATGTATACAGTTGCCAACCACTGATTATACTGGAGTTAGATTCTGAAATTTCTGTCCCAGTGCTGTAGTCTTGGTCCCAGAGTTAAGCTGATTGTGTTTGTGAGGCTGCATTGTTCTGACAGACCACTCCAGCCTCTGACTTACCAGCTTGCAGCTGCATCTCTTCTATTTTTGTCATGGTGTGCTCCTCCTTCTGTCTTAATTTGTTATTGGTTGGATCGTCTTAGTGATCCAGCTCACAGCTTAGCTCTGCAGTCACTGGCTTTTGGGAGCTTCAGGACTGTGAAGCAGAGTGTGGAGAGAGGCAAAAACTGAATACTGACTTTGAAGCAAAGGGGTGTAATTGCACCCTCATCAAGGTAACAGTGGAATTGGTAATAGGCTTCATAATTTAGATTTAAATTGACTGTATAGTCTTTAAAGTAAGTAAAGGTTACACTGTAAGTGTCCTATTGGTAGAAATAAAGCCATAAACCTTGTGTTTGTTGTCTTCTGACTAATTAAACTTTCTAGAAGAAGATCTAGAAATAATTCAGTAATTCCTGAGTGAGGAGTAAAGCCCTTTAATTGTTGGTAAATACACACTGTACATCTTTGTGTTGGAGGAGTAATGTTCTCATTGTTTGTTTGGTGGCAATTAATGGGACACAAAGAAGTGTGATAACTGTTAAAGTAATTGAAATCCTGACTTCTGGTTCATTCCAGTTTGACTGACTAGGGGGTGGCAATACCTTTAACACATCACACATTCATCCAATACAATGTTCCTGACAACTTGATTACTTTTGAGAGGAGGGAGGTAAAAAATCATCTTATTGTAGATCCATTTAAATTTTTTACCAGCCATGAGATGAAGAGCAGTATTACTAATCTGTTTTGGTATATTGAAGAGATGCAATAACACAATGGAAAATAGAGTTGGTACTCAGTAGACAGTGAATTTACAGATCTATAACCTCTAATGTAACCTTTTTTTCTGTGGCCTCTTTCTGTAGCTCATGAGCAAGGAAGTAACGAGTCCTTCCCCATGTGATGCATCAAGTGAAGTGGAGCAGCAGGTAACTGCCTGATCTGTGTTGCTGTTGTAGATCAAGCCTGAACAATAAGTTGGTATCTTGCCATCCCTTAAATGAAGTAGTGGTGGTTTTCAGTGCTAATTAACTGAAAATTTAAGTGTAAATCTATAGCTTCTTGAAAAACCCCACAGTGACTGCTGTGTCATCTTCATGTTTGGAGTAAAACTGGTCAGTGCAAGCCTACATTGCAGGGAGGGCTGGGGGTGCATCAAGGCTCAGCCTTGTCAGGCTGAGTGCTTCAGGTTATTTTTAAGGGCTTGTGAAAATTCCTGATAATTTGAACCCTACAAGGTGTTGCACATAAAATGAACTTGTCTTTAAAAGTAGCTGCCCATAAAGAAGCATCAGTATTTCTATCCTGACATGAAAGGCAGGCACTTGATTTAACAGGGATTTGGAAATGGTGACAGCACAAATGTTCCTGTATTTTGTTTTGTTATGCCTTTAGCCTAAATTGTTGTGTTTCAATAATTTACTTTCTTCATGTGATAGTCATTTAGAAGGCAAGTGAAATGAGCAGGGATCCTGATCTAGCAGAGTATATATAGGTTTGTGTGTCAGTGTGTGCACCCAGCAGCCTACTTTAATAATTGGTGTAAGCAGTTTGAGGCACTTTAGAAGCTATAACTGAGTCTTTTGGATATGGGCCACAGTGACTGACTGCTTTATTTTTTGAAAGCTTAAAAAAGCCTTGGAAGACCTTCAGGAAGCACTAGCAGAAAAAGAAGAGTTGGCACAAAGATGTCAAGAGCTGGATTTGCAGGTAAGAAACAGCCAGTTGCTTGTTTCTTTCTCTGAAGGGCAAAGTGAGTTCTGCATTGTTTAAATTTTTGGGAGAATTCTTAGCTGCTTGTGGGGGAAAAGGAATCATTCAGTGCTCCAAAATGCAATTACTGGAAAGAGTTTTCTGATGGAAGTGTAGGCTGAGGTCCTGTGCCAGCTTATCTCAAAGGTTCTTTGTCTTAGCTTAGTGTTTCCCCTTAGTAGCAGGTAGTGTTAAAACAATGTTATCGATGGGTTTAAAAATTGCCCTTCTCATTTTTAGTCCTCTAGTCTTTTGTACTGTGTCCAAAAAATCCAGTTCATGTAATAAACAGTAATTAGATTTAATCGTAGGAAAATGATGCTGTTTCAATAGGAGTTGATGAATGGCAAAAATTTGTAATTTATCTAAAACTTGCTAACTTTTTCTCATACACAACTGCAACATGGAGGATGTTTCAGGATAAAAATAATGAAAACTGATATATCCTTGCTGGCATTTTCAAACAACAATACTAATAGGCCTCTTTTTGTGTTTAATGGATATAGCAGTTAATCAAGTCACTCTTGAGAAAAACAAGAGAGGAGTTCATGAAAATAAATAGAAATTTGCATTTCAATCAACTTTTTAAAGAAAAAAAAATCACTTGTCAGCCCCTCTCTTATAATCTCTCACTGTAATCTGAGAATAGAAAGAGTTTTATCTGGGAAGGCAATTCATGACAGGTTTGGCTCTGCACAAAGAGAACATTGGGGTGGCATCTTCTTGTGGGAGCCAGAGGGCTGTACTGGCTGTGTGAGCCTCTGGAAATGAGCACCCACAAAAGCAGAGGCCAGGTTTACATTTCTTACTGCCAATGACAGCTGAAGAAGTAGAATCCTTGTGTCTAAAGCAGCTCAGAGCTACATGCTATGCCCAGGAAGCTATTGCTATAATTGAATTGATATTTAATTTCCTTTTTTCCTTGAGGCAGCAGTAAGGCTTCCTAGTGAAAGCAGAGATCTAAAAATGCTTGTGAGAAGAATCTGCAGGAGAAGTCCCAGATGTTCTCCTCTTTTCCATGGCTTTTCTTCCAGAATTCTCTATTAATTAATCATGGATTAATGATCAAAGCCAGTTGCTCGTAACATGGCATGGGAGAGGTGAAAGGTGTTCAAGGGCAGGGTACTGCTGAATGTAAACAGAGGAGTTAATGACACCACAGCTCTGTGATGCTGTGATGTGTCTTTAAAAAGTCTCTTCATAATTTGTGTTGACTTTGACACCACTTCTGCTATGCTGAAATAATAAAAAAGAAGAGAAGGCTACCAGAAAGGAACTGAGAAAAGATGTAAAGCTTGCTCTGAGTTGTGTCATAGTTTGGTTTCTAGGGTTTTTTAAGTCTAAGATGGGTGATGTTGTAGCATTATTCTAGAAGTCTGAATGTTGTGCATGCTTAAGGAGTGGCTGACCCTTGAGCAGGAGGCATCCTCTGAGCAGGGCTCAGATATGCTCCCCACTCACAGGTGTTTTTATGCCTGTAAATAGTAAATGACCTTTGGTACATAAAAAGGAGTGAACCTGGAAAGCCAGCACCTAATGAAGTGGTAGATTAATTACTGTTTGACTTCTATATTTAAAAATAAATTCGATTCTATATTTAAAAATAAAGCAGTGAGATGTAACTTCTACATCTGTTTGACTGATACTATGATCACAAACAAATTGTTTCTTAATATTGCATACTGTAGATTATATATGTTTAATAATGTCATCATGATGTTTTTTTAAATTCTATTCATTTGAAGCCGTAATATTGCCTTGACGCTTCTCATTTAAACTAATTCTTAATAAATTCACTTGTAAGGTCTCAGTCTTCCTTGATATTTTCCAAGAGTATAAGAAAGGTAGGTTTACTTTATGATTCAGGAAACATAACCCAACAAGCATATTGTTCTTGTTTAAACGCCAGTGACTAACACACGCCGCGTGCTCTTACGTTCGACAGGACGTTAAAATTAACACGACAGCTTTCACTAGACAAACTTTAAAGGTTCTATCCTCTCAATCCCTCTGGCTGTGAAGCTGGCTCCCGGCAGCGAAGCGTTGTAGCCCCTGTGCTTGGCTGTGGCACCGGGCGGCCG
>WEIT01024707.1:109578-230089 GCA_013389985.1 Dryoscopus gambensis | reverse complement strand
TGACCCATTAACAGAAGGCACCCGCCCTCCTTCCCCTGGAGTTACAAGAGATGAAAATATCTTTCAACCGGTTTCAACAGATGAAAATAGAATAAAATTTTTGGTTACATATTGCAACCCAAGACAGTTTGTTAAACTTGCAAGCTTAACTGTAGTTGCCCTATCAAGTGATGTGAGAGTCTGTAGTCTGCAGGTTCTTCTTTACTCTGACCTGAAGTAATTTGTGTGCCTGGGAGAGGTTGATCAGCTGTAACTGAGATCATTTGTATGGAATCATAGCATGGTTTGGGTTGGAAGGGGACTTTGAAGATCATCTCATTCCACAACCGTAGGCAGGGAAACCCTCCAGCTTCCACCATCCCAGGTTGCTCCAAGCCCCATCCAACCTGACCTTGAACGCTTCCAGGGGTGGGACACCTACAGCTTCCCTTGGCAGTCTGTGCCAGGGCCTCACCACCCTCAGAGTAAAGAATTTTTTCCTAATACCTAATCTAAACCTGGTCTTTTTGCATTTGAGCCTGTTCCCCCTGTCCTGTCACTATGTGCTTATGTTCTTATATTCTTACCTTCATGGAAATTAGGAGTTTAATTTTAATTTTTGTAGTACTTAAGAGAGTTAAATAAAAAACCAAAAAACCAACAAAAACCCCCCAAAACACATAGGCTCCCATCCCATCTCCTCTTCCCTAAGCTTGAGTGATCAACTGTTTTATTTTGCCTGAATTGGGCAGGGGTGACTGTTTTAATAGAGCTCTTGGAAGAAGTGTCTTGCAACATTCCTGTGCTAAATAATGTTTTTATGAAAAGGTCCAGGAGCTTCATAACAAACTGTCTGAAGAATCCAAAAGAGCTGATAAGCTGGCGTTTGAAATGAAGCGACTTGAAGAAAAATATGAAGCTTTAATGAAAGAAAAAGAGGTAAGTCCCTTTAAGAGTTTATTTGAGCACCTAATAAATCTCTCTCAAATCCTCTGCTTGGGGAGAACCTTCCTGGAAGTAGTGCCCTCATATAAGTGAAGTTTAGTGCCCTGTGTGTGTGCATACACGTATAAAACATAATATGGAGTCATCGAGTCATGAAGGTTGGAAAAGACCTCCAGGATCATCAAGACCAACCTAAAATGTGCATGTGTCATTATTACTTCTGATTAATGTTTTTTGGTGTTAAAAGTGGTGCAGCCTGACCTAATTCCACCTCAAATGTGTCTTGTTAGAGACTGATTGTGCAGTGTGATGCATTAAGAGAGACAAATGAGGAGCTCCGATGTGCACAGATGCAGCAGGATCACCTGAGTCAAACAGGTACTGCTTTATCTTTAGAGGCTTTTTTATTTGTATCAGAGGTTTCTTTAAGTGTGTTAAATTAAACCCCCCATGTGATTTCAGGTGAATCTCGTTTTAAAAGCCATGAGAATCTTGCTGCTGAAATTCTGCCAGTGGAATATAGGTGAGACAAAAGGTTTGAGGTTGTTTTGGGATGTTCATAGGTGGGGCATGATACTGCCTGTGTGAAAGTTCAGTACTTTCATCAGTGTGATTCTTTATCCCACGCCTTGCTTTGCCCCCATATAGGTGTTAATTATTTCCCCATACTGTAATTACTTTGTTTTCTTTCCCAAAGTCATATCGGATTGCTGTATATAAGTTTGGGTTTGGAGTGACACTTTAAAATTCTGCTCATATCTCCTAAAGTTTTCCAACATTTTAAGTTACCTTTTAATAACAAATGGCATTGTTATCCCAATTATATCATTAAGCAGAACTTGCTTGGCTCCCTTTAAGGCTGGGGGAGTGAACAGCACTATTACTTCCTCCTCTTTGTCACCTTCTTAATTAACAGTGACTTTTTTTTGTTGTTTTTGATTCAGAGAAATGTTTATTCGGCTGCAGCATGAAAATAAGATGCTCCTGCTGAAACAGGAGGGATCAGAAAACGAACGGATTGCAGAGCTCCAGGAACAGCTGGAGCAGAAGCACCGGACGGTGAATGAGCTGGAAACCGAGAAAAGGTGAGGGGTGAAACTACACCTTAAAATACAACTAAAAGTGATCTCTGGAGTTTCGGGGTGACCTGGGCCGTGCATCTGTAGTGTAGCACTGTGTAGGAACCTTTTCTTTCACCATTTTAATCATAAATGAAGGATTATGAAGCAAGGAAGAGGGAAGGTGGTTTAAGTGTGGTGTGGTGAGATGTGGTAGATGTGTGTACCACACCCTGAAGGAAGTGTTGCTTACAGGACACTCTCCTTAGCTGTGAGTGATTCTTGGTAGACCAAGAATGGATGTGAACTCTATTTTTAGATCTTCAGACTCTTAGACCATGAATTTTCTATCATGAATTTTCTATCAGTGGATGCTAAAGCAGTTTACTAGAATATGAGAATTTTTCGTAGTTACGTTTTCTCAAAACTTAAAACGAGTACAGGAATATCATTACAAAATGTTTGACAAAGCTCCACGTGTTTGTTTCAGCAGAGGTTCCAGTCAGACTAAAAGCATTTGAAATCTGTTTATTTGTGACTTAAGTCCTGCTTAGTAGACCCTCTGAAAAATGAATGAAACAGAAAAGTCTGTGTGTGAACTATTTAGATGGGCAATAACTATCTTTTCCTCCTAAAAGGCTCAATGAAGAGCGTATTGGGGGATTACAGCAGCAAATTGAAGATCTTCAAAAGACTTTACAGGAGCAGGGATCCAAGACTGAAGGAGTAAGTGGAAGTTCAGACTTCTTGGCCTTGAAGATACATTGCCAGTTTTGTTTAAAGTCCTCCAGTGTAGCAGCAAGTCCTTTGTTTAGATGTGCATCTTATTTTTCAGTGTATCTGAGGAACAACCCCCACAGCTGCAGTTCACTTGAAAAATTCATGTTTTATGTGATTCCTTCCCCCCACCTTCTTTACAGAACTAACCCTTCTACCTTCTACTTTACTTTAAAAAATCTGTAGTTTTATCATTGAATGGATTTATTTGCTTTGGCTTATTTAGTTGTGTATTCTTGGCTGATTTGTGAGAGCACTTGAATGTTGCATGGTTATGAAATACTGAAATGTAACTGAGTTTTAACTCTCTCCTTTCACAGTCCAGCAACCTGAAGCAGAAGCTGGCAGCACACATGTAAGTAAGGCACATGCATCCACAATAGCTTATTTATACTAAATAGAGCCCAGGAACTGCTTAAATCTTGGCAGGGATGTCTCATTTTTCTAAGCCACTGATGTGAGAATTATGCATAAAGTGAGTTAAATATTGGTGTTGTAGTTCTGTTTACTGTGACCATGATGATCTTGTAATACCAGTACCACTTCACTGTCTCTTCATCACCATCAGCATTTTAACTGTTTTGATTCTACAACAGACTGCTAAAACCAGCACTCAAAGTGTATTCCACTCTTCTGAAACATTTCCAGTCCTTTCAGCAGATGTAGTTCTTGCTAAGACGATGCTGGAGGGGCTTAATTGTTCATTTTCTGGTTTTAACTAAAGAAGGATCAATTCAGAAGTCACAACCCTTATGATACTAGTATTTTTATTCAAACCCTGAAGAATTGCTAGAGCTTAAAATAGTTATTTAAATACTTCTGTCAGGAAGTTTAAGCTTTCAGCTGTTAAACCTGGAATTATTTGTGAGCTTAATCCTTAGCCTAACCCTTCATTCACAGGGAAAAGTTGAACGAGGTTCATGACGAGTTACAGAAGAAAGAGGCTGATCTTGCAGAGCTCCAGCCTGATGACAGTCAGAACCGTGAGTTCTTTTGTGGGGAGTTTTTTTGGTATTTTTTTCATAAGACTAAACTGTTAAGTTTCTTCTGAAGTGATTCCCATATCCACTGGACTATGGGATGCTTGTCTGGATGAGGCTTTCTGCTGCAGCTTAGCTTTAAATCTGAACTGGGGGGTGTGGAGGGGTTTTGTGTGTGGTGGTAGGAGAGGATCCTGGGGGGATGAGGTTTGATGAACAGTGCTCTGCAAAATGGGATTTCGGGGTCAGGTGGGACAACTGAAAGAAAAAGAGGAACTTAAATCTTCTAGCTTCTACATAGTTCTCTCTTTGGGGGATGGTGAAGTCAAGAGAACACAGAAGCCTTGAAAAACCATGTCTGTTTTTATTTTGTATGTCTTCGTTGATAATTTCTGTAAACAGCCCAGAAGATTGGAGAGCTGGAAGCAGCTTTACGAAAAAAAGATGAGGATATGAAAGCAATGGAAGAAAGATACAAAATGTATCTTGAAAAAGCAAGGAACGTGAGTGGCATGTTTCTGAACATATGCATTCCTCCCTCATAAATTGTTAAACAGATTGAGTGTGTTTCCACTCCCAATTAAAATTCGTAGCTACGTGTTGCATTTTTAGTCAGATTGTTCAACTGCAGTCAGTTAAATCTGAGAGAATAAATAGGGTTTAGGCTGAGCATGAGGTGCAGCAAGGATTCCCTTGTACCCTTAGCTCTCTGTAGAACAGCCTGACCAGGGCCCAGCCTGTTCTCACATTCCTCCTGTCAGCAGATGAGATGCAGAGCTGTTGAGAATCAAACTGACTTGTAATGCTCTTGTTTTGCCTTGTCCAGGTGATAAAAACCTTAGACCCCAAGCTAAATCCAGCATCAGCAGAAATTATGTTGCTCAGAAAACAGATAATGGAAAAAGACAAAAGAATTGAAGCACTAGAGGTAAAAATCTGACATATATTTAATAATAACTTCTGATATGCTCTGTTTCTGATATTAGGCATTCAAGATATTGTTTCCTAGTGATTCGGTAAAATCTGCTTGGCTGAAATTGTGAAAGGATTGCTGACAATAGTCCAAATATCAAAAAACTGGGGGAAATGCATTCAGTTTCACAATAATATTGATGGGACTGGCTGGAATAGTTGCCTGAGCAAATGCAGAACTCCTCAACATGACTTAGTAGGCTGATAGGTCTGACTTTATAAATGCTGTGGCCTCACATTTCTTTTATGTAATGTGTACTAGGGAAGTATATTATATAACAGCAATTAGTCAGCCACTGGAGGTACATTCTTTTCAGGTGAAAAAGAACTAAATTATTCATAGATTTTCTGATACACAGCAGACCTCTCATCCATTTCCCCACACAAACCCTCAGTACATTTCCAAGTTCCATTTGAGTTTCTAACTGCAACTTGTGTAGTTTAGCCTCTTCTTAAAGCAAGCTGATATTTATCTCTCAGTCTTTTATGAAAGTATTTTTGTTTATAGTTCTAGGCTTTGTAGTTACTTTGTGTATTGAAGCATTTCTGCTGCCCGCATTTATTTCGCTCAGTGGACTGCAGTGAGTTTATGCACATAAAATTTGTGTTTTCACTGAGATTCGTCTCCTTGCAGAATGAATTCAAAATGGCTAAGCTGCGTGACTACGAGGAAAAGCTGATTGTAACTGCATGGTATAACAAGGTGGGTCAAAAATTCACTTACTGGTGTATCCGAAAGCAGAAAAACGTATTTTGCTACGTGTGCCAGTTAAATCTTAGTTCATCTAAGAAATACAGCAGGAAAAAAATCTTGTATGCATACTAAGCAAGCATGAGCGAGACGGGTAATATTTTTCTTCTGTTTTTGGCTGTTGTTTGAGTTGTTGCCTGCCTCCTTTGCAGAGCCTGAGCCTGCAGAAGCTGGGCATGGAAGCCAGGCTGGTGGGCAGCGGCGGCAGCTGCGGCGCGGGGCCCGGCCGCTCCTTCCTGGCGCAGCAGCGGCACGTCACCAACACCAGGAGGAACCTCACCGTTAAAGTGCCGGGGGCAACGGCTGATTAAACACGAGGACATGAGGAAAACTCACATGCTGAAGTGTCCTTAAAATGTTTTATACCTTCCGCTTTACCTGCTTGATGAAAGAGGAGGTTAGAAGGGCGCGCAGCTGCAAATTCCAACGTCAGAACCTGTCAGGGAGGGGTTAAGGTGATCAGCCAGTAGTTTTCCAAGTAGATTTAAGAACTGCAGCATGTACAAGCACAACTTGAAAGATTTATATTTGCCTTCAGATTATATTGTAAATACGAAATTTGGCACTATATATTTAAAAGTTTATTTAAATGGGTTTGGGGCTAGAAAGTTGACTTTTATAATGGGAAGATATTATGCAAAGGTGTACTTCAGGGAACTGGCAATATTGGGCATTTTTGCTGGGCTCTTCTGAGAATAGATCTAAAAGATTGGTAACATCTTTTAAAAAAAGACTTTTTTAGAATAGAAAATACAATTTTGAAAGCAAGAAAATACTTGCATTTATAGAAGAAGAAAATGAAGGTGTGGTACCAGTTGTTATGTCACAGAAGACAGGATTTTTTTTGTGAGATGCAGAATTACTCAGTTTATTTAAAAAAAAAAAAGCAAAGCTTAAGTTTGTGCACACTGAGGAGAACCTGTCTTTAAGATATTGAATTCACTTAAGCCAAAAAACTTGTCTTTTCCTGGGTAAGAAAAAAGCTATTATATTAACTCAAAAGTCTGGGCTATATTTTAAAAGTCTGGCATATTGGTACACTGCATTTATTTGCAGAAAGGGGATTAGGTGGGAAGGAGCCCCATTTATTTCAATGTATTTATACAACCCTGTGCATGGAAATTGCATTTCCTCTCTTTTAAATGTAGTTTCACTTGGGTTATTCTGAACTAAGCGTGCTAGTCAGAGGGATGAGGAATGGCTTTGGCAGTTACTGGCAGCAGAGATTGTTTGTTGGCAGGGAGAAAAGTGCATAAACTATAACAGTTTGATAGAAGATGAAGTGGGGGTTGATACCTGAAATCTGTGTGCAGGAAGTTGCTGTCTCTCACAAAACTTGAGACTTTATTTCTCAAATGTCTTACTTTTGGTTTAAATTGTATTTTTAGGAAACCTGTTAACGTCTGTTCTTTGCAAATGGTCTAGAAGAAGTTCATTATACCCATAGTTAAATAAAATGAAATTGCAGCAGCCCTTAAAATGAAATTAATACAATTAAATTAAGTATTTGAGGGTGCTGTACCAGCCCACCATCTAATATAAAATTCAGCTACATGTGAGAATGAAAACACACCTGTCTCACCATTAAGGCCATCTTTGATTTGAGAACAGGGTTCAGCTTTACAGAATCTTTAGCTTTTGAACTGTGACATTTGGATAGTCTGTCATTTTGCCTGCCCCTCACTATAGCTTGTCCTTTGATTTCTTCCTTCCCCAGCATCTTAAATTTTTAATTGGGCATTGCACGTAATGCCAGAGAAAAGGCAAGTATTCATTTTTGATACTTAGGGTTGCTTCTTAGTTGTGGTGGTGGTTTTACAGTGCTGTGTGTATGAATAGGCATTGCACAGATCTCCTCCTTCAAAAGGCAGTGTTGAAATTGTTCAAAAGCCAGTCTCGTGCAAGCGTGGCATGAGCCACACAAATGGCTGTTGGAGCATTGTCTGTGGTGGTGTTCTTCAGGACTCTCTGCTCCTTTGGACTACCTCGTGGGTTTTGAGGTCTTTCATTGCTGCAGCGGTGTTAGTGGAGTTGGTGTTTTTATGGTACAGTTGCATATTTAATCCACTGGTGGTGTGGGTGGGAGGTGGGGGTGAGCAGCGGAGCAGGAGATGAAGTCTGAGCAAGATCTTCCATTCCTAAAGTCTGGTACTTGGTGTGTCCTAGTGAAACGTGGAGCTGTCTCTGATGGTGTTGAGTGGGTGTCTTAACCCTCGTTCTTTGCAGCATGGAAACTTTCATGGATGTCCTTCAAATGCTCATGTAGTTGGTAGGCTTGGTTTGTTGTACTTGTCACAGTAGTGGAGCTGTGTCAGTAGTCTGTCAGGTGCTGAATAGTGACAAGCTTGGGGCAAACGTCTTTGACTTCTCAAAACTGCAGACCCTGGGACCAAAAATAACCAAGAACCTCCCTATCATTTAATTGGAAGTTTGTCTTCTGACTAGTGATGGAAGAATTTAAATCCTGAACTACAGGCAGGGAGCGGCCTTTTTCAAGGCACAGTTGTCCCCAGTAATCACGTTGGGGTTGCCAAAATGAATCTGGTTTTCAGGTATTGGATGAATTGTTGCTTATTTGGGACTTTTCCAAACTGTTAAGAGTGAAGCCTGTGAGTATCACTCAAGGGTTTCTTTGGGACTGAGAACCTGTTTAGAGGCAGCTGTCGTACGACTGGTTAAACCTGGGTTCTGTCCTGTGAACGAGCAGCTGATGTGCAGAAATAAATACTGGAGTATAAGCCATGGCGTTGCATTCACTTCAGCTCATCTGGCTGTGCAGGAAGGACCATTAGATCAGGATCATTTTAATGTTTGCTTCACTTGTGTCAAACCAAAAAGCTGCTGAAAACACTGCTGTGTTCCAGCTGAGTTGGGTCCAGCACGCAGCAGCAGAGCTCTGTCAGTCCGTGTCCTTCGATGCACCTCTGCTGAGGCAGGAGCAACAAAGAGGCCCCTTGGCTCTCCTGCAGCATGAATTTGCACCATCCCATCAGCACAGTTCAGAGCAGACTCAAATATGAGGTGAAATCACTGAATACTGCTGAAGTTAAACAGCATTATTAGTAATTGAGCCAGTTTCCAGTAAAACGGGTAATGTAGATCCAAAGAAACAAAAAATATGCTCTGATTGACATATCATTTGTTAATTATTTTTTATATAAGATTAATTACTATGGAAGGGAAGTGTTTTATAGCAATAATACAAAATATGGACTAGTAGGTTCTTTTACTCAAGATGGGTCAGGCAGCAGTTTTGAGAAGATTCTTTTGCAAAAACCTTATATAGTGAATTAAGAAATGTTCACTAAAAATAAATTTTCACCTGATTTTTTTGTTCATTAAAAATATATATATATGGGTATTCTATTTTCTATGATACACACTTACTTGGAAATAAGTAATATAAGCAATACTGATGTTCTATTTACGTAGCCATAAATAGTTTAGAAATTAGAAAACAAAAGCAATTGTTTAGGAGTTGGTAATGTCTAGTAGAGTAATTTCCTTACTTGTTTCTTTTCCCCCTTCCCCTAAAACTGGAGTTAAGATTTTCAGTGTATCAGTGTCTACATCTTCTGTTGAAAACAAATGTAAACACTGTGTTGCATAGAACTCGGAAAATTGCACTAATTTTTAAACTTTTGGTTTTATTTTTTTCTTTGGGAAAAATTCTTTTATATTCACATAAAGATTTTTAAAATGAATTCTTCGGTGTCTTTCTTCCAAGCAGTGTATTTAATGGTCCCTAGATGGTGTTTCTGGGCAATGCATGACCTGCTTCTACATGTTGGTACATTTACACCATCTAAAATGGCCTGTTTCAGGATAAGTAAGTATTATAATTGGGAGTATGGATGTAATGAGTTGTGCTGCTCTCCTCTGCTGTTTCCAGCTCATTCCTCGCACCCAAAGGTGGTTCCCTCTGCTCAGCACACAGACAGTTGTCTCACAGCTGGGCAGGGGGCCCTGTGAAGTGAAAGGATTAAATCCCTCCACAGATGGGCTGTGACGTGACCTCAGTAATTATTGCTGTGAGGGGGGTGAGGGTCTCTGCCCGTTCTCAGCCCCACCTCAGAGGACAGGTACAGCTCTAAATCACTGTGTTTGCTTTGATTTGGAAAAGAAAACTGACTGCCCTGTCCAAGCTGCTCTGCAGGTGATTTATGTGCTCCATTCTTAGCCTCATTGCCAGCTCTCTTGTTCCCCCAGCACTGCTCCCAGCCCAGGGGCAAGAGCAGGCAGCCTTCAGCCCTCCAGAGTGACGATCCGAGGATGAGGAGCTGCATGGATTCCTCAGTGTGGAAGGGCCTGTCCCAGAGAGTGTGAAACCATTATGGAAGAACTGTTTTTCCTGCTTTCTGAGGCTGGACATCAAAGCAGTTTCAGACACTGAATACCAAAGCTGCAGGTGTGTGAGGGAGAAGGGAGGGGAAGAGGTGCTCAGCTGTGCAGGAAGCCTTAGCCGAGCTGCAGGATGTGCTCAGCCCTGACCCTGTTTGCTTGCAGCTTTCTGGCAGCTCCTGAAGAGCCAGGCACTGCAGCAGGAGGTTTGTGTGTTCAGTGAGGGGTGTCCCTGGAAGAGGAGTGCAGGATTAAAGCCCTGAGTGCAAATGAAAGGAGGAGTTGAGGTCAGCTGTGTGCGGGAAATGGTTTTGGTGGAGGGGGCAAAATATTCAAGAAGCCTGTGAAATGCATTCTTTTTTGGATTTTAACTAACCCAGCAGAGGTCTACAGAGGAAGCTTTTGGATAGAGCAGCAGCTTGGGAAAGGAAATGGGAATCTGAGCAAAGCACTGGGGGAAAATGTACCACAAACCAGTCAGATGACACCTGCAAGCTGGAAGTGTTCTGGGAGTAATGCTGCACACAGCAGGAACTCGTCACTGCTCCCTTCCCCTGTCCCAGGCAATTCCAGCCATGCAGCCTTCCCCTTCAGCTTCTCTCAGGAAAGGAAAAGAAAGGATATGAGGTCTAGAAAGTTAAATGACTTTCTTGTTTCTGCTGGAAAGGGGAGGTGTGGGAGCCCATGCCAGCAGCAGGTTGGAGGGCAGCCTGCATGAGGAGAGGAGGGCTGGGGCTGACCAGGTTCACACAAGGAATGGGATGAGACGAGTCTGCATTTTATAAATGGACCGGTTTGTGTCCCATCATGTGTCCTCTCTTCTCCACCTTGTGGGTGTGTGAAAAAGCCTCAAGTACCAGAAGCAGTATCTCAGTCCAAACTCTTGTTTCCACTGGCACAGAAAATCAGAGGAGGCAGCAGAACCCCCCACCCAGCCTGGTGCTGAAGGAGCTTTCCCAGAAACTCTGTTCACCTGGGAGAAATTTGCTTCTGCTAGGAACACGTGAGCAGTACTCCAGGGAAAATTGAAAATGAAAGGATTGCTCTCTGCTCACTTCCTCAGCAGCAGAGCAGGAGCTGGAGGTGTGTGTTCCTGGTGCTGTGCTGATTTCCTGAGGCAGCCCCCATCCTGCTCCTGGGAGCTGCAGCTTCTGCCTGGAGGCCTCAACAGGGTCCTGTGGTGCAGCTGTTTCCCAGTTCCCTGCATTTACTGGTGTTAACCATTGGTTGCCAATCTTGGGATGGTTTCACTGTGTTGGTGATGGTTTAAAAATAATAATTTGTTGCTTTTATTTTCCAAGGCACCCTTTTCCTCATTAGACTGTTGAGTGCAGCTTAACCATGTTGTGTGTTGCTGGAGCTCACCCCGCTGCCCCTGGACACACCAGCCACTCCGTGGTGCTGGGCAGGTAAGCGGGGAGGATTTTGCATATTGTAATTCTAGTTGTGCCATCAGGATCATTTTTTCCATCACTTGTGTAGGAATTGCCTTTGCTTTTACAGAGCCAGCCTCGTGCAGTGCTGCAGCAGAGCAGGGGCTGAAGCCCACAGCCAGTGCCAGACATGGCCTGTGTTGGTCTTCACTTTGCAGAACACTTCATGACGAAAGCGTTTTGATAAAGATTTATTGATGCACGAGACAGGTGTTATAGGGTGACACTTTTTAGAGAAGTACATATTAAGGAAATGTCAAGTAATACTTGTGTTAATGTTATAAAACAAAGGCTGGCATTGCTCTCCCACTGTACCCAGCCACAGCCTCCACAGTGCAGTCTCTAAAGTGTCCCTCATTTTGCCAAGGTGACCATGGCCATCCATCATAAAATGAGGAAAGCCCCAAGCCCCTTATTCATTTACAGTGCCATAGGGCAAGCCTAAAAAAATGCCCTGGCAGCTCCCAGGCTGATCACCTGATCCCATGATTGCGGGGTACAGAGTGCAAGGTCTACTTGTAAAAGAAAGGATTTTGCAATTGCTTTGAAAGAAAGAAACTGCCCAGCCTCCCGCTGGAGCTGTCAAGGGCTTGTTTTCAGCACCCCTGACCAAGGATTTTCCATGTGAGGACGGCGGGCAAGGCTTCCCTACCGAGGCACAGCACAGATCTTGTAGGGCTGTGGGGCCATTGCGATGCCTAGCATGGGCTGGAAGTTGATCTTGGTGTCCGGGGGTACCTGGAAGGTGAATTTCTGGAGCAGGGATGTGAAGAAGAGGAAAAGCTCGGCACAGGCCAGCAGCTCACCCAGGCAGGAACGCTTCCCTGCGGAGACAGCAACCCACAGCAGCCTCAGACTGGGCTTTTGCTGCTGCAAATGCTTCTGCCTGCCCTTAGGACCGTGGTCCAACTGTGTTACCCCGTTCCTGGATGAGTTTTTCAGCTAAGCTTCCCAGTAATGACTTGGGCATTGCAGCATTGGTCTGCCCCCCAAATTGCATGACTTTGTGAGGACAATTCATGCACACACACGACCTGGATGTGCCCATGCTGGGAGAGCTCACCAAAGAGAGCTGTCAGAGGAAGTGTGTGGTGCTGGGAAATGGGTGCTTCCCAGGGAAGCTGCTGGCTGGGGAACCCTGTGGTGGCAACAGTGAGGGCCCTGGTGGGCTCAGCCATGTGGGAGCAGGAGCACAGAGCGATGCTCTTGCCTTGGTGCAGGTGTTCCTAAGGTCTCTGGAGTTTTCATGGTTTTTTATTCATCCTCATTTCTCTTCCCAGGCCATGGGAGCAGTTTGAGCAGCACGTCCCAGGGTGCATCTGCCCTTTAAATTGCTATTTTCCTCTCTGTTTCCACCCTGCAGCTGGAAACCCAAGCCCACACGTGCACCACAAGCCAGCAAATCTTACCCGTAGAAAATGGTAGAAAATACTCCTTTTTCCAGAACTTCCCCTCCTTCAGAAAATGCTCAGGGTTAAAAGCATCAGGGGTTTTCCACTCATTCTTGTCAAACAGCAGAGAGCTTAAATTTGTCATTATGGCCGTGCCCTAAGAGGGAAAAAAGAAAAATAAATCACACTTTCTCTGGCACTGGCAGCAGGAGGGGCAGTTTCATCTTCCAGTCTCCTCTCCATGAAGAACACCCATAGTCAAATTCTACTGCAATTATTTGTGCAACACCCCACTGTAGGGCCAGATCTTTCTACTTCTTGTCTGTCTGGAGGTGCAGTTACATAACTGCATTTTTCCCTCATCAGCATCATTTTTATCTGCTGTAATCTTGGGCCAAAGTTCCTGTAAGAGCTGGGATCTGTGCCTCAAAGGCATGTGTGGGGGTGTGGCAGCATTCAGGGAGGTGCAGAACATTGTATGGCAAAAATCCATGTTCAGCAGGAGTGAACTCTGGACAGGGTGGGGACACTGCCTGCGCAGGAGGGACCTGGCCTGGCGCACTGTGCCTGGGGAGCTGGGAATCTCCCTGGAGTACCTTTGGGACTTTACCTTTGGGATGTAGTAGCCATCCAGGTAAGCGTCCTCTGATGCCATTCTTGGCACATTAAAAGGGATAACGTTGGCCTTCCTCTGCACTTCGTGGATGACAGTGTTGGTGTAGTGCAGGTTGTTCCTGTCCTCCAGGGCTGGTGGCCGTGCCTGGCCGATGACTGCATCGATCTCGGCTTGCACCCGGGCTGGGGGGAAAGAGCAGGAATCAGCCCAGGAAAAAAACCTTTGGAATGATACAAGGTTATTGCTGTAAGAGTCCACCAAGGGCCCTGGGCCACTGTTTACACCTCTTATGTGAGTGTGGGGGGCATTCCCACCTGGTGTCTCATAAAGCTGTGAGGGATAAAAGCAAGGGAAAACATTTGATTTTTCTTAACCGTACCTTGAATTTCTGGATATGCGGCCATAAACAGCAAAGCCCAGCGGAGGGTTGCAGACGTGGTCTCCGTCCCAGCGAACAGCAGGTCGAGTGTGCAGGCCATGAGGTGTTCCTCCCGGAAGGTGTCACTGTCGTGGTCCTTCACGAGAAGGTGTGTTAGTGCCACAGGAACAGTGAGGGTGTCCTGGCACCAGGCTTGGTCCAGACTCCCCCAAGGATTTCGGCAGAAGCTGCTGACCCCCTGCATCCCCATCCTGCTGATGGGTGGCCTCAACCTGATGTCCTGAGCTCATCAGAAGCCACACAGGCAGCTCAGATGGAGAATCTGGGCTCATTTCCCATCCCTTCTGATTGCTAAGCCCCACGCCAGGAGGGTTTTCTCCCCAGTGCTGACCTTGGAGATCTCCAGCAGGTAGCTGTCGATGTAGTCCCGGCACTCCGAGGGGTTCCAGTCCTCCTTGTGTTTGCTGATCTGCTGTTCCATAAAATTTTTCAACACCCTCCAGTTTTTAAAAACGGTTTGGTGGGCCCCAGGTAAGTACTTCATTATAGATGGGAAATTGTTGTACAGCTTTGAACACAAAAGGAGAGACACAAATTGAATAAAGGACTTTAACAACTCTTCTGATATCAAGACTTGAGCCTGCAATTGCACTTGCTGAATTTCTGGAGCTGGTGGAAATAGCTCAGGTCCAGAAGAGCAGAATTCTCATTATGCAGTGACTCGTGTGTTACCCAGTGTTTCAGCAGACAAGCTGGCAATCAGTTGGCAGGAAAAGTGATTTTGGGCGAGAGAGAGCAGCATGAGCATGGCACAATTTGAACTGAAGGCAGAAAGGAATTACAGGCAAATCTACAGTGTGCAGAGGAATGGGGAATGACAGGTTTGGTGATGACAACACTGTGACTTTTGAGGTTGACTCCAGACACAAAACCATGGCCCTGGGCTGGTGGCAGGAGGGCTGTACCTGGCTTGTGATGGATCCATGGAGGACAATGGTGTCATACATCAGCTTCAGCAGTCTTTGGAAGTCCTCATCGTGGTATTCAAACCGATTGCCGAAGATGAGGGAGCAGATGACATTTGAAACAGCATTAGTGACTTTCAACTGAGGGTTAAAAGGATTCCCTGGAGAAGAAGAAGAAGAACAGTTCTCTTCTATTCTTCTCAGAACAGAAGCAAACACGTGTCAGAGGTAAAATAGTCAAGAAATAGTCAAGAATGAAATGAGTGGCCTGTAACGGGCACTGTCCTATGTCAGTGCTTTCCTGGGGTGCCTGGCTGACCCCATGAGCTGGCCAAGCTTGGCAGGGCAACCCCAGTGGTCCCAGTTCAATCAGATTATGGAGATGTTTGTTTACTTTGGAAAGCAAGGTCTGCAGGATGTCATTCAAATTCACTGGAAGTATCAGCGTTTATGCACACATGGTGTTGCCCAGAGAGGAGTAGGCTGAAGGTGGGCTATGAATAATGCAGTGGGTGTTGCCTGGCTGCATTCCCCAACCAGCCAGAAGGCAAAACACCTGGAGGAAGGAGCAGGGATGCTGGCAGGGTTGTGGCATCCCTTGCAAGGTGGGGTATTTCTCAGCATGCAGTGAAATTACAACAGGCCCTACCACGTCCTGCTGGGGCTGATGAGGGCCGTGGTACTCACCCTGCTCATCCCTAAATGCATCCGCGAGGTATTGGCACTCCTCCTGGATGCGCTCCTCCAGGCTCCTCTTCCCCAAGCCAAAGTTTCGGAGTGTGGTCAGGGTGAACCTCCTCTGTGCCTTCCACAGGTGCCCAGTGGAGGAGATCAGTCCTGGCAGGAACACGCCCTGTGAGCCAGGGCCGATTCCCCACTGAGGGAAAAAAGCTCCGGGGCTCTGCCTTCTCTCCAGCTGTCTCAGACCTCTGTAGGGTCAAGGCTTGGACTTTACTTGAGGGATAACTCACCAATCTTGCTGAAGACCTCCTCCTCGAGGGGAATATCAGGACGGTCCATGAACTTTTCCCCTTGGTTTACGAGGACTTCCTTCACCAGCCGCATCCCATTTACCATCACAAACTTCATGCTGCCCATGTTTATGCTGAAGATGTCACCATATCTTTTACTTAGCTGGATGGGGACATAAATAAAAGGGGTTTCATTTGCAATGAATGTGCCTGGTGAGACTGGGACAGCCCTGTCAGGGGACATAGATGAAAGTATGGGAAGAGTGGGAGGGGAGACAGAATGTGTGCACTCTGCCTGAGGGCAAAGTCTTTTTCTTTCCTCTTTTCCTGAATCAGTGATTGGGAGTTGGTGTTAATTGGCCATAAATCAAGTAAACCTCGCCAGGTTTGATTTTTCAGTCCTATGTTTTTCCAGTTTTTGTTTCACTCCATTCCAGGCCCCACTCAGACCTATGGGGTTCGTACATCTGTGACTGCACCTGTGGTATCCTGTTGTGACCTTTGCCCACGGGATCATTCCACACTTGTCACCCTCCTTGTACTCAGGTAAATGTCATCGATGAGGGCAAACCTCCTGCCTGCCTTCATGACCTGTGGGGTTTGGGTTATCCCCTTCCCTGCACGGCCAGGGGTATATAGCTGCAGTCCCTCCATCCCTTCCCCACACTGCCCACCACCTACATACCTTCCTCACTGTGACTGCAGGATCTTTGAAGTCCAAAAGGTAGATGTGCCCCAGAAAGGGAAGGCGGAAGGGGCTGGGAGGGAAATTCTTTGGATTTCTGTTCTTCATGTAGTCGGCGATGAGCAGGAAGACCAAGAGAAAGATGAGGAATGTCTGGAGGGAGATGCTGTCCCAGAGGAAGTGCAGCATGGCTGGATGGTGGGGCTCTGCAGGGATGTGTCCCACAGCAGGTCAGGCCAGGTTGAGCTCACAGGGCGCCACTGAGGCCCCCAGGGCCAGGGGGAGATGGGTGACGTGTGGCACAGCTGTGGGTGCAAACACAGGACAGCATGGAGTGGCTTTTGCTGACCTGGTCTAGCTGTGTTCAGACTCCTGCTTTCCCAGGTTTCAGCAAAAATTAAACCCCTTCTTGATTAAAAGGAAAGATTTCCTCTGATCTGATTTAAAAAACCCCACCACGAACCAGAACACCCCCAGCTTCGCCTTTCCCCTCCAGCCTCCCCTCAATACTTTACTAAACCCCAGTGCTCCATGCCCTCATCTGAAGGACAGAAATGAGCTTTGTGGGATCAAGATCAAAACCTTCCGGCAGCTTCACTGTGCTGTTCCCACAAGCCCATCTCTCGGGATGAGCCCTGCTCCCTCCGCCCCGGGTGCCCTCACCGTGCTGCGTCCCAGCTTCGGCTTCTTGGTGCCAGGGAGGCTCCAGCCGCTCCGAGAGCCTCACGCTTTCCTTGTTGACAGCAGCTCGCTTGCTGGTATGCAGAGTCCCGGGCCAAGCCCCAGGTCTCAGGGGACATCCGAGATAAGGTTGCACAAACCTTTCACAAGCCCTGTGACTCACAGTTTCGTGTTTCCGTGTGTCCGGGTGACGTGGGCTGGGAACAAACAGCTGTCCCGGAACTCAGCGGTTCCTAAGCACCATCATTTTCTGATCTCCACCAGATGGGTGCACACGGAGCAGCTTGCTCCAGCTGTGCCTGGAGCCCCGCAGCCATCCCTTCCCAATTGCCTTGTCCTTTGGGAACAACTTCACCACGGGTTACGACTCAAAGCCCCTCAGAGCTCAGGCAGGTGCTGAGAAGCCAATGTAGATGCCCAGCTCTGCATCTTTGGTGGTAGCTGGCAGCAGAATGTGCCGCACTGTCCCACCCAGGAGCAGCTCCGGGTGAGGGAGGTGTTCGTGCACATGGACCACGTGGAATTTTGATGTGTATGTTGTGTTTTACTGTGAAAGAAGCAGGGAGCAGCAGCACTTTGCCCTCGCACCACGTGGCTCTGCCGCAGCCCTTTGCACTCATCCGCTGCCATCTCCTGCTCTGGGGGATGTTTTGGGTTCCTTTCCTTTCTTTTGGGGGCATCAGTTGTGGCTGTTGGGATTGTCCAGTGCTGGTTACAGGGCACAGAGGAGCAGCAGAACCACTGGAGTAATACCACACACACGTTCTTGCACTTGGGAAGCTGGAGAAGTCAAATCTCTGTTTTAGTGTGGAAATTAAAGGGGAAAAGCCTGTTTTTGAGGAGAATATCTCTTTTTACCTCTGGTTTTTAAGCACACTTAGGCATGAGCCTGTGGAGATGCATGTGTTCGCTAGCAGTGACATGAGAAGATCCACTCAAAGAGAAACAAATTTTTGCCTCCTGCCTTTAAGGTATGGCATCATTGCATTTGAATTTGGTATTTTTCCCCAAATGATTAAAAAAAAAAAAAAAAAAGAAGAAAAAGAAGATGAGTTCAGTCATTTATTCTCTCCATGAGTAGGGCAAGAAGCCCCAAAATAACACGGAAAGACACGTTGGAAATGAAAGAGGGATGAGATCAACATTTATGTGCTAAGCCAGTGCAAAAGAGTCCCAGGCCCGGGACTCTTCATACCAGCAAGCGAGCTGCTGTCAACAAGGAAAGTGTGAGACTCTCGGAGTGGCTGGAGCCTCCCTGGCACCAAGCTTTAGCCACATGCCAGAGGTCAGACCTACAGCAGAACGAATAAAAAAATGGAGAGAAACCAGTGCCTAGTCGCGAGTGCCTTTGAAGACTTCATAGGTGAAAAAAAAAGTCCCTGGATCTTTTATGTTTTTACAAAGACAAAAACACAACATGGGAGCCTGTGACTGTGACACAATAATTAAAAACGCAATAGGATTAAAGTGATCAGTCGGAAGGACAGCTCAGTGACAGAATCCCCGCGCGCCCGGCGTGGCAGGGATGTGATGTGCAGAGGACTCTCCCCTGTGGCATAAATCTGCCACTGCACAGGGGTTGCTTTGTACCGCAGCAAAGCCGCTATTGCCGGGGACAGAGGAGAAAACCGGTGGAAATGAAACTCGATGTAATCCTCTTTTCCTGTTAACTATTCCATATCCTACGTGGGTACCCATAGAAAAGTCGCTTATGAAAGGGGAGAAGGTAAAAAAACCGAGGAAAAAGCATAATCTTTGCTGTGACTATACTCCAAACTGAAGCACACAGGAGGCAGCATCTCTAAGCATAAATGCTTGGTCACATAAATGGAAAAATTCTCTACAAGTTGCATCTTTAATTAACTCTTATCCAAAGACAGCTAATACAGGAAGAAGCTCTGTGTCCATCGAGGAGGGTGCCCTGTCCCAAGCCACATCCTTGGCCCCACGCCATGTCCATGCTGGCCACGGACGGACACAAATCTTTGCCAGAAGCAGAGAGGAAGTGTTGAACTTGTGACTTCCCACCACAAAACCACTGTTCCAACACTTCCTTCCTGAGGGCCAGCGCTGCGCCACCACGGGCACGACCCTCCCAACACTCTCTGCTGCTTCCCTTTCTGCTGGGCTTCAGCTGAACTGCTCCCCAGCAACTCCAGGGGATTATTTTATTGCAGCTTTTCTGATCTGGGTTGTGCCAGCACTAACCTTTTGTTTTTCTACTATAAAACTGCAGTATTGTGTTTTTATAGCCCTTCCACACCTGCTGGAAGCACAGTTCCTTGTGCCATCCCACTTGGGTTGGGCTTTGGTAGAAGCTGCTTCTACTCCCCTGTAGGCTCCTAATTAAAATTTCCACATACTCTGTGAGATCCAAAAAATTCTTGCTGCTGCTGCAGAGATCTCTGCTTAGATATTTTTTGTACCTGGAAGTGTACAAGGCCAGCTGCAGCAACCTGGTCTCGTGGAAGATGTCCCTGCCCATGGCAAATGGGTTGAACAAGGTGATCTTTAAGGTCCCTTTCAAGCCAAACCTTTCCTTGATTCTATGATTTCCATCACACAGCAGCAATGTGCTGCTGCAGGGAGTGTCCACCACAGAGAGCCCAAGCCCAGCTGAGGCTCAGGATTGGCCATGGCCACCTGAAAGTCCAAATTGGTGCTGAGTCACGAGTCTGGAGTTTGTATGTCTGAGGCCAGCTGCTCCCTTGGAGCAGGGACACCTCGGGAGCCCTTGGCTATTTGGGTGATGGAGCGTTACGGGTTGCTAAGTGGTCTCTGGGTGATGGACATATCCCCTATGGAAAAGTCAACATTAAACCATACTTTTGCAGCTGGCAGACACCTTCCTGGGAGTTGCTGGCAGTGGAAATGAGGTAATGAGGCTTTTAAATGCATGAATTTTGTCAGACTGGTAGTGGGGAGTGATGCCTTTTCCTGGGCTTGGAATTAAAAACCAAAAATGGTTAGAAGGGAAAAAGGGTTTTACCTTGGTATTTATTAAGGATCCTTAGATGCATCAGCGAAAATGCACCCCGCAGAATGCACCCCTGGAGAATGCACACACACGATGGTCTGTGTATACAGTTATAGAACTTGCATATTAGCATATCTATCATAGATTCCCCAGTGAGGGGCTCAAGAGAAGCCCCATCCTGAGGAATGTTCCCCTGGATGGGTCTATCTTGGTTTACAGAATGTGTTCTGGAGAGGACCTTGGCGTCTGGGGCTCTCTGACCCCCAACTACGAGCCCTCCACGATGTTTAGTCTCTTGGCTTAAAGGAACTTTGGGTCTAAGCTAGTTATCAGCCTTAGGGAATTACAAGTATGTGGGCTAAAAGCACTGTGGATACATAAAAGCTGCATAAAAAGGGTATATGAAGGGGGATATGAGAGAAGTATATGATAAAGCAAAAGTCATCACGGCATCAGGAGCAGGACTGGGGTGAAGGGAAGAGCCACAAGGGTTGTACTTGTTGCAGCGTGCTGGATGTGGCCCTTGTGCCCTTCCCTGGCCAGCCAGATGCTGGCAGGTGCTGGACCTGCAGGGCCCATCATTTCAGCCCGAAATCTCTGGGGTGGTCAGGAGAAGGGGCAGTTCCCAGTTTGCAGGGGCTGCCGTGGGGTCTGGGGCAGCCCCAGGCCCGGCTCAGTTGCGGGCCATGGCGCAGAGCTGGAAGGGCTTGGGGCAGCGCGTGAGGCTGAGCGTGAAGGCGAAGGACAGCGCAGCCGCTGCCGGGGCCTGGAAGGTGAACTTCTGCAGCAGGGCTACAAAGAAGATGAAGAGCTCGGTCCTGGCGAGCTGCTCCCCGGGACAAGCCCTCTTGCCTGGAAAAGGAGCACAAATAACCCGAAAGAGTCCCGAGCGAGCTGCAGCCCCCGCCGAGCCGCCTCCGGCCCGCGCCGCCTTGCACGGGCTGCGGCAGCTTTTCTTCCCGGAAAGGTTAGGTGGCAATGTTCACCCACACAATCTGCTCAAACCTTCCCCAGAAGTTTACTGCCGAGCAAACTGCGCCTGTACCGAGAGGCGAAGAGCGGAAACAGTCTGAACAACCCAGTTATGCAACTTGTGCAAGAAGAAAAACCTTATTTTTTTAATCCTGCAATAACAAATCGATTTCCTTCCCACTCCGAGCAGCCACTATTAACTGTGACTGGGATTTTCACTGTGGGGATGGGCTGGAAGCTGGACAGGAGCAGTACCCCCTACTCTATAAGCAGTATCTGGGGGGAAAAATGAGAGCTTTGCAAAAAGAAAAGCCACCTCCCCACCCATCATCGTACCTGCAGAGAAGGGCAGAAAAGCCTCCCGCCTCCTGTACTGGCCGTTTTCCAGGAAATGTTCAGGATTAAAGGTGTCTGGAGTCTCCCACACGTTTTTGTCGAACATTATCGAAGTCAGGCTGGTCATCAGGGTGGTGCCCTGCGAGAGGTGGAGAAAAGGGGCTATTACGCGGCGGAGAGGAGCCGACGTGTTGTCAGACTGGGTTATTATTAGCTCTGCAAACTACACTGTTTTCAGGGCAAAACGTTTCTTTTCCCCCTCCTAAGATGCATAATTAAATGAGGGTGAAAGCCTGCAGGATTGTTCACTTGTGAGTGCCTTTACGTATCACCGAGTGTTGATCTGCACCCTGAGCTGCAGTAACAGGTGATGTTATTGCAAACCGCCTTTAAATTGGTAGCACTGCATTCCCATGGGAACTTGAAACAATTTAATCAAGTAATTTTCAATCGATTTGTTTAAATGTGTTTAAAAAACAAAACAAAACAAACCCCACCAAACTGATCTGGTTTATCTCCACATTCTCGATCAGCAAGAGAAATCTTCTAATCAGTGTGGAGGAAAATGCCTGGATTTTTTATTTTTAATTTGTCTCATTGCAACCAGTCATATAGATGGAAGAGACCAGTTATATAGAAATCCCATATTTGCTTTTGTAATTGCAGAACAGTGTGTGTGCAACAATACCCATTACCTGCCTTTCATCAAGTGCTATTTTTCACAGATGATTTTTAATATTTTGTGGAATTAACAAACCCAACCTGTTTGCTTTCCTATGTTTCCTAGCTCTCTACTCCCATAATGTGTGGAGGGTGTCTTTTATAAAATTTAACGCATAAACCTTTTACAATTGGAAATTAGGGCCAACACCGTAAGGATCTCACAGTTATCCTCTGTAAGCAGGTGAGACCCATAACAGCCCCACAGAATCCATCAAGAAGTCTTGTATTTTCCATATGGTTGTGATATTTCTGTAAGATCCTGCTGGCTCCAGGTGAGATTCTGGACTTGGGCCGTGAAGACCCTGCTTTGGTGGCATGAAGGCTGGTGGAATGAAGGCTGGTGGGACGAAGGCTGGTGGTCCCCACGCACTTTGGGCAGGTGGAAGCCGGCCAGGGTGGTGTCGCTGGTGGTCATGCGGGGCACCCCCAGTGGCACCACGTTGCCCATGCGCAGGACCTCGCTCAGCACGGCGCTGGTGTAGGGCATCTTCTCCTTGTCGGCCATCGACGGCTGCCGGCACTGCCCGACCACGGCGTCGATCTCCTGCTGCACTTGCTCTAGGGGGAGCAAAAAAAATTCAAAATATCTCTCTTCGTAGAATCTGTAAGGTTGGGCAAGCTCTCTAAAATGATCGAGTGCAACAGTTAACCCAGCACTGCCAGGCCACTGCCCAACCATGTCCCCGAGTGCCACACCCACACTCCTTTTGAACACTTCCAGGGTGATTGCATGACTCCCCTGGGCAGCTCGTTCCAGGGCTGGACAACCTTTTCAGTGAAGAAATTTTCCCTAACATCCCATCTAAACCTCTCCTGGCACAACTTGAGGCCCTTTCTCCTTGCCCTATCTCTTGTTCCTTGGGAGAAGAGACTGACCCCCACCTGGCTGCACCCTCCTTTCAGGGAGTTGTAGAGCACAAGAAGGTCTCCCCTGAGCCTCCTTTTTTATGTGCTAAATGCTCCCAGTTCGCTCAACCGCCCCTTGTAAGTCGTGTCTTCAGAAGGTTCCCAATAAGATACCCGGGGCACGGGCAGATCCAGGATGTGGCAGAGCTGGGATAACTCTGTTTCCTGAGTTTCCCTTGCCTAGTTTTGGGCTAAGCAAAGGACCCCTCAGCAGCCCTACCCTGAATGTGGGGGTACGCGGCCATGTAGAGCAGGGCCCAGCGGATGGCGGTCGCCGTTGTCTCAGTCCCAGTTAAGAACAGGTCCAAGGTGGAGCACAGCAGGTTTTCCTCGTGGAAATAGGAGCTGGTGTCACCCTTAAACTTGGAGGAAAAACATGGCAATGAAAACTCCTACTACGGAGGGGATGGTTTCAAAAACCCAATCCAAAATCACCCGTGCGTAACCGAAGTCCTGCTGCTCCTTTATTATCTACCCCTGGACTTGGAAATTTCCAGCCTTTACTTTGACTGGATTTCAAGCCCTAAGGACTGTTTTGAAAGACACCCTGGTTGCTTTAGAGTGGCTCTTGAAAGCAGGTAGCATTTTTAAATGTCAAGTTTCACAATAGCAAACACAGGCCTGCGAGCGCTCATAGAAACATGAACATGTTCCCTCAGAGTCCTCCTACGCCGTGTGACAGAACGAAAAAGGGAAGAAGACAAAGTGTAAATCCTTTCAAACAGAAAAAAAAAAATCTGTGTGTTTTCAAAGTGATCAGGCTTCTGCTGCTGCTAAAGTTTGATGTGGCAGAGGTAGGGAGGGGAAGGCAAGGCGTGAGGCAAGAGCTCCCCTGACAAAACAGCCTTGAGTCTTCTTCGCTCACTCTGTGGGTTAATCTTTAGGTGGTTTTAGGTATTTCCCTCCTACCTTTTCTATTTCCTTCAGGTAACAGTCAATGTAATCTGCTGCCTCCGACTGGTCCAAATCTTCCTTGTGCTTTGCGATCACGCCTTTCACAAAATATTCAAGTTTCTCCCAGTGCCTGAAGATTTTCCTGAAGGGCCCCGGCAACCATCTCATGATCCAAGGAAAAGCATTATAAATCTGGTGAGAAATCAAACAGAGCAAAAGAGCATTTCTTGAGTTAGAAAAGAGCAGGTATCATAGTTGAGAGGATGGGACAATTGATTAATTCTGCTTGCTACCAGGAAAAAAAATCAGTTTTGCTGCAGTGGTCCAGTTTGTACAAATTTACTTACACAGGTGTAAACAAGTGCAAGCAAGATAAGAATTGGACAGATGTTTTCTGCTGATAAAGTTCTTAAATACTGAATGGCCAAAGCTGCCCCCTAATGTCAGGTGGCCACAGGTGAGGTGGATGCAGATGAGCCCCTTAGTGTGTCCCCGTGGAGGGAGCACAGATCAGACCTGACCCATGGTGTGTGGCCATGCAGAAAATACAACACCAAATCCACCTATTTTGGTTCTCAACCTGGATTTTATTTTTTTTCATAAAGAAGTTACTCAAGAAACTGGTTGGGGTATGGGTGAGGGAAAGGATAGGAATTTTCACTAATTCTTCTACTACTTCTTCTTCTTTTTGTAGAACCAGATACTTTTAAGATTTTCCCATTGTTCTTTGGTTATGTCAGGCATAAGTTTGGTTTTACAATCATGTAGTGGTTTTTGTTCTCCATGTGCCCCAATAATTTTAACTTATTTCCTTACTTTCCTGATAGACTTTGTGTATAAACCCAATCTAATGTAAAACCATTCTCACGGTCATTTTCCTTTAAACATGACTTTTTTTCTACAGGAAAAGGCAGATTGCATCAGCGCCTTAGAAACCCCAGTTTCTGAGCTGTTACATGCAGCTGAAGCTGGAAAAACATCCAAGTGGCTTTACCTGGCCCCAGAAACTTCCAATGAGCAGCAGCGTTTCAGCCAGGGAGTGCAGCAGTTCCTGGAAACGGTTGTCATGGTAGTCGAAGCGGTTCCCAAAAGTTATGGAACAGATGATGTTCGAAACAGCACTATTAATTTTGTAATGGGGGTCAAAGGGTTATCCTGGAGGAAACAAAAGGAAAAGGAAACTTCCTGAAGAGGGGTCTTGGCCGGGTGGGGCTGGTCTTTTCTCCTAAGGAACAAGGGACAGGACAAGAGGAAACAGCCTCAAGTTGTTCCAGAGGAGATTTTGATTGGTGATGAGGGGAAATTTCTTTGTTTGTAAGGAAGACAGGGCTTTGGAAGGGGCTGCCCAGGGCAGTGGTGGAGTCACCATTCCCAGAAGTGTTTGAAAGACGTGTGGATGTGGCACTTGGGGACATGGTTTAGTGGTGAACATGGCAGGGCTGGGTTAATGTTTGGACTCAATGAACTTAAGGATCTTTTCCAACATCAATCTCTCCATGATTCTGATTCTAAAGACAGCTTCCATTCTTTTTTCCTCTACAGTCTCCACCAAAATCACATTCTCTACCAGATCCACACTTGTGAATCAGGGTGAGACCTCACCTACTTCTCACCCATGGTGGTGCTCAGGTTTCACCCCACGTCCTGGGGTACCCATCACCTCCAGCATCCCCTGGAGCCTGGGCACTACGGGCCAGGACATCCCATCCTGTGTCCAGCCCAGGCTGCTGGCAGACAGTGACACCACCACTGAGCTGCCCAAGCAGGGTCTGAAGCATTTTCCAGGGAAAACAACCAGTAGCATGCCATGCTATGGCTGTTGACTTTGCCTGCTCCAGCAAGTGTTTGGTGCCAATTTTAAATGCCAGGAGAGGGTCCCTCAAAGCTTAGCCCAGGGCAGGGAGCCCAGGACTAACCATGCTGCAAAAATACCATTGCCCTGGGCTTTAGCTGTCCACCACGAAGAAATCAAGGAAGGAGAGAGGGGAGAGGGTTGCAGATCTCTGTGCCCACCTGTAAACCCCAGCAATAGCTCATGTGGCCCACAGAGCACATTTCTAAAGTGAAGTGTGACGTGATGCTCGTCACACCCGTGTTCCCTGGGAGAGCTACTGAGCAGAGACCTTCATCTCCTCGGGCACATTTCAGCAGCCTGCAGAGCCACTTGCTGTGACAAGAGACTGATCTCTGTGACAAGCCCAGTCCAGCCCTGAGCTGCTGTTGAGCATCACTTTGAAATGCAAGGCACTCCTCGCAGGACTGCTGATCTCTCCACTCTTCAAGAAAGTAATTAAACCGGGCTGGTGCTCAGATATTAGCGTGATGGACATGATCACTATTTGTCATTACTAATGGGAAGAAAGGCCCAAACCAGCAGCTTAATTAGTTTATTGATTAGGGCTATAGAAGACTATAATCAATTGGCAGCATGGAGTATTTGGCCTGTGCAGCGCAACAGCAATTAAAATGGAGCAAGTTTAGTATATAATTTCACAATTCCTTTTTAGATCTTTCTTGTTTACTATATATAGCTCCATGGAATTAGCTCAACCCCATCTGCTTCTATTTAAAGCTGAAGTGCAACATCACCCATGTACCAACATACAAATTATTCTTACTAATACCCTCTGGCAGTTTTTAAAAGCTGGACCATAAAAGAGCAAGGCACACACTTCATCTGTGTGTGATACAAAAGGAAAGCCTGACTAAACAAGTTTTAAAATACTTTGCAAAACCAAGGACAAGCAGAGGTTAACTAAGCCTCTGGGTGGAACTGCCTGATAGCAGGAGAGCTGCATTTATTCCTTCACAGAATGCGCAAGACACTTCCTTAGTCATATAAACACTCATATTTTGATAACCACCTAGTATATATTTACTTAATATTAATAAGGAAGAACTAAAATAGGAGGCCTGAGGTCTAAAATAAGTGCTAAAAGGCAGAGTGTGGAAGTGTAAGATAGAGATTTGAGCTACTGAAGAAATGTTTTGGAGCTGCATTGGGGTAAGAGTTTTACTTCTCATCATTCATTTAGCTGGAAGCTCTGAGCACAGTTCTGTGCATGAACCCCCCACCTTTCTCCTCCTCAATCGTCTCCACCAGGTATCGACTCTCCTCTTGCACTTTTTCCTCAAAATTTACTGCAAGGCTTTTCAGTGTTGCTATAACAAACTTTCTCTGCTGCCTCCAGATGTGCCCGTTTGATGATATGAGCCCTGTAGGTGGAAAAAACAGGTGAACAATCCTCTCTCTGGGTCATTTGTGAGTGTTAGGATTCAGAAACAGCCATTCTTTGTGGACAAAAGCCCCAAACCAAGGCAAGCAAAGCTCACGGATGTGGAAAAGGCTATGGCTTTGCCTGGGAATTAAAATTCAAGAGTAATTGGCTTATGCTAAAGATCTAGCTCTATGGATTTGCTTTAATCTGCTACTTTGTCACTTTGCGTGGGAAAAAAAGGTGTAAGCCAAAATACTCTGAGTACTATCACGCTGTTGGCAGAGCTGCAGGCAGGAGCACCCCGTCTCTGGAGCTGTGTGCAACCCAGGGAGGAAAAGTAAAGGAGAAATGAAAACCAAGGGGAAGGTCTGCAAGTGTATCGATCGCTGGCCAGCTTGCATTTATTTCTCCTCTTTCATTAAAATCTGGTTTTGAGCCCATCCTCACCCCTAAATCTCGGAGAGATTAAAACATACCCCCGTGAGATTATCAGTCTGAATTCAATTCTTGCTTTCCCCTGTGCAAGGTCGTGCAGGTGTAGTTCACAAGGGTTGAATTCCACCTGTTTCTTTCACTCTAACAGTTATCATTCCAAAGAGATGAAAGTTTTGTCCCAAAATCCTGGTAGCTGTGCTTACCAAAGCCTCTAAATATTTCTTGGAGGAGTGGAATATTTGGCCGATCAGCAAATATTTCAGCCTGGTGGACAAGAGCTTCTTTCACCATCTGGTAGCCGTTGACCACCACGAATGTCAGACTTCCAAACTGCACACTGAAAATGTTCCCGTACCGACCCGTAAGCTGAAAGAGAGTCCATTGTCCTCTGAGAACAAGAAGATGGGGATTTTCAAAACTCACATGGCCAAGACCTTGAACAGAGAAATCTAACTTTGAATTTAACCCTGCTTGAAGCAAAGGGACTAGAGAAACCCAAACCCAAGCGCGCAGGTCCAATCCAATCTAAACTGTTCCATGAGGACCGGATTACCAGAAGGCATAAAAAGGGCTGGAGAGCTCTCAGGTGGGAGAGATGGTTTGCTTATATTTGTGTGACCTGGTTTTACCAAGTGTTTACATCAGTCTGGCTTGTAACAAGGACGTGACTTGTTTTGGAACTGGTGAGCATCTGCTCTGTCCCACCACCTGGGTCACCACACTCAGGCTCTTCCTGCTGAGGGCAAAACACGACAAATTATCCCTTTCATCAACTTTGTGTCTAAAGCAGTGTGGTTTCTTCTTCAGCTCCCCCATTTAGACAGCAGCTCTAACTGCTTATGGCTAGAAACGTACTTCTAATTTTAAGCCTGACTGCATTTATGGCCAAATTACAGCCATTTTTCCTTGCATGGACTTTACTAGCATTAGTGTCTCCTCTGAGAGGTATGAGAGTAAAGTGGGATCATATCTCCTCTGTGTCAAGGAGCTCATCCTCTTCTTAGAATGAATCTACATGTAAGAACACACAGAGTCACCCCAAACTGCTGGGGTGACTCGTGAAACCAGCCTGGGACCAAATGGGTGTCTGAATCATGGTGTGCCTGTAAATGAATGGCATTAATTTTCTTAATAACTGTGTGTATTGAGAAAATATCTTGAACTCGCTGTCTTAGCCTTCCCTGAGGATTCGCTTAGGGACCACCCACGCTGGTGGCCTGAGAACAGCCAGGGTAGACAGACTGGTGTCAGCCTGCTGAGCAAAAGCAAGAGAGAAATGGTCACCAGAAAGGATTTTTGCAGCCAGCGTGTCAGAACTTCTTCCACCTTTTCAGAGGGCAATACGCAGTGTGTATAAAATCTCTCTCTTTTTGGCTCCAGTGGGAGTCAAACTCTGAGGAAACCTTTCCAGGGAGATCACTGCCTCTTTCTGCAACACAGAAGAAGCCACAGGACATAGCTCAGGATTTTAAATGTTTCTTTCAGATGTGATGGGGTGAATCGTTGGCCTCTGAGCAAAGACAATGACAGGACAATTTCCAGAGGTGATCTTCACAATCCAAACAGTTCATTTTTCACATAGCTCTTTTCACCTCTCCCCCAGCCTGGCCCAGCCCTTCAGAGCCCTTCCTCTACTCCAGAAGGAAATGGTCACAGTCAGATGGGAAGAAAAAGGAGGAACTACCTCTGTTGTGGATTTCTTTCCCATTGGACCTTCCTACTCCCCTGGAAGAGGAGGTGATAGTGAGAGATAAAACCAAGAAGGGTCATCTATCTTATGTGGTTATTATATACCTAGCTCTGCAGAGACTGCCCTTGCCGCTTCATGGTGTGGTGACAAGAGTCATGGAAGGGTAAGATGTTGTTAGTAGGGAAAATGTCCATGGAGCTCTTACCTTCTGCAGTGCAAGATGGAGGGGCTGCTGAAAGTCCACAAAGGTTCCCACGAGAGGAAAGAGCTGCGGCCCTGGAGGGAAATTCCTGGGTCGTCTCTTTTTCACAAGGTCAATAATCAAAAGAAACATGACCAGAACCACCAAGAGCATCCAACCGTTCACCTTTTCCAAGAGACAAATCAAATCAGGCCAAAACTGAAGCTCCATCTTGGCTGATTAACTCGCAGGTTTTCATCCCAGGAAGGGACTTGATTCTGGTGTTACATTTGCTAAAACAGGAGTAAGAAAGGACTCGAGTTGAAACAAAAAAAGCTAAAATGCTGATAGCTGACTGGGGACAGAAGCTGCTTTTCCATATACAGCTGCTGCCAGACTACCCACTGAATAAATAACTTTAAACACCAGGATCTCCAAAAACAACCCCAAAACCTCACAACATTAGGCCAAACAAAAGCAATCTTGCAAACCTTTAGCTTTACATCTCTGTCAATGCCCTAATTTTCTTATGGAAGGGCATTCATCCCTTTTGCCCTGAACAAGGGGCTCCTTTATACGGACACCCCACTGGGATTATCGGCATGGCAAACATTCGAGGTGAGGTGAAAGCAGCTTATGGGCTGATGACATGCGGTGGGCGTCGCGTAGTTTCAGGGGTGGTGAGGCATCTGAGGTGATGGACACCACACAAGTGGCTGAGGGGCTGATCCTGTTAAGTGCAGAGCACCATCTGCAAAGGGCTGGGTGCCTTCAGTGCCCACCAAAGCCTTGCCGGCTTTGCCAGAGCCGTCAGGGGAGGTTCAGACAAGGGAAGTGCTGCAGGAGCCCAGGGCTCTCCCAGCCACACAAATGAGAGTTAAAGGAGCTTAATTTCGAGAGTGAGAACATAGGCTCATGTGCTTGCCATGAGATTGGAACTCATGCATTTAAATCTCCTGGGTTTTCTGAAAATCTCCTTTGAATAAAGCTTCATGCTGTCCTGGGGGAAGGCTGCAGTGGACTGACAGTGACCTCTGTGCCTCGAAATCAGTCTCGGGTCACCTGCTGATATTTAACTACAACTTGGTTCCAGCTCTCTTTTTCTTTCTTTCTTTTTTCCCTTTTAAGAAATTTACTTTGCAAACAATCTAAATTTATACCAAAGCAAAACTGTAAATAATGAGTTTTCAGATTATGTGTCTAGAACTTACTGTGAGAATTTCTGAAGGATGGTCAATTTTTACTGCCATAGAATCCTGTAATGGTTTGGGTTGAAAGGGAACTTATAGATCATCTGGTTCCAACCTTCTGCCACAGGCAGGGATGCTGTGTCTTCAGCTTTAAAGAAAGCTTTAATTTTTCAGGAAAGAAGTGCAGATTTTCATAGGAAACAATAATTGGGGAAAAAAATCTGGTATTCCCCAGTCTATCACCATGTCATAGGTTTGCACAACTTGGTGTTTTAGTTAAGAAAAAACCTTCCACCAGCTACAGAAGTGATGTTTTTTGCAAGGGGCTGTTGTAACCTCCTCCAGACTTGATAGAACCAATCAATTAGTTCATTTGAATATTGACAACTCTGTTAAGCCACTTAAGAAGCTGGACACGCCTCTGTAAAAAACACGTTTAAAAGACGACCAAACCCAGGAACGGCTCTCTTGCTTCCTGTTTTGGGACAAGTAACTTGGGGCCTGCTCGGCCCAGTAGGCCGGGCTGGGCGCTGCCTGTGCGAACCCGTGGGGCCGGGCCGTGGCTCTGCTCCGGCCGGGCCGGCCCCTCGCGCTGTGGCTCGACTAAACATCTTAACCACCCCTACTCCCTTAGAGCAGCTTCTCCCAGTGCAGTCCGCGCAGCCCGGCGGGATCTCAGCCCGCCTTAAGAAGATCCTGACTGCTTCTACTCCGTGCAAACCGGTCCCATGGCGGAGATGGCCCTCCTTCTCTGGTCCAACTGCTGAAATGAACCTTTACACCGGGACCATCTCCAGCCACTGCTTAACAAAGATCATGTGACCAACAAAAACAAGTAAGTTCTAAAATGGTGAAAATTAACTCCTTCAACAATTCCCTCTACCAGATCAAAGTGAAAAAGAAAAATAAAGACACGTGAATAAACACCATGATAAATGACACCAAAATCAATGAAGAAGAAAGAGCTGAAGCCCAGAGAGAGGAGACAGAGATGATGCTAGTAAACTAAAATTCTTTTATAAAGTTACGGTGATGGACTATGATACTTCAGAAACTCCCTTATAATTTCGTGATAAACATGAGGGGTAGAGTGCTCAGCTACCAGGAACAAAGTCCCTGTGCTGAAATAAGTAAATGTTGCTGTGATCCATTAAAAAACCTAAACAGAGAGAGATATTGCTGAAGTGAAAACCCTTGCTCCCAAGGAAGAAAAAAACCTGTGTTCCTAGAGATGAAGATGATCCCAAAGTTAAATGAAAACAACTTTGCTCTTAAACAACTCAACCTTAAAATAATACCCCATTAACTAGGATTGAACTCTCAAAAACAGTTGTGGGGAAAGCTGTACATCGAAGGAAGGGACTCACACACATACCAACAGAGAACCATCCCGGGCAGCTGTTGTGCTGTGACATTGAAACCATGAGATGGTTGTTTCTTGTGGAAAAACTCCATAACATTGAACAAAAGAAACTCCTCTCCCTAAATGAAGTCATGAAAAACTATTATAAAGGTGGTAAACTGAAATAATCCCAAGTTTGTGTCTTTATATTGTAAGTGGAAAGAGGGAAGAGAATGGAGAGAGGAGAAGTGTTCTGAAAGTTTATTCTGACCCTTATTACTTTTTTCTTTTAGTTCTGTTAATAAACTTCTTTATATTCTTTAAAATATGAAACCTGCTTTACATTTCTCCTAATTCTTCTCTCACAGAAAGTAAAAATATGAACCAAACCACTACACTTGGTTGGTATTTCTGCCTGGTTATGGACTGAACCCACTACACACCATTTTAAAAAGCTTTGCTGTCCGTGTCTTTCATTACCTTAGAAACACACATAGGCTGTCTGACAGACCTGCACCTTGGCTATGGCAGGAGTCTTTTTTAGGGGCAGTAGTTATCTGCAACCCAACCCTTCTTGCTTTGAAATATTATTTACAGGTTCCTAGATGGGGTTAGGCAGCAAACGGGGAGCAGTAGTGGGAGAAACATCTCACATCACTTGTGTATAAAGCATATTTTACATGTCCCCATTGCACAGCTGTCAGCAGCAGTGGTTGGACGTGCTTTGCTTCTCCTCATGCCGGCGCACCCACGGTGCTCCTGCACCATTTGCATCCACGCACCTCTTCCAGCCTTCCTGGTGTGGCAAGCCAAGCCTGGCTTACCAGAGGCTAAATCAGGATAGCGGGCTCGTGCTCCTCATCCTGGCACCGGGGAGATGACTCGGTTGGTGGAGGTGTCAGCCTACAGCACGCTCGGAGGGACTGTGATGATAAGGCGTCAACTTCTGCTAGCCCAGTTTCACTCCTCTGTTCCTCGCTGTGCCATATGATTTGTCAGCATGCACAGAGTGCAGATCCCTCTACCACTTGTGGCTGCTGTGAATCGGGCTACGTGCAAAGCCAAGGTGTTAATGTGTTCTTCTGGGTGGTGTTGTGGGGGTGGGTGCATCGTGGTTGACAGGAGAAATGTTATTTTTAGCAGGAGGAGCACATTTTGCATGTACTCACATGTGTCTTGTCAGTCAGAAACCTCAAGTCTATTCCTTCGCCTTGAAGCTTCACATGGCCAAATGCATCCCCTCACAAAGTTCTTAACATGCCATATTTACTAAGAATTAGGGAAGAGCCTTCCAGTATTACCAGGGCTCTCCTAACCTCGGCAGACAATAACACCAGCATGTTATCAAACTGTGAAGATTCTGTTTTGGGACCCAGGCTTTAATCAACCCAGTTCTCAGCACGTGGTGATGTGCAAATCCCCAAAGCAACGAGGAAGTCACGTCGCCGTGGCACACGGGCAGTGCAAAGGTTGTTGGACAACTCCAGTCTCTGCAGTGTTGACAAGATCCTTATCTGTAAGATCCTGGTCACCTGCAGGATGAACCTGTTCCTCTGGTCAGCACCGTGAATGTGGAACATTGATCTTCTGCCGATCAAATGACCCAAATTTGGATTCATAAGAGGATGTGCACTCTCACATCTAGTAGGATGTAGACCCACCTCCTCCCAGTTTCTCCTTGAATACCTCCCCTGACCCCAGTCCACAGCTTTTGACCACCTCACCTGAGCTCAAGGATACCATGTAGATAAACTGTGCCATATTGCATGGACACACACACACATCACTGCCTGAATATTAAGGCATCTTGAACAGCCAACAGACAGAAATTGGCCCATATGCTTTGTACCTTCTTCCCTGGCTAGATGTCTAACTGTGTGCAGAAGGTTTTGAAACACAAAGAGAAACATTCTGTTAAAAATGCAATTACCATTTGTTTTTCAAGATATAGTATCCCATTATTTTTTCCAGAGAAGTGAAATTCAATAAGGTTACAACAGAATGTAGTCCAACAGTTACCGTACTTTCAGAGCATTATTTAAGCTACAGAATTTCTTAATGATTAGAAACATATGTAGGAAAAATCACATGCAAAATGAGAATGACTGGAGACAATTTTCCCCCAAAACACTTTTTTTCAGGCAAGTAACAGCTCATCCACCACTGTTGTTCCATCCATCACATTGAAGGTGTGAGACTCCCACCCACCTGGGGAGCCGCCTGCTCAAGTCATGTCAACAAACAGGCTCCAGCAAAGTCCAAGGACCCATCCTGATTTCCAACAGGGAATATATTGCTGTTTCTCTCCTCTTTATGTCAGACCCAAGGAAGTGAGGCCATTTTCACCACGGGCAAGCTCTTGAGCAGCAGCGACCACCCTGATGTCTGTCTTAAGGCCACGTCCCAGAAGGTTTTCATGCAGGTGCAGCTGCTGTTTCATGATCCAGCCCAGGTGAGTCTTCATGAACCTGGAGTCAGTGACAGCTTTGGACTCTCATTTCCTTTCAGGGTTTACTTTACTGGATCAAATGAAATCTGCAGGAGACTTGAAATTTCAGAAAGTCAGGAATGGAGAGTGCTGGGGCACCCAAACCTCCTGGAGTAAACTCAGGAAAGACATGGTTGAATTCACTTCTTAGGCTGAAGTTCCCCACTTGGGGTGATTTCACTGGGACATAAGGGCTCCCATATATCCAAGACTTTGCCTTCAATGCCCAGAATCAGGAGGCCAAGTCCATATTTACTGCTCTGTATGTGTGGTGAATGCTTAAGTGCCTCCAATTTTGCATCTTCCCTCTCTCTTCTCTCACCCAGACTAGGTGCAAGTAAATCTCTAGGTTTTCCTGGGACCATAGACCTCTCACCTGTAGTCTCCTGACCACAAAAACATTTCCAGTGCTCATTAGAGCTGTAAGGCAGGGAGCTGTCACCAGGAGTGGGCAAACTGAGGCATTATGATCCTAAACCAAGTGGTGTGAGCAGACTTACAGTGCAGGCTGTGCCATCTGGGAAGGATCCCAGAAGATGGGACGCTCAGTCCCCTTCTGTAACAGTCCAAAATGTCCCTTTTCTGCTGTATGAGCCACTCGTGAAGGGATTACACTCAGACTTGTCAGCCAGATAATCAAATGAAGGTAGCAGAAAGCCCTGCCGGGAGCCCTCCCCGTGCCCCCCGACCCTGGATCACCCCTGGATTTCTGGTCCCAGATTTTATTCCCTTTGCATCCAGGAGCTGCGTCGCCGCTGCCAGCGCCGCCCCGCAGGCACATCCTGTACGGATGCACCGAGCCGGATTTGGGGGTGCCGGGTGCTTCCCCCCGAGGGGCCGCGCCCGCGGCAGCGCCAGAGGCAGCGCCCACCCTCCCCTGGCACGGCTCTCCCACCGTCTGCCGCAACCTGGCAGCGCCGGGGCTGCAACCCCGGCTGTTCCGCATCCTCCAGCTCCCCGTAAACCTCCGGAATACTCTCCCGTCTAAGGCGCACCTTTTCAGTATTCACAGAGAAGAGTACAGTCACATATTCCTCTCAAAGCCACAAGGACTTGACTAGAGCTAAAATGTCATTTATGTACATATCACAAGCGTTTTTCTAGGCACAGATGTCTTTCTGGTGCCAATATGCTGTTTATGTACTTATCTGTCACAAGCACATGTCTACATACATATGCCCTGCTGGCAGAGGCACAGAGCATTTTGAAACTCTTATTAGACTGCTAATGAATAATACGCATACAAAGGAGAAAACAGAAGGTGGGTCTATCAGGAACAGCCTCTTTCTTAACTACCTTTTAATTGTAGGAGAGGAAGAAAAGAGATGAATTTTGATATGCTGGCATCTGTGAAGGCCTGCTTAGCAGCATCCAACGCCATCATTTTAAAAGTGGATTTTTCACAGGTTTGGGTATTTTGGGGGGAGGGGAGGATTTTTTTTTTCTCTTAAAAAAAAAAAACCCACAAAATTTTGACACTGAGAGTATTGCAAATCCTGGTGCCAATGATGTATGATAGTGTGATTGTCACCATGGAATGCTGAAAAGCTCGAGCAGCTGTTTGGCATATTGACAGTGCGAATTCAGAGCGTTTTAAATGCAAATGACAGTATTCAATTGATCGCAGGAAAACAATGGGTCATAGCCTTACCTTTCCTTGGCTATGCTCTGAATAATCAGGCTGCAAATCCATGCACAATAGGGATATTGTACACGTTCTGGGGATTTTGTTCCCCGCGTTCATGGGGGTCGATATGATGCTTCTTTGGGCAGAGCTGAAATAGAGGCGCCGCTGAACCTTCCCAGGCACCTCGCGGGGGTGAGGTGGGGAAAAGGGCATAATTTGCTCCAAATCCACCACGTCCTAAGTGTCAGCCTGTTTTTCTTCACTTCTATCCTTTTCTGCTTGCTCTTTAATCATTCCCAAGGGTGGCTGGCTTTCTGCCTGACTTGTCTCCATTATACCCTGCTGCAATCAATATGGCAAGCAGAAATCAGCAGGAGAAGGCATGTTCTGCTCCCAGTGAGAGCCGGTGGGAGGGAAGGAGATCAGGCCAGCCAGCTGCAACCCCAGCCCGGCAGGCGAGCCGAAATCCAGCCGAAAAAAGCTGCCGCCAGACGGCTGGGTCCTGTTTCCTTCGTGGTGCCCCCTGCCCAGCAGCGAGCAGCAGTAAAGGTCTTCCTCCTTCCCCCAACCCGGGGGGGGACAGGCAGGAAAACCTGGCCCTGGTAAAATTTAAACTGAAAGCCGCTTCTTTTTTTTTTTTTTTTTTTTTTTTTTTTTTTGGCAGTGGTGGAAAGAAAAAGAAGGGTCTTTCTAAGCAGAAAAGTCCAGGAATGGGGGAGCCATGCTTTCACCTGAGCAGATCTGTTACATATGGACACCGGTGAGTGCTTGGTGGTTCAGGTGGGTTCACACTGGCTCAGGTCTCCAAGGGTTGGCCATGATGGATTGAAGGCTGCTGCTGCCACTCTTGAGTACCTCTAGCCATAGATTTTTGGTTTTGAGACCACATTTCTTTGAAGACAAGTTAAAAACACATGCAGGAGTGGTGTGGATGAGCACATCACCCAGAGTGTGCTCTCTGCCCATGGCTTTACCTTGCCAGGAGCATAAGTGACATCTACCTCCAAGAATTTTAACTTGGTGAATTTCTTCCCTTTCCTTAATTTGTAAGCCTGAAATGGCTATTCAGGATCCATTCCCTTATTGCAACTCCCGATTGCATCTAAATTGTACCAGTGAGCAGAGCTTTTCTGTCTCCTGTGCTTCCACCCACCCTTCTGGTGTTTCAGTCTTAAGTACTTTGGGTCAAGCACTGATTTTTGGATCTCCTTGATCCATGGGTTGTGTGCTCTGAGACATTTCTCAGTGTTTCTGCAATACAACCACTGTACAATCAGCATCACAGTTGCCAGAGAAGTTGCTGAGATGTCTGCAAGATATCCATGATCAGATTTGCACCTGGGATCAGGAGGGTGAGTGGAATATCACAAATGGCTGATGCTCTTATGCTATCTGCACGTGGGATCCATGTTGTGGGCTCCTTGCACCAGAAATTGGCTTCTCCAGGGAGTCTGACAATTACAAAAAGTTCTATTTTATAAAGGGGAGGTTCATGAGGAGTTGGGGTTGGAGACCACACGGTTAATATCATCCATTTATGGAGTCTTGTTAGAAGGCTCCACAAGTTTCTCAGGCTTTTCCAATCTTGCCCAGCAATCCCAGGTGCCCATTCTGCCTAGGTACAAAACCCAGGGGACTGTACAGCTAAATGACACCTATTTCAGCCACCAGCCTTTCAGTTTCTGATGGAAGGCAATGAATAAAAAACCCCAGCATCATTATTACCTATGCCTTCCTAAGATAAATCTGTTTACCTGTAAAACAGATGCATTAAAAACCAATCAGCCAATAGAAATAATTAGTTACAGCCTAGGCATGTGATTTGCTCAGCCTCTGGAACGGGGTAATGTCTTGGTTAGCTTGAACTCCTTGCTGATGGATGCTTGGTGAAAGGTCTTGGAGACGATGTACTCAGCTAAACGCTGGGGAGACAGAAAATGATTACTACAGAGAGACATTGCTCAAGTCAGCTCTGCAAGAAATTCATCACCAGCAGCATTGGCACCACACATGAGCAGCAGCGTATGGAAACTGAACTGTAAAAAGTAACAAAATCAGTGAACTAAGAGAATATTGCATACCGTGAACGTGAGGGAATGCATCGTTTCCCAGAGGGAGAAACGTTCCTATTTAGCAGGCTTTTGTTTTGTTAGAGGAAACGCTTGGATGGGGGGATTTAGCAGTGAACACAGAGCCTTTGTTTTCTGGGAACAAAGGGAACCAAACCGACACAGGTTGGTAATGGATAAACTTTCTATGCTGAGCTGGTAGGTAAAGCTTGGTAAGGCTTGGTACAAAACACACAAGACTGGCTTCTTGTGCCTAAAATCCCGTGGCCCAAACAGCTGCCCTTGGAGGTAAATTTATAGCTCATTTCTGCTTAGTGGCCACAAGACCACCCTAAAATAAAGACACCACCAAGACCAAGAGGAGGGGCTGCTGCAGAAGGCTGCTCCCCCCTCCCTAACACCTCTTAGCAAGATGCTCTTGATAAACCTTTAAAAGACTTCGCTGTCGTCTTTAGTCTGGAAGTGCTGTGAGACCTCCTGGGAAATTCCTCCTGCATGGAAACTGGGAATTGGGGTCTCCTCGGCCCCAAAGGCTTCCTGTGAGCCCTTTAACCTGAAAGGTGGAGCACAGCAGTCTTCCGAGGCTCACGAGCACCCAACAATATGACAAAAGCCCTCGTTGTTTACAAGCAGCTTAGCACATCTGGAATGAGAGAGAAGATGCCTTGTCTTCAGCTAAATGAAGGGACTGATCTCATCCTACCAGAAGGAGAAGGGCAACAATAAAACAATTCCACAAGCGTCCCTTGCGATGACAGGACCAGTAGAATTTTTCCAATCCTGCTGGCAAACGGTAGAAGGCAAAAGTCTTGCGGAGACAGAAGGAATAAAAACAAAATGTCTTGCAGGAGACTAGAAAACTTTCCCAAAGCCTTTTTCTTTAAACTTAACCACATGATTTGCAAGCTTATTATTAGTTCCCCCATTCCTTACATAAAAAGAGAAATTAAAAAAGTGTAGATTAACACATTTTTGGATATCTTCCAAGCTCTCAATTCCTCTGTTTAGAGGATTATTTTGACAAATCAAAAATCACTTTTTGGGTGGCCTGGAGAGACGCAAATTTGCTCTCTCTCTGTAGCAGAAATGATCCCTTCTCAAAGGGTGCTTACTTGTGCCTCTTAGACAAATACAGAGGCAAATCCAGTCCAGCTTCTGATCTCACTGTAATACAATATTGGCTGCTGATTCCAGGGAAATTTTTCCAGACTGGTCAGGCTGGGGACTGCACTGGGTACCTTAATGTCTACCTAGTCACTACTCAGGAGATGCTAGAGGTTCTTCAGTGAAAGCAGAGCCTTGGGAGTTGCTACAAGGCCATCTTCACCTGGGTCATGAGAGCAGAAAATGCTCCTGAGCAGGTGCTGACTGACTTTGTGGTGGAGGGCACGAGAGCTGGGCTGTCTGCCAGCCCTGCCCTGGTGTCCCCCACCTTCGCGGTGCCCAGCTGGGCACCAGAATGCCACATCCATGGGATTTGCTGGCTTTCTCACTGGGATGTGGCTGCAGCTCATGGTCTAGCCCTGCCACAGTGATCACCTGCATCTGGCAAGAATTCCTGGTGGCCTCAAAGCGTAACGAGCACATCAAAGGATTAAAAAATGCGTATTGGAAAGGTAAATGGATTAGCAAGAAAAGTGCCCGGCAAAGTTCAGAGAGGCAGTTTATGAACAAACCAAACCACTGTGAAAGAAACAATTGTCCTGGAATAGAAAAAAGAGTAACATAAATAAATAAATAAATAAATATATATATATACATATTCACTTAAAGGCAATCTTCGTAAACAGGTGGAACAAGACTATGAGGCTGGAGGAACAGATGGGAAAATGGAACAAACAGATGGAAAAACTCTATTTCTGAAAAAAAAAATAATCTATTTGTAAAGCTATAGCTACTCTGAATTAACATTTCAATGTTAGGAAGCTGAGGCATCAGAAAATTTATAACAAGGCCATAAATTCATCCACCGGAGGTCAGTAGGATGGCAGGTCTTTTAGACAGGTGGATAAGGTGCTTCCCAAACAGCCATGTACATTATTTATCCATACTTAATGCCACCATCCTCAGGGATACTTTGCTCCCCTTTAAGCTGTATCTTATTCACTCTACAGTTAAAAATCACCTTTCAGCTTTTCATTAACCATAGCTTGCTCATATATTAAAAGAAAAGGAGCAAGTTCACCTTGCTTTCTGCCATCTAGTCACAGGGAAAAAATGGGCTTGAGCTCACCAGCACCGTTAGAAAAGTCCTGCAGACAAGAAGGGGAGAAGGAGTAAGCACCATGGCTCAGTTCTCCAGCTTGATGGGGAAGTAAAGGCATCTCATTAAATGCCTCCTACCCATCCAGCTGTTTTGGGCAGTTCTCTGAGTAGTTTTAGAGGGGATGGTCAAGAGAAAAAGAGGGAGGAAAGGTTTGATGTTACACTGACTCCAAGGGGAAACCTCTCTTGCAGCAACCAAGCTGCAATGCCTGGGTGAGGCAGCCTTGCAGGAAAATGTGGGTCTTGTGTTTCAGTCAAAGAACCACCACCTGCAGAGACAAATCCAGCCCAAGCTTCACATGGTGTTCCTTGGTGAAGAAGGGTGAGGTACTTATAGAAAAAAATTTCCAGCCATGGACCAGGTGTCCAGAAACTCTCCCTGGAGTAAATGAGTTCAGCGACGTCTGAGCAGTGCTGGGATAAAGCACTGCTTTACAAAAAAATGCTTCGTTTCTCTGAGGGCTGGGGAGATGGTGGTTTAGGCTGGACAGTGTTAATAGGTGCTGGTTTATGATGTTGGCTGCAATCCCTCTGAATCACAGCTTCGCAGCTGCGAGAAGGGACAGTAGAAGTGCTCCAGCTCACTGGGGAGATGCGAAGATTGAATTTTTAACTGAGTGCATTCAGCAGCATGGAAGTGAAAAAAGGATGTTTGCTTTCAGCACAGGGTCTGGGATGGGGACGCAGTGGTGGGGACCCAGCTGCCAAATGTGTTTTGTTGTCTCCCTAATTTCAGGTCATTTCTTTTAAGTCATCACAGGGCTCTTAAGGACTGTGTCCCATATCTGGGTCTTAGCAGATTTGCCCACATGTTTTCCTGTGTGTGTCTCTGGGACTCATAAAAGCATCTTTAGCGCTCAAGTAAGTTCCCCTTTGAGAAGGGACTGTCAAAGACAGGCACTAATGTCATTAGGAGGTTACAAGGGGGAAACAAGAGAGAATTTGCTACAGATCCTCATTTCCATAATCTTGCCTCGGCTTCCTCGTTTGTCAGTTCTTAACCTCAATTCCTTAACCTCCAAATCTGTGGAGTCGTTGACCTTGGGGATTTGTCTTCAAACTGATTTCAAGTTTTAGGCAATCTAAATTAAGCTCCCCGTGACAGAAGACAAAACTTGGTCTTTGCACCCAAATGTGAAAGACAGGCCCAGAGTGCAAGCGAAATCTTGCAATCGTTTTTTCAAACCATCTGCCCATCTGCAGTCCCAGAACAATATCAGTTCGGTGCTGCCTCCCCTCTCTCTCTCTCAGGAATAAAGAAATTACCATAAACAAAGCAGATCAAGGGTCTTTTAAAGCCAAATGCAGCCAAGACACATTGCTTCAGAAAGGAGCAGGAGAGGAAAAAAGAGCTGCAGGGGAAGTTTCTTCCTAATTCTCATTAACTCCAGTTTGGCCGGTGATGCTGGACACTGCAGTGTAATTTGGAGTGGATGGTGCTGTGTCCCTCTCCATGGGCACTCCGTTTCCAAGGTATTTCTGTGGCAAACAAAAGTGATCACCACAGGACAAAAAAAGGAAAAAAGACTGCAGAACTGCTTCTTAAAACTGCTCTAACTGTGCAGAGGAGGGAGAGCACAAGAAAACAGGGAAATTAGTCTGGACACAAAGAGCCTTTTGGTCTCTCAGACCATTTCTGCGTTGCTCATGGCAGTCAAACCCCTGCCTGAATCACGCTCTTTATTTCAGGGAGCGAAGCCATTGTGAGAAGATGCATTTATTTCCAAGAGTGTGCTCTGAGTTAGAGAGGCTGTGGCAAACTGGCAGGGCAGCTTGGCACGAGGATTTTCTGGAGCAGCAGGTAGAGATGAACAACGGGAGCTGGACCAGTCCCTGCATGACGGGGAAACAGGGGAGGCAGAGAGATTAAATAATTCAGTGTGTGTTGATGTGATGCATGGAAAAATACCGCCAGAAGTCATGAAGCTAAATGCCTGGGTACCTCTCCAATGGATCAGAGAGCAGGTTTGGGGGGTAAAGAGAGGGAAACAGGCACATCCGTGCTGGGGAGCAGCTTGTGCAGTGGTGGCTGCAGAGAGGCTGCCCCCGAGGTGCCGGGAGGGGGAAGGAGATCTGCGGGAGCCTCAGCCTCATTATTTTTATGTTCAGCTGCCTAATTACTACGTGTCAGCTGTCTGTTGGAAGGAACGATGTACTGCAGCCTCTCGTTTGGGAATTTATAGTGATTAATGGGCCTGGAGGGAATGACTAACGAGGAAATGTTAGAATTAGTAAATATGCATCACCGTGCAATGAGTAAAGTGAGGGACATGACAAATGAGCCCAAGTATGTGAAAGATGTAAATGTTGCAGAGGGACAACCTTTGGGAGGCCCCGGGGACCCGCAGAAACCGAGAGGAACAGGAGGGTGGGAGCAACACAGGTGTGATCCCTTGGGGTGACAACAAACCAAGCAAGAAGGGTCCTCCAAAGCCTTCCAAACAGTCCTAGGCAGACTTGGACGAACAAACTCGCTCTGGCATGGCACTGCAGTAGGATGGAAAGCTGCTTCCCTGCCTGTTGTGTCCTGTGGAGCACAGCAAGGAGCACCGGTGTCACAGCCGCGCGCTGGGCGAGCACCACAATCTGTCCTGCACCAGGACCTGGGTCTTTGAAGATATTTAGGTACTGCAGGACCCAAACCCCTTAGTTTATCTATTTCGTGTGCAGAAATTGCTTTCGGCTCGACTGTTTCAGAAGAATTGGTTTACCAAATAACAGCTTTGCTGTGTGCCAGGGACCTGTAGCTGGTCCAACATCCATGCAAAGTAACACCTGCAGGCTCAGCCGAGCGGGCAAGGACAGCACAGAACAGCATCATGGAGGGGCCTGGGTTCTGGGGCTACTTTCCCTATGCTCCTTTGTAAGAGAGATGTGTAAGCCCCCAGAACTACAGCTTGCAGGTGTTCTTGAACGGCTGGCGTTTTAAAAGTGTAATTTTGGACAAATTCTACTGATTTCAGTAAATTTATTAAAACCTGTGAAATGAACAGGATTAAGGAAGAGAAGCAGCTTTCCTAATTTCTTGATCTAACGTCTCATTGAGATCATCTGGCAGTCACTGGTCCACTTGTCCACTGCCAGCACCTGCTGGTGAGATGGAGCAGCGTAAGGTGAACCTTTGTACCAGAGTTGCAGCCTTTATCCGAAACTGGAACCCAGATTAAAATGTTCCTGAGGTTTGGGTCACAGAAAATCTAGAATTAGATACGCTACAGAAAACTGAAATTTGGTCTCATTTGCATCTACCAGATCAAACCCCTCACTCCTTTTCCATTTTATTTCCAGCACAGCAACATTATTCAAATTTCACTCAATTGAAAGATGCAGCTGTTTCTATTTTTGGTGCATCCCTGTTAGAGAATAGGAATCAAACAACAATTCTGCACTGTTTGGTGATCAGCAATATTCTGTCTGTAAGATAATTTTCACTCACTGGAAACAGAAGTCAGGGGAGCAATAGCTTAGGTGCTTCTGCCCTTTAAATACTGCAAAACAGCTGTAGTGTTATGTTTTCTCTGTAACAGACATTTCTGAAAGCTGAGGCAATTTTTAGAGGACATAACTAGATCATAGACAAGCCTGTAGCTATGGAATAGATAATCTCCCTTTTGCAGCATACCTAGATGAAAAAAGAAAATTATTTATAGTGGAAAAAAAATCAACAAAACAAACATCCCCTCCCCCAAACCAATCAACTAATCTCCTTTGTGAAAATTACATAATCTAAATAACTCCTGCCTTGGAGGATAACTGTGAACTCCTTCAGGTAGAAGCAGGACCAGCCTGTGTTTCAAAGTGCTTTAGGGCTCTGAAAGCAAAGCAGAATCACCAGTGCTGTCCTCCAGCTGCTGACTGGACAGCAATGATTTCTATAATTACATTTTAAAAGAACAAGTACTTCCCTTGCCTTTTTGTAGACATCAACATAAACTGAGACCAGCCACATACCAAATGACTTCTTCATCAACAGCTTGACTCCGTGCCTTCCACTGAGAGTGGAAGTCATCCAAAGTAATTTTTTTACTCCCTCCTAAAGCAGAAAATGATAATTCCCCATGCAAACCATCCCCTCCACAAAAACACTCACAAAGGCTATTCTGGCAAACCAAAGACCTCCTCCAGTGTTCCCACAGGCAATGGGACTTTTATCATGGACCCAAACCTTCGGGAGCAGCCCAGCACTGCCTCCTTCTCTGGCAGCAATGATGTAAAACATCAAATCTCAGTCTTGAAATCAGGACTTTTTCTTTCCCCACAGGCCTGTGGCCTCAGCCAAATGCCACTTTGATCACTCCTAATGGTGTGATGACCACTGCACCCCATGTGAAGGGAGAGTTGATCTCCCTTGGGAAAGTTCAGGACTGAACCAGGTTTCTCACTTTCCTTGGTTTCACCACTGGCAAGAGCAGTTCAACACTTGGTTGAAATGATGAAAAAGAAAGCATTTAGCTGAAACCTTGTATATACTCTAATTACAATCAACCTATCCCCAAATGAAATATTTAATTTCAATTTTCCCAACGATGGCTTTATCTGGGGGCTGTGCATCCAAGGGGAAAGGATTTCTATTTTTCAACAGCAAAACATGATGTTTTCGAATGTACTTTTTCAGTTGGAAGATGACAGGATGGAAAATCCACAGCTATCTCTACTTCTAACACATCATGGTTAGGTGTGTGTGCATAGCACTTAGCACAGCATAAAACATAACATAGCACATAACACATCCAGGTGGGTGTGCATATGGCATGGGCACAAAAAGTAAGTTTTAGAGACAAAGTTTGAGAACACAGAAACTATTGGAAAAGGAGGGTTAAATAGCAGTCAGTTCAGATGGTACAAAGCAAGCTGTGCTTTCTTCATCTCAAGGAAAGTTAAAATACAAAAACCTGTTTGCAGGTGACGCTGAAAACACTTTGCAGGTCCCTCCATTTATTGTTGGGTACAGGGAGACCTGGTGCAAGAAACATCTGAAATACAAAGTCATTTGTGCTGGGGAAACAATACCCAGCCCTCAGCAGAGATAAAGTCAAAACCAAGCTGATGTTTCTGAGTCAGAAGCAAGTGCAGCTGGTCAGACAAGCCACACACTTGCCCCCTCCATCTGAAAATAACACTGCTTCCAAATTTTCTGGGAGCATGAAGATTTCAACAACAGCCTCAGCAGAGCTCCCCTATGCTGTGTCGTTTACTTTTCAGAGAAATTGTTGACTGCTTTTCATTTTGCCACATGTGAGAAAAAACAATCCACTATCCTTTTATTCAATAAAATTGTTTAATAGTCCAAGTTTCTTGCGTGATTCAGAAGGGAACTGTTTCCTAATGCCAGCCTCTCCTGCTGGGGGGTGAAAAACGTCTGCTCCTGGCTTGGTTTAGCAGCAGGATGGCAGCAGATTGGCCTTTCCAAAGCAGGGGGCCTTGGGCACAGACAGAAGGACGTGCCCAACCCTCAGCCAAAAATATTGCCCAAACCCAGGGGAGGAAATGTTTTTGATAGCTCACCAAAAAAGGCAAAAATCATTGGCCAGAGGTTCCGGCAGTATCACAGTTAACACAGACATTTCTCCTGGTAAGCAGGGGGAATTGCCTGGATTGCCTGAAATGGGTCAGTTATCACCCTGGGAACTGCTGGCCAAGTCTGACCTCTCCACCTCACACCTGGGTGCAATTTCCAGCAGCCCAGCCACTGGTTCCAGTGAAATCAAAGCCGATGCAGCCGTTGACTTCTAAGATCTCCAATAGGGAGATCTCAGCTGTGGTTACCAGCTGGGCTGCGCAAGTGTCATTTTCCAAAAAACCCATCTGCCACGCTGAGGCTTCAGTAGCCAAGAATCTGCTACTTACTACCACAAAACTGCTTCAGATTTTCACTGGGGTAACTACTAGCATTTACATTTTGGGAGGGACAGAGAAGGTGGATTTTAGAAACTGTTACTTTCAGTGTTGAAAGGAAATTTTTCTCCTCCTGCACTTGTCCAAGCCTGCCTTTTTCTCTGCTGCTTTCTTGTTTTGCTCCTTCATTTTCAGACGGGTGCCCTTGGCTTCCCAGGACCATGGGCTGTCTCATGGCTTTTATCTTTCTTGACATTTTGCATCTGTTTTACGTCTCTAACTGCCTTTGATTTAAGCCTGGCTTCCCTTTTCTCATATTCAAGCTTAGAGGCAGAGGCAGCCCAGCTGAGATTTGCATCTCCACGGATGTTAGATGTCTCCAGGGTTGATGTCTACATTGGAGCTGGTGCTCTAGATTACCTTTAGCTTCAATGGAGAGAAATGATTGACTAAACCATGATTTATCTGAGCTACTTGAGGCATCTGATCTTAGTGGGGGGTAATTCCTGCCTCACCAGCATCTCACCAGCATAACTGAGCATTTCGCTCAGTTAGCAACCAGTGGAGAAGTCATTGTCAGGAGGCACGACTCCTATCCTGTATCACAAAAATAAAATTTGAAAGTGGTCTGAATGTGCCTTTCCTCTGGGACAATCCTGTCCCTTCACAGGTGCCTTTCCGCACCCCTTGGCTCAAATGAGTCACAGGCACCTGCCTTCCCAGGTGACGCCTCCAAGGTTCACGTACCTGGTCATGGATTTCTGCAGGGTCTGGCAGATCCACCCCCACTTATTGCCAGGGTATCTGGTGTGAGTTTTCTCCAAGAGGCCACGTGAAACCTAGAATACCATCAACAGCCCTATTTGAAGAGTATGGCCATTTACACGCAGGGAGGCAGGTTACAGAATGAAGGTTGGTTGGGAGAAAAGGGGATTTATCATGATGGATGAAGGGCATTTTTAGTTCGAGAGGCAGCTGGTTTCCCTGCAACCAGATGGCCACAGGGTCCAGGCCAAACTTTGCATCTTGACCGTGGTCCAGTGTGATGATTACGACTGACTGAACTCAGAGTTTGGCCACTGTGCGAATATTAAACACCCCAGAACGACTTCTAAAGATTAGTAGATTAGTGCAGCACCCAGGTCAACATCTCACCACTGAGCTCATGCAAAAACAAGAGGCTAAAATCAACAGTTTTAAAGTGCAGGCACCAGTAAAAAGCAGTGTCCAGGAACGAGACACCAAACCATTAAAACTGGGCCAGGATGGAGACTCTGGAGCCTACCTAACATACAAGGAAATTTAAATATGCACCAAATCTGAGCTCAGAACTGGATCCTGATTTTATGAACGTGCATTTTATCAATAAAAACATTGGCTACAAATATCTCAACACCTTCTGGTTGCCAAAATTTGGCCTAGGACAGAAATTCAGATGTTTGAGGCACCTCTACTATTCCTTCATAGAGATGGCATATGATTATCCAGAATTACATACTGAACCACAGCCATAAAATCCAGCTTGAGTTGCCCTTCTGCTAAATGACTCCAAAACAGATGTGTGAGAACCTGCTAATAGTAAACTTTAGGTTACTTTACTAAAACAGCTGAGTGTGGTGGAATCTTGAGAACTTGCTGTCAAGTAAATTCCTGCTTTGGGGAGCAGCTGGAGGAAGAGGGAAAGGGTTTGGTACCTATCTGCTCTGGTCATCTGGAATTAATCTGCAGCCAGGCATCTGTCAAAGCTCCCAATTCTTTGGGTATCCTAGAGACAGATGAGGGAGATGGTGCATGCAAAGGAAGTCCACTCTGGAAATCAATTCTGTGCACATGAGGCAGCCTGAGCACCCAAAATGTGCACCAACAGAAACCACTCATGTTCCTGGAAAAAGACAGATTTTATGCCCAAGTATAGTATATATTTTAAGAGTTAAACACAGGGACCTGATGAGCCATTTAGCAAAGAAAAAAAGGAGTAAATGGGAAGATAAATAAAAGTAAAACTACTCTCTACGATGCCTGCAAGTGACTTCCGTGAATTGCTACCACGGCTCCTCGGCGCATCCCGATCCGGGGTTCCTCCGTGGAGGGAGGATCTTCCCCAGTGCATCTGCACTTCATTAGGAGTTTGTAGACTGCTAAATGAGCAACAGACCCCAGCATGAATGCACATTGTCTGAGCTGGGCTGATCACACTGTGTGATACAACGGAGTGTTAAAAAAAAACTGCTGTTCTTCAGTAAACATTGGAAGAGAAGACTGAAGATTAATTCAAACAGCTTGGAAAACTGAAACAAGAGAAATGAGCTGAGTATTTCCAAATATGGGCTACCTTACTTCAGTATCAAGCCAGGAGAACCTTGGGGCATGCGAGCCAACCAAGCTGCAACTCCCTGGATAACAAGGCCTTAATTAAAAGCTAAATTGCACATACATAAAAAACCCCACAGGGCTCACTTCAGCCACAGAGGTCATGAAATCACAGGCAATCATACGACAAACATTAATCCCAAAGTCCAGGGAACAACTGCTCTGCACACACTCACTCAACACAAGCCACAGAAACACTTGCAAAAATGCCATAACGAGCTTAAGGCTTTTAGTACAAATAAATAAAGCCACAAATAGTAACACCAAAGGAAGAGAGAAAAGGAACCACCAAGGGCTCTGGTCTTCTGTTGCGGGGAGTTGTTCAGTGAAAATGCCAAATTAACTCCAAGAGAGAGATTCTACCCAGTGCTCCCCTCAGCTCCCTGCTTCCCTGCTTCACTCCCCCAACAACTCCTGCTAATGTGATCTGGAGGAAAAAGTCTTCCCTGCTCCAAATCTGGCACTCATTTTACCCTCTCACACAATCAAAACATGCCAACCAGCACTTGAGATGTTTTTCTTTAATACCACTAGGAGCAATAATGCACCATGTTCAACATCCCATCTCCAGCTGCTTTGGAGAAAAGCAAAAAACCCCAGCTCAGACACCAAACTATGCACTGGGGGCTCAGGGAGAGGAATAATTAGCTGATTTATGTAATTCCCACATCCAGCCCTGGGTTTTATTCAGCACCCTGTGTTGGACAGTCCTGACTCCCATCACCTCCAGCAGCAGATCTCCCCACACGCACCGTGGCACCAGGGATGAGCACAGATGGTCCCACGCTGAGGCTGCATCCAGGAGGTCAGTGCAGGGTGATTTATGTCTCGGAGCACAGCACACCCTGGGACTCAGCTGCTGTAATCTGGGGGCAACCCAGCTACTGCCATGGACATCTGCTGAGGATCTGTTCCTCTGTTTCAGCACTGTTTTTGCCATTAAAGACCAGCAGCTTGCAAGAAAAGCAGTAAGAAAACCTGTAAAAGAGAGGAAATTTATATGGGGCAAACCAGGTGCACTGACCCGGCTGGCAGTGCTGACCACCACCAGCACATCATGATGCACAGCCTGCCGTTGCTGACTCTGTACTGCTAATTTTGACTCAAGTCACCATTTAATGAACTTTCTTTGCATTTTCATTTCAACTGGAGGCTTCCAAGACCATTTCCTTTGGAAGACACACCAGCCCAAAGCTCGGTGTGGCGTTTGGGGATGGTGGGGTTGCCCACAGCAGACTCCTCTTGAAGAAAGTTCCCTGTACCTGTAGGTCCTTTCCCTAAGCCTTCCCTGATGGCTCACTGCATCTCCCAGGTGTGACCTGTAGTCACAAGCCCTTGTCCCATGGGACAGGCAAACGGGGACTTTCCTGGGAATTAATAATAATAATAATAATAATAATAACAACAACAACAACAACAACAACAACAATAATAATATCCAGCTTCACTGGTAGAAGACCAGAACCTTGCCAAGAGCAGGCAACGAGCATGTGGATGTACTCTTGAAAAAAACAATGTCCTCTCAAATAGGCCACAAAGCAAGACAATTCAACACAGTCTGCCAGCAGAAATACACTTGGGACAATGCTTCCCAAGCCTCCCCTCTGCACCCACCACCATGAGCACGTTGTGCATGTGGGTTTTGCTGTGCTGACTGAGATAGGAAGAGAGCAGCCCCAGCAGCATCCCTCTTAGGGCTGGATCCAGAGGCAGCACAGAGCTGGATTTTCCTCTGAGGGTCCAGCTGGTGGGGAAGCAGCCACACAGCTGTAAGGGAAGGAGCTGTAGCTATAAATGAGTGTTGTTCTCCATCTTCTGACGTCAAGGGAATCTTTGCTGGTGAGCCCTGCCAAGCTCCAAGCTCCAGAGAAGCTCTCCCACCCCACGCAACCCCCACGTGAGATCTCAGCCGTCTCCCTCCCAGCCGGGCGCTGGCACCGCCTCCACCCCCAGCCCCGAGCTGCTGGCATGGGGGGACATGCTGCCAGAAGCTGCTTGCCCAAAAAGGCACTTTCCATCAGCAGCACCTCGTGCTGGACCCCAAACTGATGGAGGAGATGGTGGTTTGTATCCAGGAGACCCCCGGGGTGGGAGTGTTGTGAGTCCCCGGATTCATGGCAGCAGGATGGAGAGAAAACATTGCTCCAGCAGCCTTAGCCTCTAATGCTCCTCAATCAACACCTGGTCTTGAGCTGTTGGTCTTTATTTTCATTACTGACAGGGGATATCTCATTGCATTGCTCCCTTTATAGGGAGAGAGAAGAGATCTTTGTGCCTCTTCTGGAAAACAGAAATAAATAAAATCATACAGCCATTTCCTTCTGCAAATAGTCAGGACTGAGCTGGGGAACAGGTGAGGCCAGGAGGAGCAGGAAACCCTTCCTAGCTGTAATGCAGGATTAAAACAACATTCCCAGCATATCCTTAAACAAACCCATGAGAGAAGCCAAAGCCACCCCAAACTTTCCCCTTCAGCCTGTAATTTTCAGACAACAAACCAATCCTTTCACTTTTCTAAAGGAGTGAAGAGAGAGGCAGAGAACTGGAAAAACCCTTTATAGAAATATCAGCTGTTCCTCCTCATTCCCACCCCCAGTTCTGTTTTTTGACAAGTTAAAGTGAGGCCATAACTTATTCTGCTTTGTTCTACAGGGCTAATCACACGTGACTCTAATCACTCATGATGTTTTATTGATTTTAAGCACATTTAATCAGAAATTGGCTCGGAGTTAGATTCCTGCTAATTACTGAGAAGCAGCATTTTGAATGACTTCACAATTGGACTGCAGATTAGAATGGACAATATGTACTAAAATAATGATTCATGCATTCAGCTCCCTGGATTTATTTTGTTTATATTGGATTTTTTAATCTTTAAAGACATAATTCTGCATATGGGCAAGCAGCATTTAAAACCTTTAACAAAATGGGTTTAATTTAACAGGGTAGGCTTTTGCCAGAGATGGGGTATGTGGGGGAAGAGTTTATCCCCAGCTAATGCAGGTTTTTCTCTGAAGGTCACTGGAGGTGCCTTGCCCACGGTGGCACTGCCAGGAGGTGGGAGGCCACTGCTGGGGGCTTCTTTGGCATCCCCACCAAATCCAGCAGTTCTGCTCTGAAGTCAGGGTGAGCTTTTCTCACTCAGTCCCTGCACTGTCCCTATTTCCAACGCCAAACCCCAAAGGGCTCATTAAGGCAAAGGGACCCAGCTCTGAGAGGTGTTGAGCTGAAGGGCCCCAGCTGAGTCCAGCCACCACCTCACCCCTTCTGCTGCTCAAATCGTTCAGCAACACAGGGTTAAACCGCTTATATTTCCATATTTCTTGACCTAAAAACCACCTTCTCATTGAAAATCAGATTGTTGCTGATCACAGCCTGGAAACAGATTTTTATTTTTCAACAGCTGCAGGTGTCTTATCTCCATCAGTGTCCAGGAGATGCCTGGCAATGTGGCTGCAAATGCTCCAGTGACATTGTCCAAGCTCAGAAAGAGCTGTGGTCAAGCACAGACCTTTCTCAGCTCTGCAAAACTTCCTCTGCCTCCTGGGAAGCACTGATCCATGAGCAACAGGGAAGCTGGAAGCTGGCAGGGAGGCTAGACTAGAGACTACCAGCTATTTGAACTGGTAGCAAAGGAACATTTCCTTCTGATTGAAAACAGAAACTTTCCACTTCCATTTCTGCTATTTTATTTTTGTTGGAAAACAAGAAGTCACACTGGGGAAGGCTCTCACAGTTTTCAGCTAAAATTTTCAAGTTTTGAGTTATAAAGTCAAAATTTTCCATTAAGAAAAGGAATCTTTTTTCCCCAACACAACTCTGCTGGGAATACTTACAGCAATCTTGCCAGCCAATTGCTTGCATACAAGAACAAGCCTAAATTCAGAATGATGCACAGAATACTCTGCAATAACCGGTGTCTAAAAAGCAACAGCTCCGAAGTCTCCTGTTCTGCTCTCACTGCTTTCCACGGGTCTGTGACACCCCAATTCACTGGGTGGAACTTGCTCATGAATGATGTGAAACCTCAGTTTCACAGAAAGCTGGGAAATTCACCCCAGAATCACCACGGGCCTCCCAAGGAACCAGCTTGCAAATCTGTGCTAATTCATCCTGCACGGAGAAGTGGTGGGATTTTCACTCTTTAAGTACTGTTACACTCTGTAATGTGGCGAGACTCCAGCCTTCACGTAGGACCCAACCTGTAGTAAGTCCAGAGTGTAACTCTGACTCCTGCATCCTTCCCTTCATCCTCACAACCCTCCCCATTCCCCACTGTGCTGTTTTATTGGCATGGCAGAACAGGGTTTAGAGGCAAAGGGAACTCTCACCCCGCTGTAACTTCACAAGTTATAGAAAGCAAATATCTCTTTGAGTTGGACTCCTTTAATAATTTTTTCTTTCCTTCTTTATTTTTTTTTCCATTTCTTCATTCATTCTTCTGTTCTTTCAGTTGTCCTTCATTCTTTCTTTCCTTTTTACTTTCCCAGGAGTTGGACTCCTGGAATCCTGTGAGTCCCTTCCAATCAGGATATTCTAGAACTCTAAAACTCACTGCATCCAGCACTACTGGGTGTAGGTGTTCACAGCCCTGAGGAGTGTTGCTTTAGTAGTTTTCTGAATGGACATGAGTGACAAAACAGCAAATCTGTTTTCTTCCACTCACTGGTTGACTCCAACTTCAGAGTCTTCAGTGAGAAGTACAGGCTTGAAATTATTCTGAAGTTACAGCACCTACAAGAATTTTACCAGATGGAAACCTGAAAAAAGATTGCTGGTTACTTCTCAGATGTATTGCTCATTTGTTCAGAGTAATTACTAGATGCAAAACCAAAAATAGACCCTTTTCCTTTGATCCTCTCCAGTTGGATTCTGCACATGACAACCCAGAGCATGTATCTGGATATTCTGTACTGAAGCTGCCACAGTTTTCATTCAAAACCCAACCAGTGTTTCTCATCCCACCTATGAAAATGCAAATGAAGATAAAACCTGTCAAAGGACACAGGCAAGCATCAACCTGTCCCAACTCCTCACAGTTTGCATCCTCCTGGGGGGGAAGAAATCACATGCAGGCTCACTTACAGAACTTGGAGTGGCCCAGTGATGAGACTGTGCTGTTCTCCTCTGATTATTTAATAATTTGTTAAAAAATCCACCCTGAAGCTGGCAGCTGAGGTCTTTGTAGGTCTAGCTTTGGGATTACCCTTTATACACAGCCTAGGGCAAAGCATGAGGACAAGAGTGGTTTTCAGGAGGTCCAGACGAAGAGCAGAGCAGATGGGGCCAGGGCAGAGCTTGGCATCCCTCCGTGTGTGTGGGAGCCAAGGGAGAGCTGGCAGCAGGAGCTCAGGGGTGCTGGGGATGCTCAGGAACACTCAGTGCTACCAAAGTGACCCAAGAGACACGAGCAGGTTGATTGCTCTAAAAGAGGAGACGATCCTCTTACGGGGCAAAACTGGCTGATCACACACGTGCCAGCCATCCTGCTCCAATATTCCTGAGCAGGAGCTGCCACATTCCCCTCCCAGCAGCTCCAGCACCTTGACATGGGCACCTGACTCACAGCGAAGGGCTGGGAGTGGGGAGCCAGCACCTGATGTTTTCTCTGCAGGTTTTCTGGGAAGGCTAAATTTGAGGACAATTATATGGATCTGTTGCTCATCAGTGCCTGGAGAGACTTGTCCTCCTTGGATGGCTTTGGTAATGCGGCACCAAGAGCTGGACTGGATGCATGGCCACGAGTGAAATGGAGGGTGGAGAAGCTGGGATTCACAGCTCTACCATTCTTTTGGCTTGTAGCAAAGCTTCAGCACCATAATACAGTCCCAAATTCAACCATCAGCAAATGATTCCTCTCCCCCAGCGGCAGCAGCACTGAGGATGTTCAGTGGATGGTGCCAGACCGGTGGGATCGTGGTCAAGTTTCCAGCTGTATGTTCAGCAAACCTCATTCTTCATGCTGAGCATTAGCATTGATATCCCACATTAGAGATTAGGGCAATACTGTACATTATTTCCAGCCAGGGATTAATTAAATCTCAGCATTTCTGACAGGCAACTCAGTATAAAGGATGCCATTCATTTCAGCAAGGTCCAAATGAACAAACACCTCATTTGTTTCTAGGCTTGCTCCATGGTGGAGTGAAATGTAAGCTGGGAACTACCTCTTGCAAATACTTTAAAATGCCTGATAATAGTATAGATAAGCACCTGCAGAGGTTCTAAGTGCCAACCACTGTGCCTTCCTCTTCAGGTCCTGAAACAGCCTTTGCTCTGCCCTAAGAGTAGGTCCCAAATGTGGCAGCAATGTCCCTTTCAGTACCCTGCCCACATGAGCTCTGCAGCACTTTGTTCCTGACGTTCCCAGGGCTGGAGGGAGGCAGCACAAAGCCCATGGCACCATGCTGGAAAAGAAGGAAAACCCTGTTTGTGCCTTAACGTGGTCAGGGGAGACAAGGGGGGACAGGACTGCGTGTTTTTCTCCAACTGGCTGCAAACAGGGGGTGTGAAGAAGACCCAGCAGGGATGAAGATGGGGCAGCAGAGCCAATGTGCCCTGGAGATGTGAAGTGGGAATCCACCAGGCAATGTCTTCAGGGGGATTTTTCCCAGGAAAATGGGAAATCTGCCATCAAAAAGCCCCAAAGCTGAGTAAGACACTGACTTCACTACAACTCTTCACTGGCAAAACTGCTCACAGATTTACTCATTGTCCTCCCTTGCCTGTGGTGCTCATGCCCACATGCACATGGCTTTGGAGAGACCTGGGGATGTCTGTGCCATTCACCACAACAGGGCATTTTCCATGGTTCCTTGGCTTTTTCTGGGGCAGTGAAACAGCTGGGGCTGCCCACAGCTGCTCACTTTGCTTTCTCAAAATTGGCAGTTACTTGTTTGGGCTTATTTAAACTTGCTTTCTTCCTGCTCACTTTTATTCTGCTTTTCTTCATCTAAGTCCTGCTTGGGCCGAGGAGGGATTTTGAGACCTGGAGGGTTTCCATGGGTCTGGCTTGTGTTAGAGGGGGGCAATTTCCCAACCACCGGCTGAGATTCAACATTCTCTTCTCCTTGCCTTGCTGAGGAAAACCAGGGGCACACATGCAGCCTCCTGCAAAGACCCCTTTTCCAGCAGGATGAAATCAAGATGAGGGAATTTTGACATGAGCAACAGAGTGGGCTGGACTGGAGAGCTGCCGCTGGTGTGCTTGGAGTTGAGATTTTTCAGACTGATGGTAATTTCTACAGCTGTTCCTCCATCCTCCTCCCTGCCTGCAATCCCAGCACCATGATCACAGCAATCTCCATCTGCAATCTGCACTGGGGGCTCTTGCACAGCCCTGCCTCACCGAGTGGATTTAGGGCCTGGAGGTTCTTTAACCTGGGGATGAACACTGCTGGGACACCTTGAAATGAACTGGAGAGCTCAGTTCTTGCTGGGCTTTTATGAACTGTAGGTGCAAGGCAGGTCCCAAGGACTGAACATCGTTGTAGTCTTCAAACAGCCTACGTTGTGTAAAGAGAAACAGATGGAGAGGTTGAAGAAAGCGACATTCCCAAACCAGTGCCACAGTAACAACATAAAAACCATCATAAATCTGGGGTTTGCCCTTCATTGTTTCAGTGCAGCTCAAACTAGTCAGAGAAGTAACATGCTGTAAAACTCAATGAAATGTTAAAAAAAAAAAGGAAAAATAAAAAAAATCATAGACATAAGATACCCCACCCCTGGAAACATTTAAGGTCAGGTTGGATGAGGGTCTGAGCAACCTGGTCTAGTTGAACATGTCCCTGTTCATTGCAGGAGGGCTGGACTAGATGACCTTTGAAAAGTCCCTTCCAAACCAAACTTTCTGTGATAAGCATGCCACGTATTCCACTCTAAATAACAGCTTTGGTGTCTTTCATCATTTGGAGGAGAGTTTCCTCCTGGTCCTTCTCATGGATTAGGATCTGTCCCATACCCACCAAAAAAACCCCAAATCCACTGGGCAATAATCTCCATGTAACACAGGACAGGGAGCAGCTGTGAAAAGCCACGTCAGTTCCTGAGTGTTGGGACTGAAGTCTCCATTTCCCCCTCCCAACTCCCCCATTGCAGGCCCAGCTACACAACATTAATTGCAGTCCCCCGTGTGTCTCATGTCCAGCGGATGTTGCCTTTTAAAAGCTGCCTTCGTGCAATTCAGCACCAGCAAGGCGAGGAGATGTTGTGCAGAGCCAGCAGTTTTTGCAGGGAACCACGAGATGGCGATGGAATAGAAATTTCCATCCAGAGGAAAAGCAGTTCTGGGTTACAGAGAAAGAACTGAACCCCCCGCATGCTGAGTCCTCTGCCAGAAAGTAAAAAGCAGGGAGGTGTTGAAATTTTACATTATTTTCCATCCTTTTTTGGGGGCAGTGCATACACTGGTTCTGTATTTATAGATTATCAGATATCTGAAGCATAGACCAGTTTTCCTTTTTCTTTTTTTTTCTTTTTTTTTTTTTTTAATGTTAGTATATGCTTTAAAATCTCCTAGATTAGAGCAGAAACTCAATCCTGCTAGGACCAAGCAAGTCAGCATGAAGGGGCAGTAAACTGCAGCCTTTTAGAGTTTGCTGCAGAGGAGTCATTAAAAAAAGGTGTCTTTCCTTTCTCTAGTTCCGTTTCCCAAGAGATATGTCCATCATTGATCACCCCACTGAAGGGAATTTTGGCACAAAGTGAAAAATTAATTAATTACGATTTTTAATTAAAACACAGAGAGTCATGGAAAATGGGGAGCGTGTAGTTGCAACCCCTTCACCCTCTGAGCTCATCTCTCCCCACAGGATGGTGTGACTGGGATTTGGAAGGTGGGATGAATAAGTGTGACTGGAGTTTACAGTCTGGATGTTTAGAAGGGTCTGAATATTGCTACTTAAACCCCCCATTTTTTATCACCTTGTTTTTCTTATAGTCTTTCCCCCATACTGGAAACATATCCATAGGCAAAGGTGCCGTCCTTTTTATTTAATAAATGAATATTCAAAGAAGGGTTTGGGTTGGGAGGGACCTTAAAGCTCATCTCATTCCAACCCCCTGCCATGGGCAGGGACACCTTCCACTGTCCCAGGTTGCTCCAAGCCCCATCCAACCTGGCACTGGACACTTCCAGGGATCCAGGGGCAGCCAGAGCTTCTCTGGAAAGCCTGTGCTGTGACCACCCTCACAAGGCCCCGTGGTCATTCCTGTGATTATTCTCAGCACCAAGGAGTAATGTTGGCAGTTTTATACAAGGCAAACCAAATCAACAAAAACTGAACTGTTTTCAAATGCTTGCAAGGCAGAAAACAAGATCCATGTCCAGCACCTCCATCCTCCCACTAAAAATGCTCAGTGAATGAATACTTAAAGCCATCTTTTTCTTTTTTTTTTTTTTTTTAATGTGGCTTTTTAAGGTAATCCCATTAAAAATTGTGTGCCTCTTCTCTGGGTCTCTGTACCCCCAGCTGCCCCAGTGCAGGGTGTGGGAGCAGCATCCACTTCCCACCAAGCCCTTTGGCACCACACAGGGAGAGGGTGGCAGTTTTCACCTCCTTTCTCCAGGGTAGCAATATTTCTACTGCCAGCCCCAAATCTGGGGACCTGTTAAACTGAATGAGGATAAAGGTCCAAATTTTGAGGCCATAATTCAATTAGAATTTTCACAAATGTGGCTTCTAAGTGCCCTCATGAAGATTTGCCCTGCAAATTACAACTTCCCTTTGCAGATCTGCCCTTTAGGTTCCTGCTTGAGAAGGAGATGGGAGACAGCTTGAAGAGATTCATTTTTCCTCTAGTTTATATATAACTTGCTAAGCTTTTTATTTTTTAAAATGAGCTTACTATGTCCAATTTAAGTCAAAATTTAATGATCCCTGCAGTAATTCATTTAAGGATACAGCTTCCATAAACGGCATAGCATAAGTCAGGGAATAACTGTCCTTGTCCACAGCGCAATCATTAATCACCTTTATTAAAATCAGGATTGGCTGAGGAGGTTTGCATAATAAAAGAAGACTCGGAGCCCTTTCCAGGACTAAAATGGACCTGAGATCAAACTTTGGGTATTTCTTCCCCACTTCCCCAGGACTTTGCTCCATGTAACTCGGGAGCATCCAAGCCCAGAGTTCATGGTTGGGCTCATGTGTGGAGCTGGATGGTGTGATAGTGCTCCTGAAAAGGGTTAAAAAAGACCAACAGTCCCTAACACAGACAGGCAGGTTGCTTTGCACTTAGGGCAGGAAGGGGATGTGGGAAACATCCTATTTCTGGCAATTTTATTGATGTTTCTCAATGCTTTGGTGTAGGGATGCTTTCTGGATGAGGCATTAGCCTCGGAGCAAGCACCTGGAGTTATTTTATATTATTTTATGTTATTTTATGCTATTTTATACTATTATATGTTATTTTATGTCTTCATCTCCCCCTCAAGTTGGGCAAGGCCCTGAATGCCTGCTCTGCTTAGTGAGTGACCCGATGCTCCGAGTGGCTGAGCCCCCTGGCAGGTCAGGGGAGGCAGGAGCAGCCCAGGGTGCCACCATGAGGGACCAATTAGATCTCTGGATCCAATTAGCAGCAGCTGTGATTTGTGTGCATCCCTCTGTACATATGGCTAGGCTGAACTTTCCCTCTGCTTCAAATGTCCTCGCGGAGCGCGGGCGAAGCGAGAGGAGGGAACATTTGTCTGGGGTTTTTTTTGAAAGCCTTTATCATGATGGACGAGGAACCTTTTACATCATTCTCCAACTTGCAAACAAATTAGGTACCTTCATCACCTTCCCCTGATAGCGGAGCTGGCAAGCGACGGCCGAAGAGCTGCCGGGGAGAGGGTAACGGGTGTGCAAGTGTTTCGTTGGACACCATCAACCAACTTGCTGGAAATAAAATATAAGTGAAGTCAGATGCTGAGGGCTTAAGTGTCCATGCATTAACCAAGATGGTTTCCATCTCATGGAGCAATTTGGGCTCCGGCCATTCAGGGCAGGACAGGAATTGTTATTCATTTTAATGGATGCTGGGCATCCAAATCCCTTTGGTGGAACTGAAACATCTCATCCCTAATTTCTATGTGTTTCAGTCCCTCACATGCAGCCAACTCCTGCAGGGCACTCCAGGAAGCTTGATGAAAGTGTTACTGGTATTACCCATAATGATCTTCAGTTTCATTGAGGAGATCAGAGTAAGAAGAAGAGAAGGAAGGGTCCAGGTCTGTTGACAAAATGTCAGGGAGATGAATAGAGCTGGTTCCTTCTTCCCCATTGGTGGTTTCAGCCCAGAAATAGAAGATGCCATCACCTGCAGCCCACCAGCAGCCCCGAGCTCAGGGTTTCACAGGCAATGAGGCAGCAGCAAGGGCTGGCAGCAGAAGGGGATGATGCCAGACAGGGCAGGTCCTGCTGCTAACAATCCTGGTAAGGGATGCTGCCAGCACCGGGGAGCAAGGCTGTGATGAATGACTGGCAGTTCTGCAGCAGGGGTCAGGTCTGCCCCTCCTCCATCCAGAGGGATTTTAATGGCAGGATGTCCTTCCTGGCAGGAGGTGCTGATAATGGAGTGGATCCCTTATCAAACAGAGGAGATAAAACCACTTTAAAGGATATTATTTAATAGGATAACTATTTAACTACTTTACAGGATAACTATGTAAAAAATAGTTATCTAGCTGGAAAGTCTCTGTTAAAAAACAAGGCAGTGTTGGAGAAGAAACCCCTGCAGACATTCATAGCCTTGACAAAATTGTTTAGGGTAGAGTAACAGGAAACAAGGCCCCAGATTGTTTTATTGCTCAGTAGTGAACTGTGTGTCTCATTGCTGGCAGTGGCTGGAAATCACGGAGTCCTTTGGGTTGGTAATGACCTCTGAGATCATCAACTCCAACTGTGTTTGTCACCAAACCATGTCCCCAGGTACCACATCCACACACCTTTTGAACACTTCCAGGGATCGTGATTCCACCACTTCCCCGGGCAGCCTGTTCCAAAGTCTGACCACCCTTTCAGAGAAGAAATTGTTCCTAAATGAGCCCTTTTACACAGCAGCCAGCTGGCAGTCTGCTCCTAGAGAGGAGTGTGGGGAGAAGCTGTAAGTATGTTAGGGGAGCAGGAAAGGGGCTGAAGGTTGCATGATGTCACTTCAGGTCAGAGTGTCTGAAAACACCCAAAATAGTTTCTCCCTATCTGGCTGCAAAGTGAAGGGGCCAGTTCCCCACCCCTTCTCTTAGAGGTGGTTCAATTTGTCTTTCCTTGGTGGGGAGCAGGTAAATTTGGGCAATGCTATCTGTGCAGGGGAAGGATAAAGTGGGTGATGTTTTCCACGGAAGTGGAAAATTCCGCAGAATTAAATTTGATCCTTGAAAAAAGATAAACATGTCTAAATGGCCAGCCCAAATGCTGAAGTCACAGTAGCTGAGCCACAGAGAGGAAGAATGGCTTTGTGGTTAAGGCACTTCACTGCCATCTGAAAAATCTGGGTTTAATTCCATTAGCCACAACCTCTCTGTGTGTTCACAGACAAATCACTTCCTATCTTTTTGCCCAGCTCACTAGATGCAAAATGAGGGTGATAACTCTTCATTTCTTAACAGATAGTCCTGGCCATGAAGAGTTTGCAGCCATGGTGAAGTCCACACATTATGGATTGAAGCAACAAGTTTTCAAGGAGGGCGTCTCCTTGATAATGATTTTATTTATTCTTCTTCATGGCAGGAGCTGAATTCCCCACTTGAAAGCAGAATATTATAGCCACAATCCACTCCTATTCATGGGTCAGGATTTGAAACCAATTCTTGTATTAAAAAAGATGAATCACAGCACAAAAATGACTTAATTAGCTATGTAGACAGCCAGTGTGAGCACAGAATACCCCGAGCGAGGGTCCTCTCCAGCCAAACATCGTCCTTTAGGGAACTTGGCATTCCTTCCAGGCTGTGTGTCAAGGAGACTGAGCAACTTTACATCAACACAACATGGATTTTCCTTCTACCAAACTACTCTGCAATCTGTAATTTTTAACCTCACAAGTTTGAGATTGTACCTTAACATTTGCAGGAAGCAGATGGCTTCTGCATACTGCCAACCTGTTGTTACAAAAGCATCTTCCAAGAATTGTTTTCTACCCACAGTCGCTAACCATAATTAACCTTTCATATGATTTAATAAACAGCAAAAAATATTTGCCATCTCATATTAATAAAGAGAGCTTTTCAGGACATTTCCCCCCCCTTGTCAAGAATGTAGAAGCTGCGGTAATTTTTACGTGTTCTTGTTTTTATTGCCTTTCAAATTATTTAGGGATGCCGTTTACCTATGCTGATTAAAGCTGAGAAGGACAGCAGAACAGTGGATGAGCAGAGCATCTTCTGGCATGGCACAAAGTGACCTTTTATTTCAGGAAAAAAGTAAGTTTGGATGAGAAGCACAACTGCTGAGTGTGGGGCAGAGAGGGAGAGCAGAACCCACTGACAGCCACAGTGATATCAAGCTGTGGTTTCCAGCTTTCCCACACTCATGATTTTAATGCTCTGTGGAGTTTTAAGTGATAATAATAGAGTCCTGTAGCACTTTGACCTTTTTTAAATTGAGAAACTTCACTGACTGGTCATTTTTGGGCAGAGGGCTCTCTCTCTCTCCATATATATATATATACATACCATGGTGACAGTGCCTCCAAAGTGCCTGGTAGAAAGCTAATTGCAAAGTGGGATATTACCATGATTTCATTAATGAATGAAAATGAAGATGTTGGCTAAGACTTACCCCCATATTACAGGGGCAATGAAATGGCAGACATAAGTCAAAAGCTGGCATAGGGGACCAAAGTGCATCTCCCTGTTTCTGATGGGTAGTTGCTTTGGCTTAGGATATCAAAGGCTTTCGGAAGAGCTGAAACTATAAAGGAAATATACTCTAGGTTTAACCAATTTCCATAATGGGGATTAGGGAACACTCTCCCTGCGAGGACCGGAGAACTTCTTTAATTAATATTTCTTGAGACTGTTGAGTGCTCATCATCCGTTAGTATGATAATGTACCTTTGAAATTACAAATACAATTACGATGATCACTGCTTGGCTATAAAAAATAAAATAAAATCATATACATACGAAGACTGAGCTGCAGCCCAGGAACTGATTCCAGGAGATGGCCTCAGGTTTTCTGCTTTCTCCCTGGTTTTGCTGGTAGATTGGAATTCGCCAAATGGTGTTTGGTTCCTGTTTATTATCAATGTGCTGCCAAGATTGAAATGGATCAGCTTCAATTAAGATGGATGCACATCAAATTAATGCAAGCACAAGGAGGCTGACTGTAGCTGAAAATAAAATATAGTAAAATAAATTTTAAAACATTGCTTTCTGAATCTAGAAATTAGGCAAGGGAAATCAAAGATCTCAGAGACAAGGGGTTTTTTAAACTCAGGATATAACTTCTGCTTTTATAAATATAATATGCACCTGAAACCAACCAAGCAGTTGCAATATTTTCTCTGCTTCACATCTCAGATGTTGACTCATATATTTGCTTGTCTGCAATACAGCAGAAAACCACCATTTTGTTAAAGATGCCATTTCTTCAACCATTTCCAGTAGCCATTTCGTTAACTATTTTCAGTAATTAATGCTTCAGTTATACCAGACTGTGGGTACAATCCTTATTCTGCTCCCTTTTGTGATAATTTTGTCCTAGTCTAGCTCTAGAGATTTTTTTAAGTGTTCTTAGATTTTATCTAGTTTAGAACAATTTTTTTAAAAAATATTCCCATTAAAAAAGTTGTTATTTTCCTGTGGAGACTGTGAACACAAAACGTGCATCATGATATCGATACAAGTTTGAAATAAGCAAATGTGGTTTTTACTTTTGTAGAGGTGAGATAGAGGGTAGAAGAAACACAGGATCAGTAATCTTTTATACAATCCTTTTCCTCTTTGCATGGTGCCTCAAGGTGTCCTCTCTGACTCTGAAAATTCAGAGTTTGGTGCTGCTGTTGTCCTTGGAGACAGTTTTTAAGCCCCAAGCCTAGTTTACAAGATCTGATCAATTTCCTTTCCTTTCCTTTCCTTTCCTTTCCTTTCCTTTCCTTTCCTTTCCTTTCCTTTCCTTTCCTTTCCTTTCCTTTCCTTTCCTTTCCTTTCCTTTCCTTTCCTTTCCTTTCCTTTCCTTTCCTTTCCTTTCCTTTCCTTTCCTTTCTTCAGGTGAAGGTTTACCCTTTGACTTTCTGAATTTTCGTTTTCCTGTCCAATGTCCCAATACTATTACTATCATTTTAATATAAAGGGGTTTTCTTGCTGCTGTTTCTTGTTTTGCTTTTTTGGGTTTATTTAGCCTTTTTTTCCCCCCTTTTTTCCTGCAGGACGGGTTAAACAGTCGCTCCGAGCACTTTCTGGATTCATTGGATCCAGCTCAAATCCACGGGACAAACATTTTGTTGCCACTAGAGCCCCAAGGATCTATAATCTGTGGTTCCTTTCAGTCCCCTGGCAGCCGTTTCTAGCCAGGACGTGTTTGATGGGTTTTTTGGAAGAACACGTTTTCATTCAAGAGATGTTACAGCAAAATTTGAGCAAGGTCTGCAGTGGTCTGTGTCCGAAGGCAACAAAGCCAGCTTTCTCCTCGGGTCTGGGTTTCTTTTCAGCACTTACCAACTTTGTCTCACAACACCCTTGAGGAGGCAAAAGCGCTTTTTGTTCCTTTATTAACAGGCGAGGGAAGCGGGACATTAAAATCCCGGTGGTGCAGCAGGAGGCAGCCCTGGGGACGCCTTGGCGGGGCAAAGGGGGGTTTGGGGCCATGCTTTGGGTACCCCCCGGCCCCTGCTCGCCTTACCCACCCCTAACCTCCTCTCACAAATTTATTCCCTCAAAATTCAGAGCCAAGAAGCTCTGGGAGAGCTGCTTTGGCGGGAAGGCAGAGGATTTATTTGCTGCTAACCTCTTTGGGGAGTTATTTTTTGTCCCTCTCCAGCCTGCACATGGCCCTGCCATCGCTGCCGCCCCTCGCCAGTTTTAAGGCATTTATACACAGATCCCTGTGGAGGAAATGGGCTCTTTTTGTCCCGTATTGCAGATGGCAGCTACGAGAGAGGAAGATTCATGTCACTTGCCCAACTTCGCCCTGGAAGTCTTTGGCAGAGATTTGCACCCTGGTCTCCAACCTCACGCTACAATTTGTGACCATCGCTCCTGGCTCCACTTCAGCTTCTCCTCTCTCAAAGCACAGATAAGGACAATTGCCATCTTTCACCTTTTTATAACAAATTTCATGATAATTCATTAATTTTTTTTTAAAACCCTCTCTTTGAAGTGGTGTGACAGTGTGGAAAACTCCACTGTTATTAAAGGAAAATTAAAGTTATGGACAAAAAGGCTGAAGCAGGAAGACTAGAAACTGTAATACTAACAGAAAAATTCAACATTAAAACAACAATCTGCTGCTCCAAGGGTCATCCTGTGATTTACATGGAGTAATTCATGATTTTCCAGCACAGTTGCCGGGCAGACCTAAAGACCGATGCCTGTGAGGGAATACTAATTTTAAAAAGTATTCAGCTCCTCATCAGATGTTGAGGAGTATGGCAGGCTTTCATTTCTCCCTGCACATTAGCCAAATTAAATCAAAATAAATATCAATGAAAATATTGCACAGGACATAAAACCCCATCCATTTGTGCTCTATCCATATGCTGCTTTACGAGACGCTGGGTTTCGCTCCTGCTCCGCTCTCCGCTGCCAGCCCCGAGCACGCAGCAAGGAGCGGAGTCCCCGATGTGCTTTAGGCATTCTTCCCTCCAATACTGCACCCCGGGGCCTGCCTGCAGTTTTGTTCTCACCGTGTATCTTTGCCAGGCTTGTTTGTGCCTGTGGGCAGCAGCCGTGGCCTGGCCAATGCCTGCCAGGCCGGCTCCGCTCCCGGCCACCGGCTCGGGCTGTGCCGCCGCCACTGCGGGACCGGCCGCAAGGTGCATTCCTGCCAGCAAAAATACAGTTGCTGAAAGGTGCTTTGTTCATTAATTATCACAGGGTGGTTTGGATAAAGCAAACACTTCCATGTCCAGGAAGTTGTTTCTTAGGGATGCTGGAGCGTTCGCACCCCGCGGGGTCCCTCGCCGTGCATCTGCATCCAAGGCGCCGCGCAACCTGCAAAGCACGGAGCGCTCGCGGCAGAAATCAGAAAGCACAACTCAGGGTTTGAAAATGCAACCAATTTGTGCCGGCTCAGGAGCAAGAGCAGCGATTTCTGCTTTTAAAACCGGTGCAGTTTAGGGTAATGTGATTAGAGATTCAACATTTCCCCCTCTCATTATTATTTAGCTCCCTCATTTGAATGCCCAGGTTTGAGGGAAGGGGGATTGCTTGGAAATTACAGATGCAGCCAAATTTCTTCCTTCCCCTTTGACAGGGCAGCGCTGATGGTTATTGTTCTTTTCTAGCTGCATTACGCTGTCCTTGATTTTTGTTTCAAGCAGTCTAATGGCATGATGTCAAATCCTGCTAATTGGTTTAGGATTAAAATGCAGGGCCACATCACTCTCTTGATTAACCAGCAGCAAAACTGCTTTTGTCTAACGATCGTTTCAGAGGAGAAAGAAAATAAAGCATATAAAGGAAGCTTCAGGCTTTTGTCAGTAAAAATACATAGGAAACTGCTTTTTTTTTTAAGGAAAAATTTGCCGCTGTGAGGCCCACTAAGTTTTGACTTGTAGCAGTTAAAAAGCAGCTCTGCGGGGAAAGATCGCTTCCTGAGGAGCAGGGACTGTGCTTTTATCCAGCATCCAGCCACTCGCTGCGCTGCACCGGAGCATCCGTGGCTGGACCTGCTCATATTTTCCACACCAGCCACAAAAAATGAATGGGAACATCTCAGCCCCATTTCTGGCCTCTCTGAGACCCAAACGATTCTGGTCCCAGCCGAGTTCGTACTGGGATAAATAACCCAGGACTGAGCAAAGGCTGTGGTGGGCAGTGCAGCACCAGGGAGATGCTGGGAGCTGCAGGGACTAGCACAGACCTGAGCAGGATGTGGGATGTCTGGGGCCATGGGAACGGGGTCTGCATCTGCAGCATCCCCCTCCACTCACCCCAAGGACTCAGAAATTAATTCTGCATCCTTGAACAGGGTTGTGCTTGCTGGGACAGAGCTCACCTGTTGGGTAATGAGCATAAAGAGGTAGTTTTTCATGGGGATTATTGGGAGAGGAAGGGGAGAAATCATGGTTCAAATTAAAATAGTGGAAGCAACACTAAACCACTACTTTGCTACCCCTCTGCTATAAAAAACAAAATACCCCAACCAACCCACAAGAACACCCCCATCAACCCTCAAAGATTCTCTCTATTGCACTGTTTAATCTCTTTGGCTCCTGTTTTCCCTGACCAGCTGAGGGATTTAATTTCCAGGGAATTAGATGTCCAATTCAGGGCATTGTTTTGGGAACTGTGCACATGATTTACCACACACAGTCCTTAAAGTCACCGTCGGCCCCCGCGCTCCCAGCACGCTCCGGTCCTGTCCCCGCTCTGCCGGGAGGTGAAAGGGACTTCACTGGGAAGGTTTTGATGCATTTGGCATGTCTTTGAACCTGGCTCCCCCAAAGGGAGAGAATGAACTCAGGCGGAGAAAGAAAAAAGGGAATAAAAGGGCCCTTCCCATCTGCCCGGCTGCATTCAATGGGGAGCTTTTAAAAAGGTATAATAGAGGTTTGTGTGTTCCTGCTGAGATTTGTTCTGGTCAGCTTCTCCAGGGCTCTCGGATGGGGTGGTGTGGTGTGCCTGCCCTCCCCCAGCACCCTCAGAAAGAAATCACACTGGGCTTTCTTTTTTAAAATTTTTTTCTGCTGCAAAAAGTGGATGCCCTGCACACACTTTGCTCTTGCACAAAAGCGACTCAAGCAAACCCCGCTGAAAACTAATGTGGGTGTTTGTCTGGGCTTTTACCAGCACTGCAGTGAAGCCTGGTGTTCCCAAGCATGGCATTGAGGCATCCAACCCCCAAATATCCCCACAGGATCCAGCCCAGGTTTTCCTAGAGAGCATCTCTGGGACGGTGGGGATGGGGAGCATCCTAGGGCTCAGCCCAGTCTTCCAGCATCCTGTTGTGGAGGTAAATCAACAGCAACTGGCTGTACTCCAGAAGTTGTTCTGCTCTTTATTGTGCTCTGTGACTTATTGGTGTGATTATTAAAAGCCAGGTCAGCTGCAAAGCTGATTTTTTAAATGCACTCCTGCCCCAGAGCAGACAAGATGACATTTAACAACACCAAACGCTCAGGAAGGGGCCCCGTGTCAGCACCCAACAGGTACAGAAACGCCTGAGAAGTTCTTGGCTGTCGTGTGCAGCTTTCTGCTTTGCAAACTATGATAGAAAGAGTGGCAATACGTTTTGTCTGCTTTTCCCTGACTCCGGGACTCCAAAGCAGGAAGATGAGAACATCCTGCACACATGTTAATTAGTCATTCCTTAAAACCAAATGTCACAGCGCTCATATTTAATTCCAAGAACAGACTGATGAATATGTACGTATAGTTATATTTCATTTACATACTCTGGGATTTGTTAAGAGACGCCTAATAAAACCATCTAAAATGAATTAGATGTTCTCCTAACAACATTTATTTTGAATTCACGTACATCAGAGGAATATTCCCAATACTGTAATAGGGGATTTTCACAGATATAAAATACATATATTGCATTTCATAAACGAAGATAGGGAGTTAAAGCAGCCACCCTCTAAATGAGATTTGATTCTTGATGTAGCAAACATGCAAAATGGGGCTTGAGGGTCTGGGGAGGCAGTGATTGGGTTTATAGGAGCCCAAAGAGGATGAAGCTCAGCACCCAGAACGCTCTAAGAATGTGTCCACATAAGGAAAATATTAAAGGAACTGAATTAGCTCCTCAAAGCCAGCAAGGAAAAAAGTCCCCTTGAGCAATTTGCATCCCCTTATTTTCAATTTCCCAGTTCTATATCAAACACTTACTAAAATTTATTTTTTCCTTTGCTTAGAGCCCCTACCCTTGGAGTGGGGTCCATCCAGGTAGCTGCGCTCAAAAAAGCCATTCCAGCCCAAGAGGCCCTTCAGGGATTTTTTTCCCTTTTCAAATCAAACCCGTTTATAGGAAAATCCTTGTGGTTTCAGTTTTCTATTTTGTTCCTCCCCCTCTACCTGCCCTGCACCCTGCGAGCTCCCGGGGAACACAAAAGTGTGGCTGCATGTCCTGGCGGGCACATCATCGGCTCGACAGGTCCTGCCGCAGGAATTCAGCTCACACTCCCGCCGATGCGTGAGTCTGGAACAAATCTGGCTCACTCGCCTGCCTTGGCCGGCCTCCGTCGGGCTAAGAGGGGTGGAAGGCAGTAAAATCTCCTTTCAGTCTATAAAAATCTGCAGAGATATTTGGAATGTGCAGAGGGAGCAGATCTCCCGGGTAAACCAGAGCAATGATTAAAATAGTCACTTTTCTGACCGTAATCGCAATTTAAATACTGCAGCTTTTGTTTGCAGAATGGCTTTGGTTTATATTCTAGTGACAGTCACACAGCTCCAGGGGTTGTTTTTGGAGTTAGTGGCAAAAACATGTGGTTTGAATTTAAAGTCTTAAAGTTAGAAGATCAACGTTTCTCCAGCAAAGATATTGCCAGTGTCTCTGTGAGTCGTAATTTTAAATCATCGGGAACCTGAACAGTCCTCATTAAATGATTAAAGGGAACAGTAATGAAAAAGCTAAAAGAAAGGATAAATACACAGCCATAGAAACAGGAACATCTATTTTCAAAGCAGAAAAAAATACTACCATCCTGACAAAGGGCAATAAACTTATCAAACTAACTCACTTCTTTTTTTTTTTCAGTCAAGAATGTAATCTTAATAAAGCAACAAATTTCAGATGGCAGGGTAAGATTACAGCTCTTCTAGACTAGGACTAGAGTTTTCCCATAAACACGTTATTGCTGTGGGTTCTGGTCATAATTAACTCTTATTTATGCCCCACTTTCTGGGGATAAAATGATCTGTGAGACCAAGTGCTTGATGGTGAAGTTTCCTGTTGGGGTATCAACCTTGCTTCTCTCTACAAGCTCCATGTTCACATTTTCCCCAATAACCACGGCCTCAACTCAGCTCTCCCACACCTGAGCTCATTCCCTTCCCCCCTCCCAAAATAGAGAGTGGGACACGCAGACCAGAGCAGGGCTGTGTTTTGCAGACCAGCATCTGTATACAAGACTCTGTGTAACAACATACCTCAGCTGAGCTCCTTTTTCCTTCCTCGGAAAGATCAGGGGCTGTCCAGTACTCCAGAACCATTCTGAGTAGTTTCAGTAAGGCCTGGAACGGGAATGATCATGGTTACCAGAGATGGTGCTTATTGGAAACCTTGGCACATTGTGTTTACAGGAATTGCATTGGGTGGGTTGCAGTTTTGCTTCTTCAGTGCCTGTTTTGAAGAAAATACACGAAAAAAACAAATAAACAAAATATATATAAAAAAGGTAAGTGTATTGACTGAGGCATTACGTAGCATAAATAAATATAAATACATGAGGCTTGCTGCCTGACTGTATCGATACATTGGCAAGAACTCAAGGGTTATATTTGAAATGCAGAAAATAATCCAGTGAGTCATCTTCCCCACGCTTTGGCTTGCCATCCTCTCCCATTCTCACTTTGACCCAGGAGGGCACAGCACACAGCTTGAAAATAGGCAGTGGGATGATGTGGCGTGGCTGCACCGCTCTGCTCCGCGCGGGAAGCGCCCAATCCCATCCGCAGGCAAACAGGAGGGACGCTCAGGAAAAGTCTGAAAAATGCTGCTATCATAGGCATTCTCATGCTTTTCTTTCTCATGCTTTTCATTCTCTTTTTGCTTTTCATTCCACCAGCCAAGAGAAATGAGCAGATAAGAAGAATCCCCCCAAAATAAGGGATAATTATATTAATAGTGATGATGACAATGATGATAATAATAAAATAATGACACATAGAAACACAACACCCAAAGTCACTGCATTTCTAGTCCACGGGTCCATGAACTGCAAACTGAATCACAAAATCAGAACAAGAAACTGGAGGCACATAGTTTAAATACGAAAATGAAATTTTGGATTGTAACATTTGAAAATGTAAAAATAGGATTCAGCCTTAGGCTCCATTACAGATGACTCGACCATGATGACTTGGTAAAGTGAATCAGAGACTTACCTCCCCAAAACAGCTCTTTTCTAGCAGATTTCCAGGGCCAGGCAAGTGGTTGTGGTCTGGCCTGAAGGTGTCTTAATGCAAATGGCCAAGGTGGGCACCTGAGAGCAGAGAGGTGGCTCCAACAGCTGGGTCACCAACCTCTTCCCTGATGACTTTCCAGGGCTCTGCTCTCCCACTTGCGTTAGGTGCTCCTTTTAGAGCGGACAGGACTTTCCCACAGCACCCTCCTGGTCGCTGAGGGGTGTGGCAGGCACTGAACCAATCCCCAAATCTGGTCCTGGGCACTTAACTCCTCTGCAGTGACCTTGTGCAACTCACCTGGAGACACCCTCCCCTCCCTCATGTCCCTAAACACTGAATGCAATCCCCAGGAGACACCCCGTGCTGAAGTTTTTGTATTAATCTGCTGCTTTCCTGGAGAAGGAATCTGACAGCCCTGATCCACCCTGTTCTGCTCCTCCACTACTGAGCACCAAATCCTGCCTCTCATGAGCATGAGCTGTTGGTCAGGTTAAAGGAAATTTGAATTTATATATATATGTGTGTATATATATGTATATATATACGTACACACATATAATATGTACACACAGATACACAAGAGTGTAAGCAGAAGTTACCTAAACCTCTGTGATTCTAATCAGAGTAATACAGAGTAACAGCAACACACTGATATTTCACATCTAAGGAGCCAAGGCATAATTTAGAGAAAGGATTCTTATGAGCACAGCACCTGGCCTATAAACAGGTCATTTCCCTTCATCCCACCATTCTCCTGTCTTTACCCAAGCCTTACTACTTCATATAAGACATAGGGCCCTTCACAAACTACCAACATACTGTGTTCCTATTTAGGATATTGGCTACACTCACTTTTTATGCAGCTTTTGATGCCCAATCCTAAAGCATCCATATGAAGGGCCTTAAAAACAGGTGGGTATTTTTGCAAGAGCAAGTTTTCTCCCTAGTCTTGCCATCTCTCATCTTGCCATCCTTCATCTTGCTTCATGGATTTTTCCATTAAAAGAATCGAGCATTTTTAAAAAAAAAGAAATTGATTGAAGTCTTAAGACCTATGTATTAAGATACTTTTTTTTTCTTTTGCACATTGGAAGGAGTTATCTCAGAGATGCGTCAAACGTGGCTGTTTCTTATTTTATCTTCTCAGTCCAACAGCCAGGCAGAGTCACACGTGGGACACCGTGACCGAGGGCTCGGTTAAGGACGTACGAGAACGTTCCCTTTTCTCTCTGCATCCATACATGCACAAATCCTATGTACAATGTGGGTGCCTGCTAAGCAATGGATTCAGCACATTCACTAAAGAGATTGTTTTCTTAATAATTCCTCCAAGTGTGGGAAAGCAACTGAGTGCTCAGTCCAGAAGAATCCCCAGGGCCAGTATGGTTTTGTTCTGCTCTGTCCTTGGAATATTTGTGCTTTGCAAGTCCCTGGAAAGAGGGATGCTCGTGCAGCAGCATAAGCCCCTTTGGTGTGCTACCACGTGCCTTCCCTTGGACAATTTGTATTACAGAGGAGCTACAAAGAGGCAATATGTTTGGAATGGCTGATAGAGGAATATTGCTCGTATAGGCAAAACATAACATTTTTAATCCCATCCTCATTTAATTTTTTAAGAAAAATAAATGATCCCTGTATCTTGGCATATGCATCATGTTGAAATGGAGCCATTACTCTGGGCAGCTTTTCCACAATGTCTTGCATAATGCGGTATGAAAATCATGTACGGCTCCTGCGTTTGTATCTCAGAAGGAAAATAAAAGGCAGTTAAATTACAATGCAAGAACTAAACTATGAATGGATGTTGCATTCAAGAAGTCTAATGCTTAAGAGGGGGAAATGACAAGAATTTTTTTTTTCCTCTTCTAGATATTTTATCCTTGCAACAAGCTCAACCGTCAAATGTTTCGAGAGAGGTCAAAACTAGTCTATCTGTCTTTTTTATGTGAGTTTGTGAAAGGAATCTCTCCGCGTGGAGTTGTACAGGAATTGACACGATAAACCTAAATGGCTCCTTTACAACTGTTAGGGTTTTCTGTAAACACATGCTGTCCTGCCAGCCAACCAGCTTCAAACCCGGGTGCTGAGCACAGCAGATGGTCTATCCTGCCGATACACACGCTCCTAATTCATATTTCAATACACAGCTTTGCTGCCTAAATGAAGCCACTGCCTCTTGAAAAGTTTTAAAACTTCCCATAACTGGTAATCGTAGGGAAGTTAATTGTGATGGGAGGGGAAGGCTGCAAAGAGGAGGCGACTGGCTCTCACAGGAATGGACATTTTGGAGGTGCTCGTTGCACTGTGATGAGTTGCAAACATGTGTCCTGCCATGCAGTGCCTCCTGCTAAAGGGAGGCCATGGCATGGCTGTGCTGCATTAATAGAGGAGTAAATAAACCCGGAGAAATCAGCCTTGCAGAACAGAAAAGGTAAGTGGGAATGAAAAGTAGGGCTACTGGCAGCAAAGTGGTCGTAACACCTTGCTATCGGCATGACCATGTCAGACAAGGAGGATTTTAAGGGGAAGGCAGGGTTTTGGGAGGGATGCAGGATAGTGCAGCAATTTAAACAGCTGCCTTGACCCTTACTGCACCAGCTCTGCTCCTGCTGCTATGTGCAGGAACATATTTTGGCATCAGCACTTGATGTAAAAACCCTTGGCTAAATCAGTTTCCTTCCTCATCTCTTGCAACAACCAGCTATCACCTCACAGGTTTGGGTAACATGGTGCAGGACAAGATCATTGTTTTGCTACTGGGCTGCCAGAGCAGGATGTGAAGGGGAAATTGTTATTTCACCTTGAAAAAGAAAGGAGCAGGGGAAAATGCAGGTTCTTGGGGGGTTTATGACTTTATGATGCAGGGTATCAGGTTTATGAAGCTGAAGGTACCGTGGACATTGTAGTGTGCAGAACTTGGGCACGTCAGCCCAGGGCTTGTCACTGTGTCCTGTGGCCAAGGCATTCCGGTGTCACCAGCCAGTGGCTCTGAGGGTGAAGCTGGGAGCAACCACTGGTCAGCTGTGGAGCACTGCTGCTCCTGATGGAGGACACAGGAGGCACATCCTAAACACTTCCACAAGTGCCTCAAGATAGATGTTCTGTGCGTTTGGCCTAGAGCCCCACATGCTTCTATTAACTTCTCTCCATTGCTGACAACTGCTTATACCAGAAAGGAAAAAAAGCTAAACCCCAGGAGGAGCAGTGATCCTCAGCATTAATAACCCCTCTCCTTGCAAGGGGATTGCTGCTTGAATTCCTCTTGCTGTGGTTTTATCAAATGCTGCCCCTCCTCCACTGAGCCGTGATCAGTTGGGTGACTTCATCAAGTTCAACACTAAGTAGGAGCAGAACCTCCTTCTCAAATTTGTTTAATCTTTCTCCCAAAGGAGAAATGCAAGTTAATATTAATTTTCTCTTTTTATTTCAATTTACCTACTTTCTCTTCGAGACACTAAACTATAGAGGTATTTCCAAATCCACAGGTTTTTTCTCTGGCTGTAACAGAGAATGAACAGTTCTGATAAATTTGTTAGAGGGGAAAACAGAATGAAAGTGGCCCTAAGGGAGGGAGAACAACCATTGTTTTCATACACTATTTTGGCTTTCCTTGGTTAAAGAATCTCAGATGTGTAATTGGGTTTATTCTTAAAACAAAATCCCCAAAAAACAACCCAATTTGGGAATCTTGTGTATTAAAGAATGGGAAACTAAAATCAGGAATTGCTGCAGTAGTCACTCACGCTGTAAATAAAAAGAACACAAATCAGCAGAGAGACAGAGTCTTGCAACTTAATGACTAATTAAAAAATACTAGTATGCAGTTAAGGAGTATGCTTTGATAAACATGCCGTAGTACATGAATTAGCTCTATGCAGACACACAATTTACAACAATTTATTCTTTTTATATCCTAGGCATAAATGCATGGCATGTGTGCGTGTGTATTATATTGATGCAAGGTAATGTGCAGGGCTCTGTGCGTTGCCATTTGAAATGAAAAATCTACATACTGTAAATCAGATAACCCCCTTCCATTTAGATTAAAACCTTCTCCTTAGCACACCTACTGCCAAGCTGTGGGGGGAAGGCACGGGGAGCATTTCCAGAGGGAAAAGCGGAAGCTAATGAGAAACAGCCACGTGTCTGTGCCTTTTCAGGAAGCTCTGCAGGGCTCTTGGTCCATGGGATAGGAGCCATTGCAAAGGGCAGTGGTACTGTTTCTGATGGATCAGGGCGTCTTGCCTTTCCAGCTTTCTCTTGATCACCTAAACCACTTTAAAAGTCTTCTAAATGAGACTTATTCCCATCACACACATCCAGCTTCAAAGCAAATCCTGCCACTTGCAGCTCCAAAAGCCTTTCCCCACATCCAACTGCTTCTCTCTGTGCCTCAACTGAAGGCAGTCATTGGCAGACACAGCACTACTCACATTTCAGGTTCCTGAGACCAGGATACTCAACGCCATGGATGGCATGAACCATGTTGCTGAAGAAGACCTAGAACAGAGCAGGTGGGTGATAATAAGGTGAATTGACCAGACACAAGATGAGCAGCAAAACAACACAAGCTCAGCGTGCCATCCCTCAGAGCTTGTCTCATTTCTCCTGCAGCCCGGCTGTTTAGATCAGGAATACATTTTCTAAAATTCTCCTCCTTTCTTACTTTCTGGAAAATCCTCCCAGAAATTCTTGGCTCCCTGCAAGCCATGGGGGGGTCTCGGGGTGCTGCTCGGGTGGACAAGTGGCTGAGCTCTCGCCTGGAGGCAGAAACCACAGCAGCAAAAAAACAGATTTCACAAGAAGAGCAGGGGAGGGAGGGGATGAACAAAAAAAAAAAGGGAATGTGTTAGTTAACTTCGTGTGGTTGTTCGAGCCACTTCCTGACACCCGAGCGAGTCATCTGAATTTAACACATTTCTCTTTTGCATTTTGCAGCTCACCTTTAAGAGAGCACAAGGCGGAGGAGGTGGGAATATATGGACTTCAGCCCTTCCCATCAGTTTCCCCCTGTTACTTTCAAAGATTTTCTATTTAGAAAGGAAGGCTTTTTTTTTTTCCTGCTGTTCATACATTACACATACTTCCCAGCCAAAATATCTTGCTTGTATATTTTTTTAATTTAACCTACATTACTCAAAATTGCTCTGAGAATAATTAAAGAGAATCGCTTTCCCTTTCTCTTTGATTTACCTGAGATTTTACTTCTGAAGAGTGTTTTAAGAAATAACCATTAAAAAAACCCGGAGAGATTAACAATTACAGAAAAAAACAATCCCACATCCTCCTTCTTGTCTGAATCTAATGAAAATGTTTAAACTGCATGGATATTTATCCTTATGAAAAACATATGAACAAAACAAAACCCCCAGTATTCTGGTGAGATTCTGTAAACAGGACAAAACGTTAACTGCGGAAATATATCATTTAAGACCTTTATTTCCTTCTAGCTCTTTCCAGGCACCAAACGAGCTTTGCATGCAGATTTCATTTCAGCTGGGCGGAATCATTCTCATAACTATTCTCCAAAGCCCAAGCTCTGAGGTCAGCCCTGCTCTTTCTGCAATGGGATAAATATTAACAAGTGTGACTAACCCATTCCTTGCGCCCTTCTTAAATTTTCCAGAGTGTGTCAGCAAGCATGAAAGCCAGAGATCAAAAAAGGCAAGGGTTTTATTGTTGGAACCGGATGGGAACAGGGATGCAATATAGGCGAAGTCCCAGCACCTCGGAGAAGTTGGTTTATAACAACACCAATAAAAACTGAGGGAATTACTGGGCTACATGAAAATGACCTTGTTCTCCTGCTCAAAAATGAGTCAGTTTTCACTTGACCCCTACAATAACGTTTTACAAGGGCTGGACCAGTGCCCCAGCAGCAAACCTGGCCTTTCCCTGTGGGTCCTGAAGGACCCAGGAGGGGACAGAGGTGGTGGGGAAGGTGTAATATAGCTCAGTGCCTCCTGGGCAGAGGTGACGCGGCTGTGGTGTCCTCAAGGGCTCAGGCTCGCTCCTGTTTTTCTCTTCACAGCTTCTGCTAACAAAGTTCCATGGATAATCTTCCTCCCTCCCATGCAATGCATCCTGCTGTGACCCAACCTGCCCCCTATGATGGAGTTTGTAAGACCAACACACCTCTGGTTATATCAACCACATGTTTCTAAGGGGGAAACCCTTAGTTTAACAAATCTGGTTTTCAGTAAAGCACCCCAAGGTGCTTATTACAATTGCAGTTTGATCTGTGCAGCAGCAGCAATGCAGAGCCCAGTTTGGAAGGAATTGGGACACAGGAGCCAAGCAGTTTTGTCCGTAATCAGTTAAGTGACAAGAAAACTGTGGATTGCACTTCTGGTGAGCAGGGCATTGGGAAGAGAGGGAAAGAAACCAGGGAGGGTTGGGAATTTAAAGGCATCTATCACACAGCTTCCCAAGACTGGACAGATCCTGTAGACATGGGGAGAGTGCGGGGCCTCCGTACATACTGCTCATACCAAAAATTTGTCAAAACCAGATTACAGCTTTGAGAATATCCTTGCTCAAAGTCAGGTCTAGTCCTGACAAAGCCAAGGAAAATTAAAAGCCAGATGAAAAAACCCAAACCACCAGAAATGATGAGCAGAGGTATTAAATCCTGAAAGAGGTTTTATCCATGTGATCAACCGAAACCTGGGTCCATGTGATTCAGAGCTGTTCCCTCATAATGCACAGGCCTCTCGCTTTCCACAACGTGTTTAATTCTCCTACGCATTCCCTCAAACGAAAGGTATGCCCCACATTTCAGCACCTCTGTTGCATCTACTCCACTGACCCCACAAGAAATCATCTCACTCACTTTGTTTCCACACCTGGCTTTCTTCTCCTCCAGGATGTCAAACTGCGGAGCAGAACACACCCAAGAACATACACTTTTCTCCCTCCATTTCTTGAAGCACTTTAGCTCAAAAACCAGCAATTTTTGAGGTTACTGGGTTCACAGATTATAATAAGAAAAAGAAGATACCTGTATGGTGGTCCTGACTTACACAGTTCCTCTTCCAGTCTTGTTCCACCCTGGTGCAGTGATAGCCAGAGCTTCCAGAAGCATGAAGGGAGCTTGGCATCGAAAGAAAGGAGGAGGAAAAGGCAACGTTTAATGACCCCTTATCTCACAGCCTGTGATACCTGCCATGGCTTGACAGAATATGTGAAAACCTCCAGCAGACACTGTCCAGGAGATGTGGACCTGTCCAGAGGTGACACTAATGAAAATAAGCCTCATACCCGAACCCCAGATCTAAAGAAAGCCCTTATGTTTTTCCAGCATAGGAAATACTTGGATTTGGGTTTCTTTACTCAGTGGCTCCTGATGTCCTAAAAATTCCTGTGTGTGAATGCCAGACACCCAGCTGAGTCCAAGGAGAGTCAGGAAGGAGCCACCCGCACCCCAGTGCCCAGTGCTCTCCGAGGTCACCATCTCCATGGCACGGCTGGGACATTCCCTGCAGCAACGCCAACGGAGCTGTGGGGGAGAGGCCATAAGGAAAAGTCCCAGGAAACTTTTTAACTTGCATAACTTCTAAACTTCGCCCAATTAAGCTGTGGTTCCACTAAACTTTCCTTTGGCTGGCAAAGGACTGGCTGAGTTATTACGGGGAACAGCCCATGGCAATTAAAAGCAAGAGCAACATTACAAATCTACGATTTGGTAGACAAAAATCCCCGGCAAAAGACACAGCCCTACGGAGTTATAGCTTACCCAAATGGGGAGAACCAAATTAAATGAAAAAACATATTGTATATTATCTTAATTTATATATGAGATTTTAGACAGTTCCAGATTTCTGGATTAAATACAATACCATGTGGCTCCATTAAGCCTCACTGGCCTTTTAGAATATTATTGAAAGAAATAATATATAACAGTTTGAAAGATTTTTGGATGCTTGGTGGCATCATTATGCAATTTATTAATATGTGGGCAGAGTGACTAATGCCTCTGAGGATGTATTTTTAGTTTCAAAAATAAAATATATAAAAAAGAAAAGTGTGCTGGGGGGGCCAAGAAGAAAAAGCAGCTACGACTGGGTTTGTGCTGGAGGCATGTGATGGCATCCCTCATTCTATCTGTCCCTCCACACATCCAGAGCCCAGAATAGCCCTTCTCCTTTTACTTACGCCATTCCCAAAGGGGCCCGGAGGCTCCAGCTATTGCAATTTGGTAGAATTTGGATATTTAGCTCCTTTTCTGGCATCTTTCCTCCATTTTCAAGGCTGAAAGGGACAATTCAGATCATCTAGTTTAATGCTCAATATAAATCCCCAAGAAAATAATTTCACACATTCACTCGCTAATTGAGCCTACTACTATATGTTTCACCAGTCATCTGGGCTGGCCTCCAGTTCTGATTTCAAGATGCAAAAGGATGACAAATCCCCTGCCCCCTTCAACAGCCTGCCCCCTCTCCTTTCCCAATCTCTCAATTTTGCCTGTCTTAAATTTCCAGCCATTGCATCTCGTTATGTTTTTCCCCCATTAGACTATAAAGCCCTTTTGTGCATGGTATTCTTTCCTCCAAAAGCATTTACTGCACAGAGTCAGGGCACGGCCTGATCTGCTTTTTTGCTAAGTGCACCAAATGGAGTTCCTTAAGCCTCTCTCCACAAGATTTCCTTTTCCAGCCCTCAAATCATCCCTGTAAAACTGAACCATAGGCTGAGAGTTTACAGCCTCCATCACGAATCCGAGTCCCTGAATCTCAGGTTAATAAACTCTCTATTTTTAAATAAGGCTTCTGTGAAATGACCAGAAATAGTCCCACAGGATGTGTTATTTGGAGGTAACTATTTCCACATGGGCTGGAGGTACAGCCCTGGGAGCAAAGCCCGGGGAGAGCAGTAGGAGACCTCTTTACCCTTTCCTGCAGCCGTTTTTAGCACTCTCCCAAGCTGCATTTCAAAACGTATGATTTTTCTTGAAGGGCCCATCCCAGTGGATATTTCCTAGACCACTAGGAATAAGCTGAATGATTTTACCTCCCCATGCACACACAGAAAGCAGCTTCTGAGAAAGCTGCTTCTCCCAGCACAAAACCTTCCCTGTGCTCGTCAGCACAGAGAGCCCCATCTCCAGCAGGAGCAGAAGCACTGACAGGTCTTGGCACATCTCACTCCCCAAAACACTCCTTCTCCAGGCCCAAAGAGAAATATAGAAAATCTCTGAGACATCACCAGAGCTCCTCCTTCCCCCAAAATTAACAGGATTAAGAAGAAACCGTGGGATTTTTCTTCCCTATCTTTTTCCAGTGTTGATGTCCACACTTTGGAGCTGCTTCTTCCCATTATTAATTGTCTTATTTGCTGTGGAGCTTCACGGGAAGTTTGGCTCTAGATCTTTGGAGAAAACTTGCCAATATTGCCAAAAATGGGGTGAAATGACAAGACATGGTGAGTTCTAGACAGTCTCCTCAGGTGCTGGAGCTACAGCTCACTGTTCCACAGATTCTGGATGATGTAATACTCCACTTTTTCATCCGTCCTGTTTGATTTGGATGTGAGATTACACACCGAACGAGGAGCTTGAAAGAAGTGCCAGTTCAGTTCCATTTGGCCTGGCCTTTATGTATTCCACAGGGACAAACTTCCTGTTCTGAACTGAGACCAAAACTTTCAGAGTCAATCATAAGTGATAAAATATCTGAGTGAGGTCAGTGCCAGACCAGCCACTTTTAAACTTGTTTTCCTCGTTTGATTTGTTTGACTTTCTGTTGCTCAGCTTTGCTCCCAGTGTTAGTGATTAAAATCCTTCAAGACAGGCCATTCACTTCAGGCCATTTTGACCTCCCAAAGTTGCCTACACATGCTGTGACATCTTCCTGTGATTTAAGAGCTCCCCTAGCCTACCTTCAGTTCAAACAAACCTTCTCTTCCCCTCTCTGTTTAAAAGCAAGTGTGAGTAGGCATTACAACTAGAGCAAACCAGCTAATAAAGTGACCCTCCTTTCCAGCTGTGAATTGTCCACAAAGAACATCTAGAACATCTGGATTAGAACATGCCATTGATAGTGACTCAGCATCCCTGTACTGGTGTTACACCCAAAAGGTAATGCAGCCTTGTGCAAGCAGCCTGCAAAGTCTCTTAGATTTACAGGAAATTTTGAATTCTGGTTTAAAATTTCCACATGGCAAGCACAATTGCTCAGGTATTCTTAAAAAAGTCTGTGCTAGGCAGAGCCTAAAAGCTTGGTTTTATGGTGGAAGCAGGCAGGAATGGGTCAAAAATGCAAATAGGCTTGCATGCAAAGCAAATAAAAATAATCTTTGAAGGGAAAGAACATTAGTGGATGTTTCCTAGTGGTCACCATTCACCCTGGTCGTTCTTTGCACTCCACTTGCCAAAGGCATAAGGTTTTAATTCACTGTCAATGTAATGTTTGGAGTTTCATCTACTTGAACGATTCTTTGGGGACTGGTTGCAATAGCTACATTCTGGGTTTAAATTGCATTTATTTTTTTTAAAAACTAGAACAGAATCTTACCAAGGAGTGAAACTGGAAAGGATAAAATTAGATTCCTGAACCTTCCTCTCTTTTTAGAACCAGACATGAAAAAAACTGCATCCAGTTTTGTTAAATATTTTTTCCACATCTGGTGTTCAGTCAAAACCATAAGAAAAGTGCTGGAAATCTCACAAGAAGGCTCGTACTCTTGTGATTTCCAGTCCAATTTTTGCAGCCACAGGAGATCTGTATAGTTCAGATAAGAATCTGAAGCAGAAGCCAAACCCAAACTGTGAACCTCCTGAGGCTCACCCCACCCACAACAGCTTATGTCTTTACCCATCATTTGCAGCAGATGTTCTCCCAAATTCTCCAGTGAGATAAATTCCATTAAAAGTTTCAGGAAAAAGATTATACGATACATACAATACCAAATAAAAGTGTTCAGAGGAGCTCATCATGGCCCATTAAACTATTGTTAAAGACCTTCATCCAGCAACATCTATTGATTAGAGCAGTTTGCTTCTCCTCAGGACTCATTTTTCCATGCTGAGCTTTGGGGGCTTTTTGATCTAAAGGCCACTGACGTCAATGAGAGCATTTCCATTGTCTTCAGCGGGCTCCGGATCAAGGCCTTGACAAGCTGGTTCTCCCATAGGTCAGTCTGGAGAGTGGGTTTCTGCCAGCAGATTGTCCCTAGAACATTTCACTGTAGATTTACAATCTTTATAAAATTTTTAAATGAAGTTCTATAGTTAGATTCATATGGTAAATCATAAATTACAGCAGACTCTGCAAGCTTGGGTTTGAGTGTTGGGATTTTTTTTTTTTTTCATTTGGCTCTCGGGAAACATATAGCTTTTTTCCATAGGAACTTTTCTCCAAATGCTAATTTTACCTGTTTTCTGCCTTTTCTTTTTTTTCCCTCTCAACAGAACATGTGCATTTTTCACTGCCAAACTCCTCTGAGGAAGGTTGTGCCTGTGGCAGTGTTGGCGATGTGGGCAGGCAGGGACTCACCATCCTCTGTCTTGATGTTTGTTGGAAGGGCAGGAGGTGTTTTTGGGCTCTGCCTGGTACCAGACTAGTGAAAAAGGAAAGCAAGCCAAGAGTTTCAGAGTACTTTTCTCCCTCAAGGTGTATTTAAAGTTGGAAGAACATCTTATGTCCAACTCTTCCGTCAAACCCTTGAGGGATAAATCCCTGGAGCAAGGGATGATCCTGATGCAGAGCCTTGCACACATGAACTGTGGTGCTAACTGGGACCTCTACGATCCCAACACTTCCTACAGTGGCCAGCCCATGGGAGAGCAGGACAGAAGGGACAGTCCTCAGACACTCGAGTCCTAATTCAGATTCCCCTTCGCCAGAGCCTAAATTTAAGAATTCAAGCAGCATTACCAGGCCCATCTGCAATGTGGGAGCAATAATCCCACAATACCTTCTCAGAAATGCTGTGAGGCCACGAACTCTCTCTACACAGAGTAGTACTGTTCAGTAGTAAATGAAATCTGTTTTCACTTCCAAGGCTATGGCATAAATTACTATAGGCAGAAATCCAGCCTAGCAGGCAATGAACTGGATGGGGCCCACTCAGTTCCTTCCATCTTTAGCTTTGATTTTCATTGTTCTGTTTCATTAATAGAATTTCCTTTTTTTTCTTTTTTCCCTCCCCCCGCTGTAATTTTTCTAAGCTGTTAATTTGCCAGCAGAAAGAACAGCCTCAAAATTGTATACCAGCTCCTCCAAAGCACCCACAAGAATCTGAACAGTTTTTAGCAGACTCAGCGTTTTCCTCTTTACTTCACAGCCCTGGTATATATAGAAAAAGAGGCTGAAGAAAGTCTGTTGTTGTGTTTGCACTGGGGGACCATAATCTGGCCACTTGTTTTCTGCTTAAAATACATTGCATTCTGCAGAGATTGTCCTTAAAATCAGGGTTATTCTCCCAAGTCAGTGGGGCTGTGGCAATTGGCACCACAGGTTTTGAAGGACATAAAACATCACCCCAAAGCAGGCATCAGCTGAGAATGTCTTATTAATTCTATTCTCTCTAATTCTATTTATTTCATTTATTTTTAAGGAGGGATGTTCTGCTCAGATCACCTCTGCGGGAAGGAAAATGGGGGACGTGCTCAGGAAAATTTTAAGGAACAACAAAATCATTCAGAGATTTTTCCAACTCTCCCCTCTGCTTTCCCATGTTCCCAGTCCCTAAATCCTACCAGGGACCAGCTCCACTGCTGGTCCCTTCTCTGATCAGTGCTGTCAAAGACTGTGGATGAACAGGCATTTCACCACCTCTAGCTGCCCCTTCTGATTCATGATGCCTATGAAAGGAATTAACAGCAATAAATTTGATTCAAATCCTATTTTTTTCCCCAACAGCAGAGTTTGTGACTGCATACAAGTGCTCCCACTGGAAAGAGAACTGGAAAGCTGAAAATAGATGAGATGGATGAGGGATTACAGGATAAAGTGATGGCCACTTAGAGCCAAACAAGATTCGCTGCTGGAGACTGATAAGTCTCTTCTGATGTGGAGAGTAGTAGAGAATCTGCTCCCTAATTTTTGTTCAACCAAGCCCTCTTGGAAGCACCACCTGACCATCTACTATTTCTTTGGGGCCCTGGAAGGAAGGATTTTTGATGTCAACCTCTGCAGGAGGGGCAGGTCCTGACTGATGAGTTCAGTCAGTGTGCTAGGGTCTGTGGGGTTGGATGACCCAGATTTTAGGGACTGAGGTGAGAGGGGTGGTGTGGAAACCATCACCTAATGCATGCCTTGCTGAACTTACCTCCTCCCAAACGTGATTAAATCCTCACCAAGGAGGTTTTTGCAGGCAATTAGGAGAGGACACACAGCAGGACATTATCTGCCCGTATCTGAACTCGAGATTTCCACTGTAGTTTGGCTTTGCCTATCAAAAAGACTTTGCTTTATCCCCACTTTTGAGATACAAACTCTCAGGCACAGAAAGGTTAAGAAATGAGCCCAAGTCTCACAGCCAGAAATAAAACTCATTAGTTCTTCATCCACAGGGAGCCCTTTGCTTCCGTCTCATCCAAACTGCCATACAAGCACCACTGTCAAAGGCATCTCAGAAGAGGAGATCAATTTTATAGTGGTTTTACTCTTTGAAAGCATGAACAGGCTCTCCATTAGGAGCTATAATTTATCTGTCTGTGACCACTGACTGCAGGTCTATGAAATGCATCTAAATGGATTGCACAGAGCCAGAAAACTCAACCCAAGTATGTATGGCACACATATAACAAAGCTCTGCAAGGCTAAAAGTGCAGAGCATCAGCAAGTGCTCTGGTTTTCCGGATTGATTTGGGAGGTAGGTAGGCTTAGCTGAGGGCTGTGGTTTCTAAATTGGACATGGTTACCTAAAACTATTGGAAATTTGAATTGCATGTCAGATGTCTGGAATAAATGGACTCAAGAGACATAAGAAAAAACATGTGGCCCAGTATTTTTCTCTTTTTTTAATGTCTTTTGGAAACTGTTTAAATCTCATCTGGGGCTTGTATAGTTTCTTTGTTTAGTAATTCAGAATTGAAATTCTTTATAAAGCTTTGCTAATCAAAAGGTAAAAACTTGATTGTTGCACACAGAGCCCTTCATCCTGAAAGATGCCTGTACAGTTTCCAAAAACATACTCTCCTTTCCAGAAAAGCAAATGATCCTTTGCAAACTAGGCAGTGTAGTTATTTTATTTACCTCAAGTAGACCGAATTTAAATTCCAAGCTGGGCCCTTATGGCCTGACCCTGTTTCTAACTCTGCCAAGCTGTTGTAGCTGGCCTGTTCCCCCCACATTCCTGGTGCAAGGCAGACTTGGGGCTGCACATCTTTAGCAAGACCATCCAATGATGAAGATTGCAAGCCATGAATTTCCTGTGAACTGCAGTCACCTCTGGGGTGAACTGTATCAGGTCCTCCATGTCAACAGCTTTATTGTCCCCCCACGACACTGAAAGGGGGGAAGACACCTTTCTGTAGGCAGAGTGGCCTAACCTGAACCAAGGAGGCAGAACGTGGGATGAATTGTTTCCCACCAAGATGTGGCCTTGGTTGGTAAAAAAGAAAAGGGAAGTTTTCAGCTTTACCATATCTTGGAGATGGAGTACAGCCTCCTGTGCTCACTTTGGGGTCTCTAACCTCTCTTTTTCCCAACCTTTGTTGTTTGCTTGGTGAAGTCAACCCAATGAACCAAACAACATACTCTTCAGCTTCTTGTCCCACATTCTTTACCTGCTGGATCTTCCCACTTCTGATGTTCTCTAGGAAGTTCCCAGAACAATGGAGATTTTTAAAAGCTTTTATACTTTTATTTCTTATTGCATCCCCAAGCTGGACTAAGAGATCTGATCTCTCTCTTTTCACCTGACAAAGATGCAAATGCTCAGGCCTAGAAAATGCTGGGAATGGCATAAAGGCATAAAAAAATTACTTTTTTGCTCTAGGACACTTCTTCCTCTCCACAATTTTGAATACAACAGAAAAGGCAGAGAATCTGTGTACAAGTCCAGGCAAAACTTGCAGCTCCCCCCAGCAAAAACCTACAACAGTTGTTCCAGCTGAAGTCATGTTTTCTGAAAGCCCTAAATTACACCAGCTAAAGCAGAGTTAATGGCAGCATATAAATGTCACTGGAAAGAATTACTGCTGTTTTATTTGCTGCTTTTGCGGACATTCAGGAATCCCCAACCAGGCTCTGTTTTGGATACATGGATATTCTGGTCTGTGCAGACTTGGCAGGGTTAAGCTGCTGGGGGTAAGAAAGGACATAAGCTCTTGGAAGGATTTGACGCCCCCCTCTTTCCCACTCCCAGCACTCAGGTGTGCCAAGACATGATGGTTTCTTTTAGATCCACATAATTAAATGAGTGATGAGGAATTTCTCACCAATATAATACTAAATTATTTGTTGCTTAAAATAGAGCTGTGCCCTCTCCAGGTTGTCAGCTGGTGTCCATCAGCCTGTTTTGGGACACTTGTTGGGGATAACACCACAAGCATCAGGACAGCACGGTGCAACCCCAGCAGGTCCAGGACTGGGAAGGGATCATGAGAGTGACCAGAAGAGAAGCAGCTCTTGAAATACTTTTTTTCTGAGAGGTGTTTTGGTGTTCGGGAATTCTCACTGCGGGTGGTGGCTTGTGGAGCTGTGGAGGACACGGAGGGTTGCCCAGGAGAAGCCCACGCAGTTTTTCTCGCGGTTTAACAGACAACCCGGGTTCATAGCTGCCAAATTTTGCAAGCAGCCGGTAGATTTACGAGCCCCGGGAGTGCACCCGGCTCTGGCTGCGGAGCTGCGCGGCCGCGGAGCCGGGGGACCGCGGCGGGGCAGGAGCCGCAGCCCCTCGCTGAGCTGCAGGGCTGAAACCCAGTGTAAATAAGGGAAGACCGACTATAAAAAGGGGGAAAAGCAAAGAGGAACACAAGGGAACGGGAGATTTCGGTCTCATCTCCTTAGCCCGCACTTTTAAGGGGATGAGATGCGCCGGTTCCTGCGCACCGCGGGGCTCACAGCGGCAGCCCCTGGGCTGGGAAAGGAGGAAGGTTGGGAAAGGAAAACTCTGGGGAGGGGGAATAAAGAGGCAGACGAAAAGTATCAGGACAGAAATCCTGTAAGGTTACGAAAAAGAATAACTTGTCCACAGGGTGTCACTCTTGACCCACATTTGGGCCAGCACCCGGCCTGATCCGTGGCCACAGGAAATATGGGATTTTTAGCTCCCCAGCAAGTATCCAAAAAGGCAAAAGTCTACAAAAAGGGCAGGCTGGCACCTCTGGGTGTGCTGGCCTGGGCAGCCACCTGCCCCGCTGCTCCTGACCCTCCTTCCCCACCTGGCTGCCCTCCTTGCCCGTGTTGCACCTTGCGTTGCCCACAGAACAGAGTTTGAACTGCGTCTTCCTTGGGCCATGCCCACAGCCCACCATGGAAAAGGGGATGAAGGGTGGAAGAAACCGCTCTTACCGCACAGCCAAACTCTTTCTCACCATTCTGGCACAAATTCCTGCCATTCCCCTTCCATGTTTGAAGATTGTTTTAGCTTCGCATGAAATTCCCCATGCTGTTAGTCTGCTCCTTCCCTGCAGGAACCTCCCATTTCTCAGGCACTTCCTCCTGGAAGATGCTGCACTACAGCTTTATGGTGAGCCCCAAAACCAGGATAAATTAAGTGCTGATAATCCTTTGCTTTTGGTAGCTGTAACTCAGCAGAGATTGAAGAGGTTCTTAGGCTAAGGAGACGCCCTATGAGTTCCCACCTTGTTTTCTGTGTTGAGCTGTAGGCTTCTGCAGCCATGAGGGCAAAGCTGGGGGTTGCCTGAGAACAGGGAGAGCCCTGACCTTTGGTGGATGTGGTGCTGAGGGCAGGCAAGGCAGGAGTGCCTGCTGGCTCTGTCTGTGCCAGCCAGAGGGCCAGCTGAGGCATTAGCCTACCCAGGACAGGCACAGGGAACTGCGGTCATCCACCTGGCGTGGCAGGGCCAGAGGCTGACATGGATGCTGGGGTCAGCAGCACAGCAGCCAAAGTACAGGCTGCAACTTTTATAAAGCATCAGCAGAGCATGAATTATGGTGTGTCCTCTTGGCAAGGTTCCTGGAGCAGAGGACACACCAGCAAGAGTACTATCTTCTCTTCCAGGGCTGGTTGGGACAGGATTTGTGTGTAGTGTGTACAGCACATAATTCATCAGGCTATCACTTACATAGCATGAGCTCAGCACTGCAGCACTCTCTGACATTTTGAAATATGGTGCTGGGGGCCCAGCAGTTTACTGGGAGCCTTGCACAAGATACATCCCAAAAGGGGTGCTGTCCTCTTGCACAGCTCAACCCTCTGTAGGGAGGAGTGCTCCTGAAAAGCCCACAGCCATTAATCCTACCTGTGACTCCCTTGTTTGTGCAGTGACTTCACTCTTCTGCCCCAGGACAATATTTTTGAGTGTGCTCAGTAACATTTTAAGCACTTCTCCATTTTCTTTCAAGCCATCCTGGATGTGGCTACCCCGAGCTTTTATGGAAACACCTGCAATATGTAAATGCAAACATATAAATCTCTGTAATGCGAAAAAAACGTTCATGAAGCTGTACAAGAATGCAGCCATGTGACTGCAAAACTTCTTTTATAAGTATCTAAATATAGATCATAGCAAGCAGCAAACCCAGGCTTCAATTTTAAAAGCGAGGGCATAGGGGAGAGCGCAGAGTCAGCACTTCTTAAATAAGAAGTTCTTCTTGTACTAATTCATTTGCAGAGGCATCTTCCTTTGACACAGCAAATTTGCATCACCGAATCCTGATCACAGAGACATAAAGATTTTTATGGGAGTCGGAAATAGCCTCCATGCAGGCGCTGCTGTGGAAGCACTGCACCACTGCCGACCTACGTGCCCAGACAAGGGCACGCTGCAGCTTGCACCAAGTGCTGCGCAGGCTCTGCTCCTCTGGCTGCTTAGATCACATCCCATTTCCATTCCCTGGTTCCAGTTTGCTCAAGTTATTTCCCAGCACCAGGGGCTGTGACTGCCCATGATCCCATGCACAGGACATGCAGGCTGGGCGGGGAATGCTGGATCCATCCTCTCTTCCACCTGCCCACACCTGCAACTCAACTGTTCAGGATGATGGGGATATCATAGCCTTGATGATATTCCTTCATCAGGAACTATAGTGACAGGACCAGGGGGAGCGGCTTCAAACTGAAAGAGGGAAGGTTTAGGTGAGATGTTAGGAAGAAATTGTTCCCTGTGAGGGTGTTGAGGCCCTGGCACAGGTTGCCCAGAGAAGCTGTGGATGACATATTCCCGGAAGTGTCCAAGGCCAGGTGGATGGGGCTTGGAGCAATCTGATCTCATGGAAGGTTTCCCCCTCTAGAAGATCTTTAAGGTCCCTTCCAACTCTAAACCGTGTTAGGATTCTATGATTGTATATCACACACACCATTGTGTGGCTGTCTATTGCCATTATCTGGGCTGCCATTAAGCATGAAACTTTCTCAAATCATTCTTCTAGCCTTGCAGTTTCCATAGAAATACATTTTAAATTTAGAAAAAGTCAACTGTCCTTTGAAAATCACTGCAAACTCTGCAGAGAGACAGTGGCGAGTGTCCCACCCAACTTCCCCATGTCAAACAGTGGGGCAGTTTTGCAGAATTCAGCGATTCTCCATGTTTGCACAAGGAATAACCTCACAAACCCACCTGCCAGAGTTTGAGCAGAGAGCAGAGGGAGGAACAAAAGCTTTGAGAGCCAAAACTCTAATAACCTGAAATTAGCCTTGTTCTGGGTTTACAGGAACCACTTCCTAAACCGTGAGGACTGTGTCCAACTCACAGCCAAGACTGGATCCAGCTGCAGGGAACAGGAGATGTTTGGGGAAATTACTCTCACCCCCTGGACATCCACCCCAGTGCTAGAGCAGTGGTGAGAAAAGCTTGAAACAGACCCAACAGGGAAGCACTTTTCCAACCTGAATCCTCACCTGGGAAAGCACTGCTGTTTAGGAATGGGATTTAGGTCTTACAGCATCAACAGGACCTAAGCAGATGCTTGAATGAATCCCTACATCTAAATCACCACAGAGACTGCTCTGCAAATTCCTAAACATTTTCCACTGGAATAATCAGAAGATCACACATTTTCTAAATATTGCATAAGTTGGCTAGTTGCTTGAATTTCAAATTTTGGGGCAAGGATCTATGCCATTATCAACAAAATCCGAAATTATTATAGAACATTTTTCACACTCTCTTTCTTATTCACTGATTTCCTATTTAATAAACATAAAGAACATTAACTGGTGTTTGTTTTCAGCCAAATGTTGAAGCACTGAGGTTTTCTTACAGAAGAAAAATCAAGTCACAACTGTTTATGTTGGATGGGACATACAATGGGACACCGTGATGTTCTCAGGTCAGGACATCCAGCTGAAGCTGCTGGACTTTGGCACATTGGTGTGATCCCAGAACACAGTGCTGCATTTTGAGCACCCCCATCAGATTTTTCCATAGTAAACTCGAGATTTTCATGCACAAACTTCCTTTTACTTCAATTAAAAATCCCCAAACACACCAAAGTCTGCTCTACACGTCATGCGCTAGGCAGAAGAGACAGTACATGACCAAAGAACACCCACCGCAACCATTCTGCGTTTTGTCTATAAAAAATACATCTGTACTAGCAGCAGTTTCCTGTGCTCGTACCTGTTTTCCCTAGTGCTGCCTAATATGTTTAACAGCACTTTCTGCCATGGTGTTTGGCCAAAATCCCAGCAGGACAACCACAACTGCCCCACTCACACAGTCACGGGGCAGGTGAGAAGCAAAGGTGCCGTCAGGTGGGAGGAGATGAGGTCTGCCAAGAACTGGCCAGGCAACGTGACCAAAAGGCAGGGGGCAAAGCAGCTCTTCCTCCCAACCAAAAAGTGCAAGCAGAGGCTGTTACACCCCCTGAACTCCAGCAATGGAGGAAGCTGCAGCTACTTCATGCTCCAAAGCCCAGCTGCTCTCAGCCAACCAGGACACAGAGGCAGCACATTAATTATATGTATGCATATATATCTCCAAGAATGACCTGGTAACTGTAAAAAAGTGGCTACATAATGATACTTTACTACTGCTTGTGTTGGATTCACTCTGCAGTTACAAAGTAGTTGCTACGGAAAACCAATCTCTTGGTTTTGCCACGAGCAATTTAACTCAGGTTACCAACAAGATGGTTAGGCAGGGCCAAGGCTAACATTGGCACCCAACCATATTATTCATCTCTCAGTTGTGGCTCCCCAATAATAAATGCTCTGCCTCATATTACATAGCCACAAGCATGGGAAACAAATGGCATCAGAAACCCAACTGTGCTACAGGAAGGAAAACCCAAGGAGCAGATACCCAGTGTGGGTTGTGGTTCCTTTCATCTGATTTCTGGTTTTGATAAAAAGACAGAGCTGGCTCTCCTCTTGCTGCATGGAGAAGGCTTGTGGATGAGTACCTTTGCCACCCACAGGTTTTATGTACACCTTGCTTTTCTCACCCCTCAGATTTGGTTTCCTTATGGCTGCTCAGCACCTGACTGCAGCACTGCAACAGTCTTGGGTACCCTAAAATCTGGAGCAAGAGTCCGCTGACAGCTTTGGAATCACTTTTTAGGCAGTAGAGTTTAATCCATGGTACATAGGGGGATCTCTTTGCCATAGGACTGTGTGCCTCAGTGCTCTCTGCCCTTTGACCCACCCATCCGGATACACAGAAAACACAAACTGTGGTTATTTACAACACTAGAAATGATGGGGCAGCTCACAGGCCACTTGCTGCTCATCTGAGGCTCAAAAAACACAGCAAAAGCTCCTTAGTGTTCACATCTGTTGCACTACTACATGTTAAAAACACTGTCAGGAAACCATATTTAACACTGTGTTGTTTTCTCAGAGTAGGAGAAAGAGAAAAAGCATTACAGGGAATTTGGAACATTTAAACCACATCTAAAACAAGGTAAGAAATTACAGCAGGAGAATCTGCCATTTCTATTCTTTCCCAGCACATTTGGCCTAGGGATTCCCACCTCCTCCCCCTGGGGAAATCACCATGAATTTCCAGTCATGAGGCCAGCACAAAGAAGCAGGTGAGTATAGGAGTTCCAGTGCCAGGGGTGATCATCAGGGAACTGGTTTAGACTGGTGAGAAACAGAAATAAATCTGTGGTCCCTGTCAGCCCAGAACACAAGGAAATGGCTTTTTCAGGTTTTTCTTCCATCCTGCTCAGGGACATAAGAATAGGAACAACATTTGCATTGTATTGCCTATCCTGGGTTATAAAAGCACAACTAAGGACTTCAAAATTGCAGCCTGCATGGTGCCAGTGTTAGGAGTGGGTTGTCCATTGTCTTTGCCTGGAAAAGTGGCCGCACTCTCCCGCCTCTTCCTGCTGTCCTCATGCTGCGAGGTGCTAGCACTTGTCGGGATAGAGATGCTTACCCAAAAAACTCAGCGAGGCTGGATCCTAATGGGGAACAATGGGTAAATGCTGGTGGTGGGTCATCTGCACTGTCTTACCTTAGGAGAAACAACAACCCATAGCGCTGCAGGTGAACCTTCTTGGCCCTTAAAAACAAAGCAAGGCTCATTAGTCTAAACTAGAGCCATCAACCAGACATTTAGGCTTCAGATCATTAAGAGGTGCTAATGGCAGCCTGCAGGCATCCTCCACCCAAACCTCTGTCATCCTGCCTTGATGAGGGTGTGAATGATGGCTCCACACTCTCACCTGTCTTTGCCACCTGTGACAACACTTTCACAAACACCATCGGAAGTTCTGTGCAAATCATGTCTGGACTGTTTTGTTTCAAGTCGGAAAAAAAAAATCAAAACAAAAGGGATCTTCAATACTGAATTAACTTTTTTTTTGTTTTGCTACAGCTGAGGCAGCTTCTGGGCATTGCTGCTGCCTGCCAAGTCACAGAGATGTCTGAGCAAGCAGAGAGCACCAAAGCCACCCCACAACCATGAGAATGCACCAAAGCCATGCTCCTCCATTCCAGGTTAAAATTACAGATTTAACTATCTCATAATTTACCACACTTGATTCTTCAGCATCCAATCTTTTCCTTATTTTCAACATCCCCACATTTTTCATTTTCTTTCCCCATCACATATTCATTGGATGCTGTACAAACAAGTGTAGATTTAAAGTGTCCCCGTAACATTTTACTTATTCTGTGACTTAATAATGAAAAGAGCACTGAATAGAAAGGCTAGAGTTCAATTTCTGGGCTCTATTGCCACTTGCAAGCTGCACTCTCCCACAGCTCCTCACTTAAAATACAGCCACCCATTCAGCTTTATGCTGCCTCTGGAGCAATAAAACTGCACTTTGCTGGAGGAATTTTCAATCGTTCTACACCAATGCAGAGATCTTTAAAAAAGAAATCTAAAAATATAAAAAGTGAGGGTCGAAGCAAAACTTCTGGATTTTACCAAGTGGCTAAATTTTCCAAGAAAATTTTCCTGTGCTTTTGGAAGTGAAAAGGGACTTTTTTTTTTTTTTTTAATGAGGATTTTTATTGAGAAAGGTCCCAGCAATATAAAACTTGTAGAATGAGAATTAAAGAAAAAAAAGTGTGTACCTTATGTGAAAATCTCCTTCATATTGATGCATTTAGCAATGTAGACTGCAGGAGCCTCTAACCCAGACTCTGCTCCTGGGGTTGGGTCCACGAGGGATGTGTGGGCACTTCTTGAGAGCATTAATGTGGCTGCTGTGCAGCAGGGTGTGACCCCCTGCTCCAAACCGAGGGGAACAACATCAGGTCTCTGCATCTCTCCAGGTGCAGGAGGTTCATGATTTGAAAGGTGTCACAGTGCAATGAGCAGGGCAGGGAGGGGATATTCTCATGTCCCGTTGCCTGTGGCTTGGCACTTCTCTGCCAGGTGCTTGTTTTTCTCCATGTTTTCTTTGTCTGCCTTGGATTGAGTGTCCCTGGAGGAGAGCTCACTTCTGCGCAGTGCAAAGGCCTGGCTGCACCTGGCTTTCTAGGAGGGAAATTAAGCAATTGCAAATTGTTACTCTCATTTTTTGGCAATTTCAATGCCAAAGTTCTGTTTTTCTTCAAAGCTAAAGGTCAATGATTAATTCAAAACTTGTATTTTCCCCAAAATTATGGACTAGGGAAATAATACAGAGGCAGTGAGCCCAGTTCCACTCTCCTTTATACCTTTGTAAAGCTGAAATAGCTCACTCTGTTTGCACCAAGTCTCTGCCTTCTGATTTCTTCTGAGAGTTCTGGGGACTGCAGATGCAGATTTTTATGGATCTGGGTCCTCCCAAGGACCCGTGCATGCATTGCCCTCCCACTTGAACCAGCTGAGCTGAACACAGGCACTCACAGCCCTGGAAGCATCTTATCTGGGATTCAAAAGTCCTTTCAGTGCAGGGATTGATGATGTACATGGTGACAGACGGCGTGATTCTTGGGGGTGTCCTGTGTAGGGCCAGGACTTGGACTTGATGATCCTTGTGGGTCCGTTCCGGATCAGGATATTCTGTGCTTCCATGTATGAGATGATGTGCTGATTTAAACCTTCCTGGATGAAGGTGTTGAACCTGTGAGGGAGCACAACAAATTTTAGCAGAGTACATCTTTTACAATCCATTATGGACATCACTGTGTTTTTATTATTAATGTGTCTTGAAAAATAAGATGTTTAGCTAAGCTTACTAATTCCTTGAAACTCAAATCATTTAAGCTGTCTAACCTTGTTCAGGATAATTATTTCTATCCATTATCCATCATGTTAAAAATGACAGCTCTGGGACAAGGAAGCTTTTCAAGCAAATGTTTTAAGACAGTGTTTTAGGTTGCAGGCACTAGCAAATGTTAATTAAATTAGATAAACAGTGACTCAGAGTAGCTGTGCAACACTAGAAAGAAAGATGGGAGGTAATGGGGGAAGGAATTTGGCAGCTCAAAGGTCAAAGCAGCTTTTTTGGAACCAAGAATCTGTCCCTCAAGTAAGTACCTTGCCTGAATTCAACAGGATGGAAGGAACTGGTGTCTTTTTACTTTTACAGCTCCAGACAGCATTTGTGTGGGCTTGCTGAGCATGGTTCTGCCAGGGCATGTGCTCCACACTACCTGTGCAAGGCATCCTCCAGGCCTGTGTGCCAGCCTTGGTGACATGATCATATTGTCCTCCAGCAGCATCCTTTTCCCTGGGTTTGGTCAGCCCTGAAACTGTGGATCCAGGCTGAGCATTGGATTGTCACATTTGGTGGTAATCTACTGCACTGAATCAAGCCCTTGCAAGAGTAAGGCTCCAAAGTGACCTCCAGGTCTGGGAATCTCCTGATAATTCCTGTGACATGGCCATCCTTACTCTGTACAGCAAGACAGCTAAATATTACTAATACTTAATACATCAATCTTGTGTGACTCTTCTTGCAGCATGCAATAACATTTTGAAAATCAAAGCACCAAAAAGATTTTCTCCTGAGGACTTGTTGCACTGAAGATCCTAAGTCAAACACCTGGGTCTGAGCTTGCCCTAAGAGAAGAGGCTAGAGCTGAGATCCTCATTTTTGCTGAGAAAGTGAGAGACTTGCTGATGTGAGGGGTTCTTGGTGTCCCAAACTGACCCCCACTCAGGTCCTGCAGGGCAGTGGAGGAAATCCTTTGGAGGAGTTTTTGAGATTTGCTTCACTCTTGCACCTGTGGATTTTGAATAGGGAGACAGAATTCCATGAGGGCAGCAGGGGTGAACCTGTATTGGGGTGGGATGAAAGGAAAAGGGAAGAAAGTCACACAGCACTTTAAAAACAATTCGTGTTAAAGGAGTTTATGGGACATTGATAAGTGCTAAGTCTTTTACATCTTTTAGTTCACAAGAGAGGTTCTTATGTTTGTTCCTGAGGCCTTCTGTCCCCAGCTGCAGCAGGAGGCAATGAGTCCTCTGCTCTGCTGGCTCAATGACCATCCCCTGCCTGTGAAGGGAGGCCTGTCTGGTGCCCACAGAGAATAACCAACACCGATTCTCGCAGTGACTGGAAGCAAAAGCTTCAGGAATGAGTTACAAGCCATTGGCAAATAGGCCAGAGAGCTACAGCTCTCCCAAATGAAACCAGAAACCGCTCAACTATTCTAATCCCTGCACATCTCAGGTCATGCTCCTCCAAGCGTTCAGCTGACTCGCCTTTCTTTCTGGAAGCAGTGGGGCTGCAGTCCCCCACCACGCAGTCCCCGAGGAGGACCCGTGGTGCCCTCACCCTCGGCATCCCTGTGAATGCAGCCAAGTGTTGGGTTTTATACCACAGAGATACCGATCTGTCCAAACTTTCTTCACCTGCTCTGATATTTCAGCTCCTTGGGGACACACACCTCCACGCCACTGCCCAACTAATTAGTTGCTTCACTGGCTGCATTCTAAAATTCTTCAGTGATGGGTCCCCATCTGACATCTTATGACAACTGATTAGTAAAGTAGGCCACGAGTTTAAGAAATATGTAATTTGGGCACCACTTGCTATTAACTGTTTGCATGCTCTTGTTTGTTTGTGTGTTTTAAGAAATTGTTACCCTTCAATTTAAATAGCAAGGGAGGAGAAGAAGTTTGTGACCTGGCAATTTTACAAAACAAGATGCAGCAAATCTTAAGATCATTTCAATAACAAGCCCTGAAGAGGCAATAAGGGAATATATATCCTTACTGCAACACTATGTATTATAGAAGACTAGATACCAAGGCAAGATAAAAAATTGCTGTCTGTCCTGTAGTCTTGGGCCAGAACAAGATGCAAGCTAATTAATTAACTAGAATTAAGTCAAAACATTCTGTCTTCACCCCAAGTTCCCCCTGCCAACAAAGCAGAAAAGAAACAATAAATAAAATTGAAGGTTTAAGTGTGCTGAACGCTCCTCTCCAGGTTAAAAGGATGTCAGCAAGCTACAGCACCACAGCGGTTAAATGTCGTTGAAGATTTGACTGCCTTTGGTCTGGGATTTGCTCTCGCTTGAGAGCTGGTCAAACCAATCTTTCCAAAACACTGACTTCTGAACTTTTGCCAGAGGTGCCTCTCTCCGGTGACCAGGCAGACGACATGTTAAACCTGTCAGTTCAGAATAAGCAGAAAAGTGTGCACCCGCCATGGGGAGGGCATTTAAAGGCACAGGGCTTCCTTTGCTGGGTGAGGTGGAGGCCTTGCTTATGTACCTGGAGGCTTATGAACATCTGGGGAGAGTGGTGGGACCACAGTGCCATCAGGCTTTCTCCATCCCGGTGGGCTGGAGAGAACTACACCAATTTTAAAATACATCTTTTCTAAAAGACAGAGCTCTGCTCTTGCAGGATGGTGCACAATCTGATTTCAGGGAAGCCCAAAAGATAAAGGATGGGAAAGATTAAAAACCAAGTTGCTACCAAAAATAAATGAGGGACAAAACCTTACAGATTTTTTGTTCACACTCAGGCCACTCCTGCTTAAGGATCTCAAGTAATTTCTGGTCTCAGCCATTCCTGACCACATGCTCAGCGTTCCTGATAATTTTGAGGGCACTGCAACCACTGGTAACACAGGTTGTGATCATATTACTGCAGTGGTTAGCCCAGAATTTATAAGAAACAAGCAGTCAACAGAAACCACCAATGATCCTGATTTTAGCACCATGGTTTGGAGTAAGAATCACAGACAACTTGTGCTCCTCTTGAACCAAACAGTCCCAGTGGAATACACCAAAGGTGTCTTTCTTTGCTCCTTTGAACAACCACTTCTAAAGAAGTTCCCCGTCCATACATAAGTAAAAAAAATGTCTGCATGAACCTCTGGTGTCAGATCAGGATAGCTGGACTGCTCTAGCTAGGAACCTGAACATTTGTTTTGCTGTGACCTCTGGTCTAGCCTAGCACAAACTGGACTCTCAGCACACCCATAGCTGAAATGGTTCTGCTGCCACCCGCCTGAGGTCTCATCCCATCCATGGAGAAGAAGATGATCCACTCCCATCCATCCATCCATCCATCCATCCATCCATCCATCCATCCATCCATTCATCCTTCCCTCCATCCATCCTTCCATCCATCCATCCATCCATCCATCCATCCATCCATCCATCCTCTCTGTATTTCTACAGAGTCACTTAGATTGGCATTGCCATCTCACCTGCAAGAAGCAACATGAGTCCAGAGCAAAGTCTGAGCCTGTATCTTCACCCCAGGGCATAAAATTGCCCAAGATATACCTCTAGCTCTTTCAATATTTATGTACATCTGGGGGTAAGTGGTCTCAGTGCTGGCAAGGCACAGAAAACAAACATCTCTATTTTTCACCATACACAGTCATGCCAATACCAGGATGAGGTTCCAAAGCTGAGTCAAGATATCCTGAGAGGTTCACCACAGGTAGGAGAAGTTGAAGTAGACAGGAGACGTCGGTATGCAGAGGAGAGAATTTGGAGTGGGTGGCCAAAGCACGCATTCACGTTTGAGCTCCTATATTAAAAAAAAGGAGAAGAATCCACAAGTACATTCAGCTCTCTCCTAGCAGCAATTATCACTTCCAACCATCCCCAGCTGGCTGGGAGACTGCATCCCATCCTGGCAGATACTGACCTGGCCTTAGTTTTTCACACCTTGGTCACTTGGCTGTATTACAGCAAACCGATATACCTGGGCATGAAGCCTGCAACACTTAGGAAACTCCAAACAGTACAAAATGTTACAGAAAACCACTTCAGTGGCACTCTCTGCCACAAATACATCACAGCTATCCTCAGCTGTCTACAATAGCTTCACAATTTTAATTCGGAGACATGTTCAAACTTTTAAACCTTTTCTTTCTGATGCTCCTTGGCCTGAAGTTAGGATATATGAAAAACTATGTGAAACCATTGGATAAAAAACCATGGACAAGAAACACACTTCTTGGTTGCAGTGGAAACCTTTACAGCAGGTGTAAAGCTTGTCTAAGTGGGAGACTGAACTTTTGCATGAGCATGGTATGAACTTGCTTAATCATAGATGATTGCGTGTGCTGTAAACAGGAGTCATCCCCCTCTCTCAGCCAAGAACACTTGTAATTGCTTGATGAATATGTAGTATAAAAATAAATAAATCAGAAAAGCTCTGGAGGAAGGCACCGAGCTCTCCTCCAGCACGTATTAAGTTGCAGGTATTCCTCTTACTGGTGTTCCTGGCTCACGCAGACGCTCCCCTCACTCAAAACAGATACGAGTAAGGAAATAAATGAGTTGCAGACTGGTGACAGTCAGCAAGATGCCTTCCAAGGGAGCTCCTAAATGATCTGTTTTCTGTATCTCTCATTTGTAACCAGAATCTACAGTAAGTCAATTTTTAGTTATTTGAGATGAATAACAACTAGACTGCTACAGTTGTTTAAATCCATTAGGGGTGGTTACATCTCATCACATTCAGATCTCTCTCCTCCCAGATCTAAAGAGTTTGAGTAAAGATCAAACAATCCTGTGTGTAATGTCAGGAAAACTATAGATATTAGCAAGATGTAGGTGACTCAAAAAACACCCTTGTGTTTACATTTGAGTTCTTGATTTGTCTGAATAATGCCAGTAAAAAAGAGAAGCCTTCACCTTAGATTTCCAAGACCCGGCTGACACAATGAGGAGATGAATACTTTTTTCCTAGTAAGTTTGGCAAACTCTTAAAGAGGAAGTGCCATTTTTTAGAGAAAGTTGCTTTTATTCAGTGGTAAATGTATGTTTGGTCAGAGTTTTGGCGAACAACTCCAGCTACTTTTTGTCCTATGTAAGCCTTTTACGTCATGCCCTAGAAGAAACAACAGCTGTTAATTATTTATCAGCTGATGAGCACTGGCCTGTTAATTGCAAAACATTATAAAATAGATTAGGCAGAAAAGCTCAATATGTATGCAAGCAGGGGATTTTGTTCTGCTTTGGATGTGACTTGATTAAATAAGCAATTTTATGACTCTGCTTAGTTTACATGAAACACCTTCACCAGTGACGTGATCTCAGAAACTCTAACTGGCCCACAATCTTCAGGTAAGTTTACTAAAAATTAGAAGGTTTTTCAGACTTCTAGCTCTTTGTGCCCCTATCACAACTCTAATCCATATGGAAGATGAGATCTCTCCAATCTCCAGCATATGTTGCTTTGAACCAAAATGATTAGAGCTCCTTCAGAAGGGAAAGTGCTAATGAACAAGGAGAAGACCACAGGATCCAATCTTCTGCATGCTCAGTCTTAACATCATATTCTTGTCATTCAGTTCTATTTAGTGTTATGTCAGAAGACCACTGTACACAGGTCCCACTGCATTACAGGTCCTACCGGCTCCTTTTTTTTTGGTCTGCTGAAAATAGATTTTGTACCAATGGAATAAAAGTTTCCAATTTTCCTACTGCATCCCTCATGCCAATGGAGTGTTTCATCCGATTAAATTGGCCCCAGTGTACAACAGTCTCTTTCATATACAAATGGCTATACCAGGGCAAGGAGAAAATATAAACAAAAGGGGTTTTGAGAGGCTGTGCCAGGTGAAGGAGCTCTGGGCAGGATTCCCATGCCGTTGTTCAGTGCAGGCACTTGGATAAGTATGAGCATGAGTGGTCTGATATTAGCATTGAAACAATCTGCTCCAGTTGCCCATTACCCATCACTTGGCCCCATCCTGTCGGTGGCCTTCAAATGTCACAGATTTGGGGGGTGACAAGGAGAATGTTGTTCTTTCACTCTGATCTCTGATGTGTTGTCTCCTACCCTTTTTAAGAAGGAAGGTGATTTTCCATGACAAACTCAGACATCCCAAGAGGCCAGCGCTCATCGACTGAAACAAGAGGTGGATCTTAAACTAGTGCACATTTGAGTAGTTTAATTGTATTAAAGAGAGTCTTGCTGATTCACATTAGCTGAGAAGAGAACTAGAGGAAGGGATTTGAGAGGACTTAGGAGTTGTCCCAGCTGTGAAATGCTTCAAAGTTTGGTTCGCAGACCTGCAAAGCAGAGAACAGACTGGCACTATGGGCATCAAGATTAAAAACAGCCCCAAAAGTGGTGAGACACTTCCAGCAGGATTTTGTCCTACTTGCTGTACTTCTTGTGCCAGTTACAAACCACTCCATATTCCAGCATCCAAACTGCTGAAAAGAGCAAGAAATCTCGTGCTCTGACCAGCTCACTAGAGAAACTTCCCTCATTTCCATTGCATTTTGGTACTACAACACTTTGGGTTAGCAACTTCCAAAGAAAAACTTTTAAGCTTTTCTGAAAGTCATACCAAGCCATTCCCAACTCCAAAGAAAACAAGAAAAACCCAAAACAGATGCATGCAAGCTTGGTCTTAAGAAACAGGGAAGGGTGGGGACAGTGTGCTTGTTGCTTTTTACCCTAAATAGCAACAGGAAGCCCTACAAACACTGAATTAAAAAGGAAATAAACTTTCAGTGCAGGTTGTGGGACCAACAGCTTACACAGGAAGGCAATATTCATGTTTAACAATCTGAAAATGAGACAGGTTTACACCACAGAGAAAATAAACGAAACCCTTGGAACGAACATCCTGGAAGGTTTCGGCTCCAAGTCAGACCAACATTTCAGTGTACAATGAAGGTGTGACTGCAGGGACGCCAAAGATCCTCCAGCTGGGACCCAAGGCCTGGGAAACAGGGGCCAAGTCCATCCCTCTCGCCACGAAGCCAAGGTCAGCCTTGACTGAACAAAGGATGCTGGAAGGGGGCCATAATTCACAAAATCATTTAAATGGTTAAATGGGCTACACATGTGGCAGAGTGCTCCTGGAGTGACAAATTTAGAGTGCTGTATGCTGTTTAAATAATAAATGATGTATTTTTTTCTTTTTTCTTTTCTTTTTTTTTACAGGATTTGTACAGCCTGTAAAGTGTCTTCAAGTATAGAAAATTCCCAATTGCTCTAAGTCTCAAATCACGCTGACCACTGGGCTTTGGCCAGCTAAACCAGAGCAGAAATGGGGCAAAAATGAAAGTGTATTTACTAAAATATCAACCACCTTCACCAATATCCACTGTTTAGATATCCCTAAACCCTTTCCTAACAGCATCTGATCTAAGAGGGGCTTGAACTCCGGTTTCATAGGTACTGCTTGGATCTCTGAATGCTCCTCATGTTCTTAATCACGTCTGCTCCAGAGATGAAGCTATGAATAATTAACTATGCCTCCAACATTACAGTCATAGATTATGGTGGTGGTGACTTGTGGACTGCCATGCGCAGCATAAACCATTTAGGAAACTCTGTTATCCACTTTCCCTTTATATTTGTCTTGCAATCACTTACCGCTTAAAAGGGTAAATCTTTCATAGCTTTAATTAAAGCATTTAAAATAATTTACACTGAAATTGTATGTGCTTGGGTCTGTCAAAATTGATGCTTTAATAACATGTCATCCCTTTTTTCGATTGCCCTGAAATCTGTTAAAATTACCACTAATCTAATTGGGAACAAAGTTGTCAAATGCATGCAGCTCTGACAGTTTGTCTTTCTGCAAACTGCCGACAGATTGCAAGTTACGCATGTGTTGAGCAGATGGGTAAGTTAAAAGGAACACAAAAAAAAGCAATTTATTAAATCACCTGGAACCAGCAGCTCCATTCCAAAAATAGTGAGAATGAAATATAGCAAGAGCTAGGAGAGTTGGCACTGGAATATGCCAGAAGGTACCAGTTACAAAACAAGATAAACATTTTGAGAAGCCTCAGCTGTGTTGCAGAATAATGAGGCGTTATTTAACCCGATATAGATTACCAGCAGAAATTAATTTAGGGTGCAGGGTTTTGTGAGAGTGTGTGAGTGTGTGAGTGTGTGTGAGTGTGGGTTTTTTTTTTTAAAGGATTTTTATAATCCCTGTGTTTTAACTCCTTCATGTCTGAAAGACAAGTCCCCCATCTCTTTTCCTGAATCCCAGTCCTCCTGCAGAGCTGTTGGACCCACTGTACACTCCTGTGGCAGAGGCAGCCAGCAGGTGTGCTCTCCTTTGGCTTTATCCTACATCCTCCCTTGCATAGGCATCTCCCTCATATCTGAGAGAGGCCAAGGTTGCATGTTCCTCAGACACAACTTGGCCACTGCCTCCCTTGGGCGAGGCAGTCCCCTACTTGCCCATCAATTCCATTTTTTGGAAGGAATTGTGAAGAGGAGAGAGGCAGAGATGGCAGCCTGCAGAGACAACTGGCCCATCCACTCAAGTTCTACCCTTCACAATCCTTTCCTTGGCCCCACTTCTGCTACTCTGCTCTCTGGCCGTTCTCCATGTCCCCCAGCTCTCTGCCCCCACAAGCAGCAGGAAATGGAGATGCGCTCCGTGGCCATCGCAGAGGTCCAGTCCTCCCCACACGTGTCCCTCTGCCCTGGGGACACACACTGGGCTGTGTTAATACAGAAAAAACAGACTTCATTCTTGGTTGCTCTGTAAGCACTACTCTGTTCAGCAGCATTTATTATTAAAGAACAAGACCAAGATTAAAACCAGTGCAGAAGCACTGGATAAGCATGATTCACCCGCTGAGACCACCACGGAGGACACTGGGATGAAGATGCTTGTGTGCTTCCCCGGTTCAGTTCCAGCTCAGAGGGAGGGATGACGGCACGAGGTTCACTGGTTCATGCTGAATTTTGGTGAAAGCCCTGTGACTGGGGATGTTGTGAGCCGGGAGTGACTGCTGTGCTTTGGGGCCCTCTGATCCCGTGCACAGCTTTGCCAAAAGCCCTGCACCAAATCCTGCCCACAGCAGCCAGGTGGGCAAAAGAGAGAGAGGGCAAACAGGTTCTGAGACACCACATCAGCTTGAATCAATGGAATATTCCCCAGTGCCGTGAAAAAAGGAGAAGGAGATGAGCTCCCATGACCACAAAGTACATTAGGAAAGAGACTCTCTCAGCAACTTTACGAACTAACTTTATAAGCCACAGTTTAAATGGCTACGGCATCATTTCAGCAAATGGAGATATCCTGATTTAAACCAGCTGACAAACCAGCCCATAACACAGGGCAATAGGTACCCCTTCCCAGTGAGCTGGGGGCTGGGGCTATTTCAGAATGTGTTCAGGGAGGAGAGAAGATCATAAAAAGAATTGCAAACGGGAGGTTACAAGCAGAATTGCTTCTCCCTTCCTTTTTTATTTTTTCCTTTTAACTAAGGAATAAGCATTTTGACCTCTTCTTTCCCACAGAAAACTGAAGAAGGAAAGTCTGCCCAATTTCTACAGTTTAAAGATCTCCTAACATATTGGTGTGAAGATGGAGAAGCCACTCTTCTGCAAAAGTGATGGCATTCCTTATATAAAATTCAAATTTTTAAGTTTCAGTGAACAAGAAAGATGGAAATCTAGCCCTAGGTAACATTACTGCACTCAACATGACACCAGGCAAAGTATGATCCTTAATGCAAGAGTAAAAAGATGTAACATAAACCAGCTAAGAAGCACTATGGGCCTGGTTCTGGAATGGTCTCCAAGTAGTTTAAATTGTCACTAACCCTATGAAGACAAATGAAAAAAATAAAATATCAAAGTGGAGTGAAAATACTTGAGATATTTTGCACGAGGCTGGGTCAGCCCCTGCATTCCTGAGCTCCCGCACAGAGCAGGGATGGAGGCAGAAGGTGCTATTAAACAACATTTCTGCCTAAACATCCATAACCAGAGCTTTTCTGACCCCTGCCTGGCGGCCTCCCCAGCACTGCTCTGTGGCAGCCATCCCAGGGAAACCACATCTCTGCCTTGTCCCAGGGTCCTTCCCTGGGGCTCCTTCACTCTCCTGTGCCCCCCTCCTTGTGCAGTGTGTGGGGGCCACAGATGTTGGCCCTCACTTTCCTTTTTCCTTTCACTGCAATTTAAATGGACATTTTTTTCACCCCCTCATATCCAAGCGGGTCATCATTTAGAGCCTGTGATTTATTTAATGGTGGTTTTAACCCCACTTAGAAATAGGCTGCTTTCATGATTTATTGATTCCTTCTTCCCCTTGTTAATTTGACTCATTTCTTAGGAAATTATTCATAGTTAATCATGGTAAGAATAAAATTAGTTATAGTGCCCACTTTGCTGCAAAGGGAGCGTAAATAACTTTTAAAGCAAATCGGAAAGAAAAACATGTTAAAGAAAAAAAGAAGAAGAAAAAAGAAGAAGCCAAAAGAATATATATAAAATGATGATCATCCGAAGGGGGCAGTAAATTAAACCTCTCCACTGTTACTGGTTGGAGGAAGGCACAAATTTACATTCCACAGGAGCACGGCTTTTACAGCAGGCTCTCCTCAATTGAATTTGCCATGTCTTCTGGGAAACACACCATTTGGAAGATAAAATCTCCCACCACTCCACCACCACTGCCACCATTCAGAAGATTAAAAAACCCCGCCAACTCTGTTGTGTGCCTTTTGTGCCCACTAGAGGAATGTAAAACCATTATATTTAAGTATCATAATGGCCAACATATGCTTTTTCTTAGAAATGACACCACCATCTGGATTAAGTTCTCCTGATCATTTCAGACAATGTTACGATTATTTTTTTTTTCCCCTTCAGGAGAACGAACTGCCCAGAAAGCAACAACAGTCACAGATGGGGAATTTTTGCTTTTCCTTTTCCACCGCTGGCATCTTTGAGAAACATGGTAAATTCTTTATATGTACTTAAATAGTTTGATTTCACTTGCTAATTGGTATGAAAGCCTACCTGGTTACACCCCAATCCTAAGCCTGTGATACTCCTATTGCCTTTGGCCATACAACTTCACTATTACAGTTAATAAAGTATGTAATTGCTGTAATGATAAAATTACATTGTGTTACTGTTTGCAGCAGCCTCTTCCCCACAACCACATTAGTCATTAAATATTGCACCAACTGGTACGGGGAGAAGGAGAGGCAGACTTAACCCTTCCCTGGATGAGGGATTTCAGCACGCTGGTGTGCAAAGGGGAGGCGTTCTCACCTGAGTGCCTCCTTACCAGCCCCATGGCTATTGTCGTGGACGTCGGAGACCTTCTGGGCCACCACATCCAACTGGCTGTAACTGGAAATGGGCACGCCGGGATAATTGATGTGCTCAATCTGACCATGCACAGGTGGCAGGGAGACGGCATACAGCAGCTTCTCGGGTTTGCTAGTGCCATCTGTTGCCACAGGAACATCTGTCGTCAAGGTCACCCTGTCACCCTCTGTTAAAGTTACAGGTTTGGCGAGTAGAACAATGTCACCTAAAAAAATGAAACGAGTAAAAGGGGAAACCAACGGGAGAGAAATGAAAAAGGGGACTATTCCTTTTTACATCCCAGACCGGGAGAGAATAGGGTAAAAGTGAGCCCTTTCGTTTAGGGCAAGGAGAAGAACGTTATCAAAATAGGCTGGAAAAATATTTTTGCTTTAGGCTTTAAAGGTAGACAGGACATTTACAACAGAAAAAGCTGCAGACCCATCTCATTTGTTTTCAAATATGCCCCACAGTGAGTCTCACTTTAAGGCTGATGAGAAATGGAATCACAAGATTTTAATGTAACGTCAGCCTGGGTGAGTTTATAGAGGAGTCCGTGTTTTTATCTGTCTGTGTGATTTGTCCAAAATATCAACGCCAGCTTTGATTTTCTGTTTGGGCAGAGAGAATGACCCAGTTGTTTAGAAGGAACAATTATGTTAATAGATCCAAATGAGCCAATGGACAGGACGCGTTAATGAACTAAGCGTTGAGCGCAAACTGTGTTTTAAGCCGACAGTGGTGCTGTAACCTCAGCAACAGAGGTTCTGGCTCCATTAGATTTATTTATGAGGAGCTCCACTGCATCGGCCAAGGGCCAGGGCAATTTTCACTTGTACAAAGGAGTAGCCCCAGAAAATTGAGGCTGCTGGAAAGATGAACTGGTCTTCTCAGAAGAGGAGTAGCAATGATTTACCTCGTCATATCCACTTCATCCTTTTCTATCATAGCCCTACTTGTTTTTAAAAACGTATCTAAACCAGTGTGGCAGCACAAGGGTTGATCTGCCAAAGGCAGAAGCAGAGACAAGTTTTTATCAGAGGATGTTGCAAGAGCAAGAGAATAACGTCAATCAGTTTCCATTGCTGTCAGTCAACCTGCTGATGACAATATACAATAGTGGCATTTCTAGCTTGGACTCCGCGGGAGCTTTTTTCTGTTTCTTGTCTATTTTGTTGCCAACTGAGTTTTAAAAACAACAGGTTCCTTATTAAGTGGAGAAAGCTGCCAGTATAGTTGTTGTCAGGGCTTAGGGGCTTTAAAATTTTATTTCCACAACAAAATGTACACCAATTTCTGTACTTTTTGTCCCATTGATGGCTCGTCTTTGCTATTAACTCATTTAACACCACTTCTCCCATGCAGCTAGCAGGGCAAATGAAAAGTGTGGCTGAGACTTGACACGCATTCAAGAAGTGACTGTTACCTGAGGAAATTAGTCTAAGACATCACAGTCATTCAAAATATAAATACAATCAGCTAGCTTGCCTTCATATAGCAAAAACTGTAATTGTGGTTGAGAAAAAGCAACAAAAGGGAAAATAACCAACCTCCTCCCCAGCACAAGCAATGTTATCATAATTCATCAGTCTTGGAGCATTTAGACAAATTGTTTGTGCTGTGTTGGAGAAGAAGTTGGGTGTTTTTTTACTTTTTGGTTGCACCTTTGAACTACTCTAAATTTGTATGAAATCTCACTGAATGGAGACTCCTTTTCAGACTATTTCCAAGAGTAATTTGAGATCAAGAAGGAGTGCAGAGAGAGGGCCTGGAAAGGCAAAGGACAGGACAACACTGTAAGAAGCAGCCAGGGATGCAGGACATCGACCTGCTGTACAATCTGCTCAAGGGCTGCAGAAGTTCACAGTCAAGCCCAGGCTGATTAAGTAGATGAGGTGCTCGTGTTGACTCATTTTCCTTACAAGAAATCCAAACAAATAAAATAAAGAGGCAACAGCGAAACAGGCAAGTACAAGTGATTCAACTTATCTTTGCCCATGTGGAAAAAAGGGCCAGGTTTCCCATAGCAGCTTAAAAGTCTTTTTGCCGCAAGCCCCATGACATGGAGAAGGCCCTCCTGGTAAGTCTTTTGACCAGCAGGTTATACACTCCCCTTGCTTAACACTGGGGGAAGAATCAGGCTCCTTATGTCCCTAATTATGAGCCCAAGGATGAAGCATTCAAGCCCTTTCTTAAGTCACAGTGATCCAAGTACAAACCCGAACTGGGATGTCAGCCATCAACCAGTACAGTTTGGTTACCATGAAGTAGGCATTATTTAAAATAATCATAGAGTCCTAGAATATTTTGGGTTGGAAGGGACTTTAAAGACCATCTTGTTCCAACCCTCTGCCATGGGCAGGGACACCTTCCACTATCTCAGGTTGCTCCAAGGCCCGTCCAACCTGGCACTGGACACTTCCAGGGATGGGGCAGCCACAGCTTCTCTGGGCAACCTGTGCCAGGACCTCACCACCCTCACAGGGAAGAATTTCTTCCTCACATCTAACCCTGCCCTCTGTCAGTGTGAAGCTCTTCCCCCTTATGCTGCCGCTCCATGCCTTTGTCAAAATTCCCTCTCCAGCTCTCCTGTCAAAATTCCCTTCCAGCCCCTTTAGGTACTGGAAGGCTGCTATAAACAACAATAAAGTTTCCCAGTTTATTCCAATAATCCAAAGAATAAATAAATGCTCATCAGATCTTCTGGGTAGCCTGATTTTCTTCTTTCTTTCTTTTTTCAGTGCGATACCATCACGATCAGTTCAAACACCTCTAAGCCTATGTGACGCATGACAAGAAGACACGTACATCTGAAGTTGTTCATCTAGCAGCAACATTTGGCCTTAATATGTTCATTTTTTTATAGAGTCTAGAAAAAAAACCCAAGAAGCACTTTCAGATATAAGGAAAAAACCAGACTCCAACTGCTAGGAAGGGTGAAACCCCACGACCTCAGCAGCTCAAGCGGTCAGCAGCATCCCCCACGCGCTCCTCGGGGCCATGCCGGCTCCCTGCCTTGCAAGGCTGGTGAAGCCACTCAGATTTTTTTGATTCACTTGCTTAAATGTCGTAGGCTTGAAGGTTTGACTTGAAATATAACATTAGTGGGTTTGTGGTAAAAGAAGCAGAGAGGATAGGATGACAGGCGGGGCAGAGGGGACTGATTGAAAGCAGGTGTGGAGGAGGAAGATGGGAGGAGGAGAAAGAGGAAAACATGACTGAGTAAGTAAATTCAATGTTGTACATATTGAAAAAGAGCACCCATATATAGAGCACCCACCTGTGCTCACTTCTTTTGAACATTGTTTTTTTAACATAGAACAAGAGATAGGCTTTAAAATTGAGCGACCAAATCAAGGCACAGCGTGGCACTCGCTGCTCCCACAGAGGTGGCTGCAGCAGGAGTGCAGGGCAGGTGTTCTCCACGGTGTTTAACTCCCCACTGGAGTGTTCTGGGATCTCAAAGGAAGAATGGTACAAGAGAGGATGGAGGTGTGAGAGTCCATACAGACTTAAAGGTGGGCTTGGTTTCTGGTTACAGGGGAGATCTTGTATTTGTACCTGTAGACACACATGCAAAGAGAATAAACTATAGTGGAGAGCAATCATGTAATCATAGAATATTCTGAGCTGGAAGGGACTCACCAGGATCATCATCATCATCCAACCCCTGGCGTCACACAGGACAGCCCTAAGATCACACCATGTGCCTGAGAGCATTGTCTAAATGTTTCTGGAGCGCTGGCAGGCTTGATGCTGTGACCACTGTCCAGGGGAGCCTGTTCCAGTCCCAACCACCCTGTGAGGGAAAAATGTTTTCCTAATGTCAAGCCTAAACCTCCTCTGACACAGCTGCATGCCCTCGGGTCCTGTCTCTGGGCACCAGAGAAAAAAGATCAGGGCCTGCCCCCACACTTCACCTCGTGAGGAAGTTGCAGACAGCTATGAGGTCTCTCCTCAATGTTTCACCTAGCTTGGCCTCTTGAGTGTCCTCATCATGTTCATTTGACCACTACACAGAGTACAGCCTTCTTCCCTTAACTGAACACATCCTCAAGCACAAAATGTTCCCCCTTGTAAGGGGAAGGAAATGCCCAGGAAGGAAAATTAAAAAATATGGGACATTAGTGACTGTATGAGGCTTTAGGGAGGCTGGTGAACCTCTTCCTCTCTCTACACATGCACACACCATCCCAATTCCATACAGTTTCACCTATTTTTTTACTGCATTTTTACTTGATTATACATATTATTGTCTCATTAATTGCAAACCTTTCCAGGGCACTGAAAAGGAGAGAGCATTAAAATACACTGAAAAGTCCTGCAGCTCAATTAACACACACCAGGGGGTTCAAGGGGAGGGGAAGGGGGGGTGGGGGTCAGCTCCAATTATAAAAGGCAAACTTTTTTTTTTTTTTTTTTTTGGTAATATCAGCTAATTAGACTTTGACAACCAATTAGCAGATTTTTAGCTTTCCTGAGAATCAAGTTAGCACTGAGAAATGAGAAGGCAAGTAAACCAAACAGGCAAAATGCTCCTCTTGTACCACAAACAGGCTGTCCTAAAGAAAAAAATATGCCCAGGGCCAGATCCTGCTCCTGGATTTATAGCCCTTTCAGCTGGCTGTCACGCCAGTTACTCGCAGGTGTAAATTGAGTGTAGGACTTGGCCTGCAAACTTAAGCTCACCATAATTCATGCAAACCCACAGCAGAGAAGCGCTCTCCAGCCTCCTTGCAAGGTTACATTTTAACTTTTAATAACCTTTTTTTTTTTCAATTTTTTTTCCCCCTACCAACCATGAAGTACCCAGATGATTATTTAGGATTAATGGATTATCAAAAGTGCCAGTTGGCACACTCCTGCTAAAGAGAAAAAAAAAAGAGGGGGGGGGGAAGTGTAACAAATGCAGCTGTTTACTAATAAATAAAGCCTCAGCTGTAACAGAAATAAATTAGATGCATTTAATTGGTTGACTGCAAACCTCCTCTCTTTATTACAATGCTGCTTCTTGTTATTTTATGATGTCAGGGTAGATGGCAGACTGACAGAGTGTTTATGAATCACAGTTTGCAGATGGCACTCCTGGTTTTTCGGCAGTTATGAGCACAAGTAGCATGAGGACTCAATAGAGGGTTTTTGCCAGGGAGGACCCCCTGAGAATTAGCCGCCTTCATTTCTCTGGTGCCAATCTCCCCCTGACAGGAGCACTATTTCACAAAACCTACATTCAATAAATTATACTCGCCTGGCAAGAACTTGGAAATATTTAACACTCGGAGGATACCAGCATCTCAATTTGATTTCTATTCATTTCCAGAGGACACCAGGCACTACTTGGAACAGCCCTGGTTTGTGTGCATGTGCATGTGTTTCCCCCCTCCCCAGCTAAAAAGAAAATATAAAATATAATGGTCTTTGTAGCCAGGAATATCTCACCCTGCCTTCAAAATGACTTCGAGTCTCCTGAGGACAGTTTACGGTCTCGTGCCCTGGTCCTCCCAAGTTGCCCTGCCTAATGACAGCTGTGTAATCCAGTTGGGAAATAATCTCACATGGCTGCACTCGGAGCTCATGAGCTGTAAAACTTCTGGATTGAACTCCTTCACCTGGTCACTTCAGTGAGCTACAAGCAAATGCAATGAGGGATGTGGTCATAATTGTCAACAGATTTGTAAATTTGTGTCATTAGTTATGCGCATAATGGATTTTATTCTAATGAGCTTGTTCATAAGAATGCCAGCAGGACTTGGCCCCTTTGGAGGAAATAAACTACAAACTTTGCCCATGCATTTTAAAACACGTCAGTGCCACATAAAAGGGAAAAAGAAATGTTTCCTCTCCTTTCAGTGCACTGCAGTTTTCACTGAGTTGAACCTGATGCAATAAGCTACGGCTCCTTTTACTGCTGTAAATTCATTTCCTACCTTTCTTGGGATTTCTCAGGGATACACAGACATTTTCAGATGGGGACTTATTTTTCCCATTCATCGAATAAAACTGGAACCTATCATGACGCTTTGGGCTCAAGATATCAGTGTGGAAGTACAAAAGGCAGCCCTTGTCCATACTCTTCCAAATGAAATTCACTCCAGGACACAACATTGTCAAAGCTGCCACAGCCTGAAAACCAGAGCACTTCTCCCTCCAAACCCAGCTAGAAACCCTGTGGTGCTCAGGGGGTCAGTCAAAAGCACCCGATACACATGGTAGAACAATAAAACTAAGTATTATTAAATCAGAGTTTTATTATATCTATTACTATTAAATGTATTCTTATTAAATCTAGTTATAGCATAAGACTTGTTCTCCAGAGACAAAGAATGAGGCTTCTAGGCTTGCTCTTTGGGGAAATCTACTCCTGCTTTTCTTTGAAACAACCTGGGTATTTTTATTGAACGCATGAGCTGAGTGAAGAAGCAGACAAGCCCATGGAAACCTACCGGCACCTTTGCCAAAATGATGTTCTCCGCGTGCCCAGCGGAGCCCTCTTCCCCTGCTCTCCCTCCTCCCTCTCTCTGATCCTGCTTTTCAGCCAACCACACATAAAAATCTCCAGCATGTGCCAAGTACTACAGATGGGTCCATTGTAGCACACCCTAATGTTCATAGCTGACACCCAGGTGTTACAGTTTGTACTTGCTCGCTAGCCAGACGGTGGCTGTGTGCCAAGGGGAAGGCACAAAGCACTCGGATACCGTGCTGAAAAGCTATATAAGAGAGACTTTAAGAGACAGAAGAGCAGGTAAGAGGCTATGCAAAAGCAAGAGGAGACCAGTCCACCAGCAAACACCTCCCTCTGCTGCGCATCCAGCCTCCTGTCCTGTCCTCATAAAGCTCTGATTTATTACTGGATTCTATCCAAGCATCCCTGTTCCCCTGACCTTATCCACTGTCACACCAGCTCGTTTCAAACCTACTGCTGATCTGCAAGTTATTTCAGGTCTGGCTAGCAATGAAGTGACTTATTCAAAAGACATGGGCACAGGGAGAGTGGGCTGTCCATTTCTGATGTGCTCATCCCACCTGGGTTAGGGACACTGCCTGCACAGGATCTGAATGTGTAAAAAACAGAGCTCCTGAAATCACACCGACCCTCTGTCTGCATGAATTCGAGTGGCCTGGAGAGTATTTATGAGCTTTTCCTATTTAATATCAGTAGCTGGAAAGGGTTAACACCAGTATCCTATTTTCTCTTCCATTTTCCCCTCCCAGGAGCCTACTCCCCTTCCAGCCTAATTTCCTTCAGTTTAATTAATTTTCAGTAATCACAAGTCTAGACACCACAAGCAGCAGCTTCACACCCCAGGTGACACGGTAACGCTTGCAGCGGATGGGCAAAGGGACGCGGTGTGGTTTCACGCACCAGCCCCCCGCACAGAGCCAGAGCTGCCCACATCTCAGCTAAGCCCTTTTTGCAGAACAAACAATTTTTTGGAGAACAAATGCTTTTAAGGATTCAGGTGCAGGGAGCTTTTCGACCATCTGGCTGGCGGGGGCTTCCCAGCTGTCTGCAGCGGGTGCGTTCGGAGCAGCACGTACGAGCAGGGTCCAACTCTTCGGAGACGTGCCAAACCTGCGACACATGTGGAGAGCAACTGTGCAGCGCTGGCTCACTCCAGAAAGCCTTGGATCAGTGGTGTGTGGGCTATAAAGCCATGCACCATACGTATGCTGTGGCCCAGGCAGGGTTTCTGGAGCATTGGCAGCCCCTGCTGAGATTATCAGAGGTGCTGGGCCGACACGCACCTGCTGTGTGACCACATACCATTCTACTCAGGGTAAATCCAGAGGTTCTCACTTCTTGGATAAAATATCAGACAGGAAAAAGAGAAAAGGGCAAGAGAAGCTCTGATGGCCCTACGGAGGTCACCCTTTATTGATCATTTGTATTTACCACCCATAGCAAAGCAAGAAAAATTATGAGGTGCCAGGAAGGCAAGTTAGGAGGTAATAGCAATCTCTTGGAAATACACAGAGATAGATCACTTGAGACATGTAAAGGAAGAGCAGGATGGAAGTACCCCAGGGAAAACAGGGGCATGGTGTCACCAGAGCATGGAGGTGCAGAAGTGAGCAGGACATTGCTTCGTGCATTAAAAACTGCATCTTTTTCAATCCAGAACCATTCAAGAAAACATTGGATGTGGCACTTAGTGCAGTGGTCTAGTTGACAAGGTGGTGATAAGTCAAGGTTTGGACTTGATGATCTCAGAGGTCCTTTTCCAACCTAAATAATTCTGTGATTTATAAATCCCCATGCTGAAGCACCTCCTAGGGCTGCCACCATCTATTGGTTTTCCACGCATTAATATGGATTATTTTGCATCCTGTCACTGACTGTCACTGATGGCTCTTGCACTATTCCCCACTCATGAGCACTCATGAGCTCCAGGAAAAACTCGGTAGTGTTTGAGGAACTTGCACATATTGGAAATTAATATCCCAGAGCACATGAGAATGAATTTGGGATCCAAAGAAAGAGCTTACACCCACCAGCCCTAGTAACTGCTGCTTACACAGAGGCTCCGGACCAGTTTTTAGCCCTATAAAAAGCACACATTTTAAAACACACAAAATTGGACCAACTGATAGCCAGCCAACTTTTGGTATAATCTCTCTTTCAATCTAACGCCAGTAAAGAAAGAAAAAGAATACTAATGAAGGCGCTTGACAGAAAGGACAGTTAGTTCATGCATGCATTAGTGAACAGCTATGGTGTGTGAAAAAAAACCTTCCTATCCTTTGGTTGCAGAATATCACTGCTAAAATATTTCCCCACCCTCAGCCCGGTCTGAAATTTAGTACTGGTATTTATTGAGCACGGTCCACAGGGCTCTCTTTCCCAGCCCCTTCTGAAGATTTCCACCTTCACCAGGACCGAGCACGATGAAAGCCAGCCCTTGCTTGGCCCTCCCTGTGAAGCCTGGTCCTTATTAGAGATTATTGCTCACAAACATGCTGGCTTGCAGCAGGGCAATGCTCTGCTGCATCCCCAGCCTTCACAGCTCGTATTTAATTCTCACACAACCTGCGTATTCAGGTTGGGAGCACAAAGCCTCCCTCAGAGGGTCACTTCCTTCCTCTTCTAAAATGAATGACTCCACAGATATGTTGGTTGGGCACAGACATTCCTACAGAGAGAAAGTAAATATTTTACCCTGTTTGTGAAGACTGAGAATAATGCCCTGGACTTCATCGAGCTGGGATCAGCAGCACCCAAGACACTCGCAGCACTGTATCATGACCCAGGATGAATAAAACCATCCTCATCCACCCCGAAGTCACAGAATCACAGAATGGTTTGGTTTGCAAGGGGCATTAAAGCCCATCTCATTCCATCCCCTGCCATGGGCCGGGACACCTTCCACTTGGACCAGGTTGCTCCAAGCCCCATCCAACCTGGCCTTGAACACTTCCAGGGATGGGGCAACCGTAGCCTCAGCTGGGCAACATCTCCCAGTGCCTCATCACCCTCACAGGGAAAAATTTCTTCCGTATATCCAATCTAAATTTTCATCCATTACTCCTTGTCCTATCCTCACAGTTCCGGATGAAGAGTGTCTCTCTGGCTTCCTTGTAATATTTTCCAGCTTCTGATTATTATGTTGTCGTTACTGAAACAAGACCACCTGACTCCTGGAAGGTTTTGTGTGTGCGTGTTCCCAGCAAGCAAAGCAAAACAAAATAAATTAAATTCACAGGACAAAGCACATTAAAGTCTATTTGGCTGTAACGAGCTAGATTTACTAATGCACTCAGGATGCCCAAAAAAATGGAAGTTCACTTCTCCAGTCACCTTTCTCCCCTCTCATGCACTCCCCCCACCCCTTCCTTTCAGTAGATTATGTGAGACTCATTACTTTTTATAGCTCTGAACAAAAAACATAATCTTACTGTTTCTTACTAATATTAGGCAATGACATAATGCCATTTGCAGAGGTGTCACTGACTTTTACTGGCTTCTGATGGCAGGGCTCTCCACTTTATATTCTGTTTTATGTAAGCCTCCTCAGAATTTATTGACCTCAAAGGATTTCTCAAGTTGCTTAATTATAAAAGGAAGAAGACAGCACAGTGGCTTAGTGAACCAATATAAAAATCAGCTAGAACATGTCATTACAGAGAGAGATGGTGGAGGGAGATGTGCAGCAAGAAGCAGTTTCTGGGGTCTGAGCCCAAGAGAGAAAGCTTTCTCTCTGAGTTATTCCCCAACTGGGATGCTGCAGGGTGAGGCTGAGGATGGCTCCCAGCTTGTCCTGGTGTTCCATAGGTGTGTTGTGTTTGCTCCAAGTGGGATAGGGACAGAGTCTATGGGCACCTTAAAGCAAAGGCAAGGAGGAAACAAGAAAGAAATGCTGCAGGAGACCTTCCAGAGCCACCTCTACACAGGAGACAGTGTCAAATAAAAACCTGTATCTGGTCTCGCTGCTTATCCTATCAAGCAAGCCCAGCCATGAACTAAACCATTTACAGAACAAGCCTACTGTTGCAGGAGCTGGCTGGGGATTTCACTCATCCCCAGGAAAAAGAAGGAATAAAAGCCCTAAAGCTACTGCTGCCTCCAGCTGCAGATCTGGGCACAGGGGGACAGTTTGGTTGAGCTCATCCCCTGGAGCATCTTTGGTCTCTGCTTCTGACCCAGCACTGGAAATGGCTTTTGTCAGCTGCTTCAGCTCCCAAACCCATGTTCCTGGGGAGGAAAAAAAAAAAGTAAAAAGAAACAGGAAGTGAGACACTGGTGAAAAAATGAACCAGCAGCAGTCACTGTCAATTTAGCAAAGGGGATTTAATGCCTTGAGCCAGACTTCCTTGAGCTCAGCATGTCTACACATTGCACCGCAGTTACTTGCTTCACACACTCTCTTGTCCAAACTCAAAGCAACATTTCCAGTGCCATCCTTTCTCCTCAGAATGGAAGTTGGAGTGCCTGGGAATTAAGAGATTTCTCAAGGCTGCTGTGGGAAAAGCAGCTTAGTAAGGAGAGAGGCTGGGCAAAAATTAGTTGAGATCACAAATCTGGGTAAAAAGAATGAAAATACATGCATGTGCTGCAAGAAAGGCCACTGGCTTCTCTGCATGACCTGTAGCAGGAACAGCACTGATGTGTTGGTACAGCACCCAGCACAGGGTGACAGGCAGCAGCCCCTCCTGAGGCTCCTTATTTCTTAGTTCCTTCTAATTTCCAAGTGGTGGAAGAGGCAGCTCAGATTGTTTAAAGATGTTATTTTGGTCTCTCCTACACCGCTTGGTACGCGGCCCGTGACTGTGTCCAAAAGAGGCAGATTTGGCTGGAAAGACTGAATGCTGCTTAGTATTTTCCCTGTTATATTTTCACATCTTGGGGAAAACTGTGGCAGCGAGGGATCTGTACCTAAGCTTTTCTAATTCGTGTGACCATCACTTACTCGGCACGACACCACAGGTCTCACGTCTCTTGGCAGCAGTACAGGGCTCACACTTTCATATGGATGAAGTATTTGTGAGCAATTTCTCCAATTTATTAAGCATGAACAGGCTCCTCTTAGCATGGAGCAGATAGAATTTTTTAAAAACATTTCAACAAATCTGCTCCTGTGGGACTGGGACAGAAAGCTTTGCCACGTATGCACATGTGATTTTTTCTTATGTTGCCCTCAGCCTCACGGGTTTTGATGAAACTAAGAGTCAGATTCGTGGCTTTGTGCAGAAAAGTGCACTTCCAGCTCCATGGCTTGGTGGAAAATGGTAATATGGGCACATTTCCTTCCCTTGCAAAAGGGCTCAATTTGATCCATGCACTGGGAATATATAAACAAGATTTGAGATATGGAGGTTGCCTGTGACAGACTAGAAAACAACATGGAAATTAAAAGACTAAAGAAGGGGGGTCTCCATGGGGTTGCTCACAGTGGGAAGGAGAGAACATACGGATCCATGAAAGCCGTTTCACATGCATGAAAACAGAAATGGTAGCAAGGAACCATCCTAAGAGAGTGAAATTGGAAGAAGTGGGGGAAAGTAGGCAAAGACATGAAGTACAAGCAAATCAGACTAAGGGAGCAGGCAAAGAACAGCATGAAGGAGACGACAGAGCTGCAGACCAAGCCTTGCAAGGAGAGGACCTGGCTGGAGAGGGAAGGGGGAGGCTGGCAGCATTCCCCCTGAGCAAAGGGGCTTGATGGCTCCTCACCCACGAGCACCCAAGGAAATGCTGGTAGGAAGGAGGGACACGTGTCCATTTTATAACTTCATGTTGTTTACTACTTCGATGAAATTTTTCAAAATACACACGTAATGCTCTGGGAAAGAAGCCAGAGCTGTTTCAAGCATCGATGCCCCCTCTACGCATGCCATGGGCTGCTGCTCCCTCCAGAGAGGGGCAACTACAGTGGATTTTTCTGCTTTTCCCTGCAGAAAGGACCCAAAAAGGGGCCCCAGGCACCTAGGCAGAGCAACAAGGTATTTCATATGTGCACTGATTTCTGCCTCAAGAAGAAGGCTTGTATTTTTCTTCACAGCTAGAGTTCACCACGTATTTTGTGATCCAACAGGTTTCTTGTGCCCTGAAAATGGGGATTCAAACCTTGCTAGTGGGAAGGGTTGGACCTGGATACAAATTTGAGACAAAAGATTTGTTTGGCAAGTCTTAAATATTCTTTTGGTATAAGAATAGAAATTGTTTTTAGCTCTACAAACTATTTTTGTGAGTCAAGAAAGTGTTGTACCATCACCACTGAGTGAAGTCTTAGCCTTGCTGGTGCTTCTTTCCCTATAGCTCATGGAGGTCTTTAAAGAGTCTACATAATGCAAGAAGCAAAACCAGGGTTTTATTCTTCTTTTTACAGACTGGATCTGGCATTTCTGGAAGGATTCAGCAGGTCCACAGGATTTATTTTATTTTTCAGCTTGTGAATTCTTAAGAGTAGAAATCCAAATTAGGCCAAAGCATGTGTTAGTGCTATGAAGTGAAACCACATCACCTGCATCCCAGTCTCACAACACGCCAGGTATCTTCCTTTTTCTTCCACAGACCAATAAACAAAATGCTCATGAGAGGGTTTAGACTTGCCATGACACTCAAAAACGTTATGATAGACTATTTTATGGTGAAAGGACGTCAGAAGGACTTCACTGCTGTCAAAGAGAGACAATTAATTAATATGACTCTCCATGTAGCTTCCACCTCTTTGAAGCTTTATTCCCAGAGATGGCACTCTGACTCTCTTGAAAGGAGCGTGAGCATTAACACTGCCTTCAACTGGCTTTGGACCTTAAATATTAAAAAAAAAAAAAACATGCCATGCTCTTCCCAACAAGATTCACTGTTAAAAATAGATTAAAGAGAATGGAGAAAACATACAGAAGGGAATCAAGAAAGTGGGAGAGAGACATAGAGTGTGAAAAAAGAGCAACTCTGGCCTAATTGAAGACAACCAGAGTTTTGCCACTAACTTAAATATAAACAAGCCTTTGCTCAGAGACCAGAAACCAGCTTTTTCTGCATGAATGGTTTTTGCTGGATAGCATTATGTGGCTTGTCACAGTCCTGTACCAGGCAGCAGAGTGTACAGCCTTGTTATGAACCAGCTTTCAGGGACAACCCATGCAGTGGAAGCCAGATGTCCTCTGTACTGTGGGTGGGCTTGGAGATGCTGGTGTTGAGATGAGTTGCTTTCATTTCTTTCTTTCTTTCTTTTTTCTTTGTGAGTCTTTATGCACCGAATGTCACTTAGATAGCTAACCTGGAAAGATGAGGGATTTCATCGTTGACTGGCATGATGTAGATGTAAAGTGTCCCTTGGACTGTGCGCTTGCCATCTGTCAGCTGCACGGTAAAACTATCCTCTAGGCTTTCTGTGTCATTATGCATGTACAGCAGCATCAGTCCTACAGGAAAGGGGAAAATTAAAATGAAAACCCTGGATTCTCTAAGAACTTAGAACATAGAGATCATATTTTTTTGGTTTTTTTTTAAATAAAGCTCTACAACTCTCTGGAATTTAAGACATCAGTAGTGATCTTTAAACACGACAGATTCAGAAAGCCCATGCTGCTTGTGCTGAAAGAAATCCTTGTGGCTGCTGTGATGCCAATGCCCATGCAAGCCCATACAACCCACAGCCCAAGGTAGCGCCCAAACGAGGTGCTGCTCCTCTGACAGTGTCCCCCCACTGCTGCTCTCTCCCACAGCCGAGCTTTCCGAGGCTTTCATACTTCTCATCTGTGGTCTCCCACCTTGACTCATATCTCAGACCCCTCCCAAGGGGTTAAGCCTGTGTTTAGCAGCCCTGGGTGGAAGCTTTATTCTTGCTGCGATTCCTGCAAATGCAAGAGCAGAAGCAGCACAGCAGGGCTCTGGAAGTCATTCCCAGCTAACTTACGGAGCAGAGAGTGAGCCAAGCTCGGCATGTTTTGGAGCAGTCCCCATGGGAGGCCTCGATTGCTAGTGAGATACTGGCAATATCTTCAGTAAATTTTGGGGGCACTTAAAAGAGATTCATACATGATATGTTCTTCAACACATCTGCTTTGCAGGGCTAGAGCTCTCCCTAAATTCCTTATTCCCTGGGCACAAACACAGCCCTTGTCACCATGGTATCCAAATGCTTCACACTCGGTCAGTGGCCCCGGCTTGCCAAGCCCTCACCACGGCAGAAAATACAGGTGGGCACAAGCCAAATTTAACAAGTAACCTGGATAGTCAGTGACTGCAGGAAGATTTGAAACAATGCTACTGGAGGCCTGGTGCCGCTTCCTATCCATGTGTGGCTTTTCAACCCATTTGGGGGGCAAGGAAATGGGAAAACATTGGATGAAGGTGTTCATGGAATGGGCTTAACTAGCAGTGTATGCAGGCAAACACATACAGCGTGTGCTTGAATACACT
>WEIT01024707.1:91550-109569 GCA_013389985.1 Dryoscopus gambensis | reverse complement strand
GGGGGGGGGGGGGGGGGAAATAATCGAATGTTTTTTAAGTTGAAAAGACTACATTAAAACCAAACAAACATTCCGTGAAATAATTCCCCGGAACAAGGAGCGGGCTCCGCTGTGGGGCCGGGTGCAGTGAGCGGCCGCCCCCGGCAGGGGCCCCCCGCGGCCCGNCCCCAAATCCCACATCCACATGGCTTTTAAATCCCTCCACCTTTTCCATGAAGAAATTTTCCCTAATATTCAATCTAAACTTTGCTTGGCACAGCTTGAGGCCATTTCCACTTGTCCTATTGCTCATTGTTTGGGAGCAGAGCCCGGCTGCCCCCTCTTGTCAGGGAGTTGTGCAGAGCCACAAGGTCTCTCCTGAGCCTCCTTTTCTCCAGGCTGAGCCCCCGCAGCTCCCTCAGCCGCTCCTCATCACACGTGTGCTGCAGTCCAAAAGTGCACCAAAAGCAGCTAAATAAGACAAGGCTGCGAGGAAAGCCGAAGTGCCATCACTCATACCTCAGCCAGGGAAAAAGCAGTGAATCAAAGAATCCTAGAATGGTTTGGGTCAGAAGGAACCTTAAAGCCCATCGCATTCCACCCTCTGCCGTGGGCAGGGACACCTTCCACTATCCCTGTTGCTCCAGCCCCATCCAACCTAGCCTTGAACACTTCCCGGGATGGGACAGCCACAGCTTTTCTGTGCAGCTTGTTCCAGTGCCTCACCCCAATAAGGCACATCACCAGCATCTCCACCACTGAGTCCATTCACTGTCAGCCCAAGAAGTGGCGGAGGGTGATGATGGAGATGCTCAATGTGCCTATGGGGATGACAAAGTCTTCAGCATTCAGCATGGTTAGTCCTGTAACACTCTAGACACCTTCTCCAATCTGCTGCAAGGAAGATGTCAGAGGAAAGGAAATATAACCAGGCCGATCAGCAAGACTTATGGAAAAAAGTTAAACAAGAACTTTTAAAACATAATGATGTGTACACAGGAGACATTTGGCCAAAAATATCTCCCAGAACACCCTCTCTGCCTTTTTGATAGAAATATTATAACTTCCAGTGGAAGCAAGTGTTTGCCTTTTGTTTGCAAAAATTAGTTTCTGGAGTCCAGATGCACAGAAGGGGGCTCATTCTGCATTCAAACCTCCTGACCCTGCCCTGCCTCTGCCGGGAAGCACGAGGGGATCCTAAGAGGGAAGAACAGATCCCATCATTGCCTTCAGCACGTGCTCCGCCACACGGGTACAAGGCTCCAAAGTCTACAGGTGCTCCCAGACTTGCTTTCTCTCCCTTCACTCAGGGACTGCCACATATCATCGCTAATGAAACCTCCGTTTACATTACTCGGTCCTTTCCCACTCGCAGCATATGCTCACTGGAAAAAAAAACCTAAAAAAAATTACTGCTGGTAGCCCCACGGCAGGATCTTTTTTTTGCACTTCAAAGTAGTCTATAATGTACGATGGAGCGCCAACGCTTTCATTGACATATAGCTTGTTCACTTGGATGTCATGAGAGAGCAAACAAGTGAATCTAAACAGTGCAGCGAGCTAGTTAGATGGCTAATCTGGTGGGTTGCTTTGATTTCATAAATAAATTAGTTTAGTCTTCTGAACAGGGAGAGAAACACGAACCAGTGATCTCAGCTGCACTGTTGCCCTTCATTACTGAGAGGGCCTTGCTCAATTAGAAATGCCATTTGTTTTGATTATGAGGTTTTATGTGAGTAAAACCAAATTTTACCCTAGTACATTGAATAAGGACTCATATAAAGAACCACGGCCAGAGCTGTTTTCCAGCTGAAATGCTGGACACAGGCTGTATGTTATGGGATGCAGGTAAGGGACTGAGGGCTAGGGGTGCAGACCAGCCCCGCAAGGGTGTCCTGTGTTCAGGCTGTGTTAGCACTAATTGCTGGCAGCTCACCGCTGACGGCGTACCAGACACCAGCATGAGTTTTTCTTGGGAATGAACCACGGGATTTTTTTTTTCTCCCTCCCTTCTGGATGGAAATAGCTCATTAAATATTTAATTTTTCAATTAAAGAGTCACTTTGAAAAAACAAAAGTTAATATTCATCCTTTTAACATGTGGCGGGTTCAGAGCAGCCGTGCTCTTCGCACACATCAGAACCAGAGCTCGGACATGAGCAGAAGCTGTTTAAAATGCATCTGAACTGCATGATGCACAAAAAAGGACAAAAACCAAAAAATAGGAGTGCTTCAATCAAAATAAATACAAATCCCACAAAACTTGAACAAAAAAGTAATGGGTAAAATAGTAAATTTTTTTAAAGTCTTTAAAATGGAGCATTTCAGGTGTTATTCGAAGTAGTATTTCAACTAAAAGCTTCATAAAATAATTAGACAAGATGGCAAATGAAACTTTTAGATTCCACAGAAACATTTTTGCCATTGAATTTGGTTGGCAGGAGATTGGTCAAAGATTTTCAGTCTGATTTTACAAAAAGTCCTTCAAATTTTTGCTGCTGTGGCACAGCCCATTTGCTCTGTTGTAGAAGGGCAAGTTAGTGATTAGCTCAGTGTTTTAAAATTTCGATTTTAATCGAGTTTTAATCGAAATTAATTGGCACCATCCCAGAGCCAACTCACACAAATCTTTAACCTCTTTGCATCCCACTTCTTTCTCTGTGGCTGGAGGTGGTGACACTTCTCTTCCTACAACCTTTTAGGGGGACAAATGAAGACTCTGGTGAAGGAGCACACATCCCAGTGCCCTTTTTCTGAGATTGCAGCCTTCGTGGAACTGGAATTACAAAATGCAACCATTCTATATATGGGCAGGTTTAGAACTCCACAGTTTTGCTGCACGTTTTTTGTAGAGCCAGGTTATAGATGCACAAGCAGCAGACCCTTCCACCCTCATGAGTCGTTTCCTTGGGTCATAACATTCCTATTTATGGAACCTATTTGAGCACTACTTAAAAAATTGCCTGCAATTAATGCAGCTAAAATTGCTTGTTCAGCAGGAGAGAAAGCCGTGCCGTGACACAGCTTGGGAGAACTAGAGCCAGCTGAAAGAAATATAATCTCACCTTGAACTTTACGTAAAATGAAGACACTTCTTTTAGTGATGGAAAAATTCATTGGAAAAAGCTGATGTGAGTGGCAGAGGGATGGCTGGGCTTGTTAGCAGAGACAAGTGTGCTTTGAAGCACTGTAGATTTTTGAGACATATCAGCCAAGATAGTCAGACCCATGCAGGGTCATAAATAAAGAATTTCCTCCAATCATTACTCCATCGAGCCTGCTGACTTGTATTTCACAATGGCATTTCTTCAAGTAAAACCTACATTAATCTGTGTCACTCGTGTACTAATTTGGGAAGAGTTGTTCCAACCTCAAAACAAAAAGGAATTTTGTGGTCATTTGAGTACAACACAGTGGAAGAGGAGGCACCTAGGCTATGTAATCTCACTGTAATGAAATGTGATTGAGGGTCAGTAAACTGGGCAAATATGGCTCAGAGTTACAGAGCATTTGGTTGAATTTTAGGAAGTGACTCAGCAGAGTTTTCTTATATGAAGAGTTGTATGGAAGGACCAATTTCAATCCTGCTTCATCTAGACTCATCTCTGTCAAAGTCAGGATGCCCTGGCAACACTTCTGCTCCAAATACAGATTGGTTTATGGGAATATGCTCCCAAAATTTTGTCACAGATGACTCAAAGAATGGGACAAAGGAATGATCATGGTCTTTGTGATAACTTGTCCTCAAAATAACCTGAAAACAAAACTTGCTTGGGTACAGCAGAGAAAAACCAGCCAAATTTCTGTTTGTTGTTATGTATATGGAAGTTGTAGGAAGGTGGCTGGGACAGAGGGGAATGCCAGAGTGGGAAGCTTTCTGTCTCCTGTCCTCTAGTTCAAGGACAACCCCAGTTGTCCTTGTGATAAATACAAATAAATTGCTACAGAAATAACATCAGGCTTAAAAATTCTCAGTCAAGTTCCTCGGTATGCTGCAGCAAGGTCGAATCCACGGGAGTAACATATTTTCATTACCTCTTTTGCTGGTGTCCTCTGTTGCTGCAAAGCACTCCAGCATTCTTCCCAACGTCGAGCGCTGGCATTTCAAAGGACGCGGCTTGTTCGGGACCAAAATACACGGCAGTTGTTGCCCTTTCCATTTAGGCCTTAAGCCCTGAATCAACACTAAGAATCCTGGACATGGGAAAATACAGTGCTGACAAATACGTAATTCAATTAAATGGGCTGGCATTGTTTAAGCAATAGGCCTTTCCTCTGATCCATCTCTTTCAGAGCTCTGTGTCTTAATATTATGGCCTACTTGAAACACTCGAGCTCATGAATGGATTAAAGAGGGTTTCATTTGTTTTATTTATTATTTTTACTGCTTTGCTTGGCTTTTTGCAAACAGGGGAGGCACAGGCCTCATTTAGAATTCACTGTAACATGCACATTCTTCCCTCTGTCGAGAGGAGAAGGGGAAAAAAAACAACAACAAAAAGATTGCAACTGTTTCAAAAGTACCAAAACTCTTGGGTAATTCATCATCAACACTGGCTGATTAACAAAAGTGGCTTTAGAGCACAATTATTTCAAAACATGGATAGCATATACATTTATTGCCTCAGTAATTTGACAGATTTAAAAAAGGGGAAAGGATTTTACCCAATTTTTTGTTCAAAGTTGCATTAGATTATTGAATATTTGCCTTTTTAAATTAAGTCTTTGATTTTAAAGAGCGAGTCCCTTTACTCTCCCAAATGTGATCTCGGTATTGTAGTATCTCACTGTGATAGTTGTGTATCCCTTGAAACGCATCGATGTTGCATTATATCAACAAGGACTCAAGCTTCCATTTATCTTCAAAAATTTCACAATCCGCTGCAGGATATTCTCAGTTGCAATTTTTGCTTTCAAGTTGGGCCACCATGTGTGTAGCATTAATTTCTCTGTTCACATGTAATTCATTCAGGGACTTACACCAGCTGAGAACCACATATGGAGGCCCAGATTTACAGAGCTTTTATTTTGTGCCATGGAAGCCTACAAGAAACAATTTTATATTTGAATATTGAGTGTTTACAGAGGTCTTGTTGTTCACTAGAGACAGGGGATTATGAAATCATATTCTGCAAGAATCCTATCCAAAAAACCTGACTGTAACATTTATTTGTTACAGTCCTCTTTGTTCAAGTGCTCGCAGGGTTCTTACAGAGCAATTGAACGTTGCTTCTCCTCTCTCAGAGTTTGTTGTTTGTTATTATTATTTACCACTTTTAAAAAATTGTTGGTCCAGCTTCAGCCAGTTTCTGTTGTGTCTGACATTAAAACTTAAAATGACCGAGGCATGGCAGCAGAGACAGGTGAGGAGAGAAGGATGTAGGTCTCAAGCAGACCCACACAAGTGCTCTAAAGCTTCACACAGTTTTGCAATCAGAAAATTTTATGAGGGGTATTTACACCATACAGCTCCCCAGTGCTGGTGTCTGTACTGGGCAGCTAATCTTTTGGTTTGAGAATACACTCCTGTTCTATCACATTTGGGTAAGCTCCAAATACAGATCTCTAAGACCCTTCTGTGGTGCTCATTTAGGCTTGTTTTGAGACGATAATGACACATATTGAATGACTAATGTCCCACATAATTAATCCTGTAGCTCCTTATTTATCAAAATTTCGAGGGGAATGGAGCATTTTGATGGAAAGCAAGAAATCGAAGTTAAATCTTACACAGACAAAAATCCTTGGAGAGATGCTTCAGGGTTCAGGTTACCTGTGTCGGAGAGCTGCAGGGGTCCCTGTGTACCCCTGGTTATTTGGGAGGGCAGCTGAGGTGGAGGTTAAGCATCCCCAGCCTTCCACGGGCCTCTTCCCTTGTGCGCTGGGGTCACCCCTTCCTGTTTGCTACTAGAGGGAGCAGACCTGGGTGGACACGAGCTCTGGTCTGGAAAGCCCTGCCAGCCTCTCTGGCAAAGGACAGAAAGTGTAAATTGATTTTAATTAGGGATCACTCATGTGGCCTCTGAAGTATCAGTTTAAATCAAACATTAGCAACTGTCAATTTCTTCTTTCACCCAAGACCCAAATCCTGTAAACACAAGGACCGCAGCAAATCCCTGAAGCAGGCTTTAGTGCACATATATGGAAAACATACTAAACTATAAATACTGTATACCATATGGCAGCGAGATTATCTAATTTCACTTCATAACTGGTGATAAAATGACCAATCAACTGACGTGCAGAATGAAATGCCAAGCCAAGGATTCAGCTACCCTTAAGATGGCTCTGAGGTTTCATTGTATCCCACCGTATCCCACTGCATCCCTAAAAGTAAGCAGGTACCTATTTCACTGACACCAGTGTGGACACAGTGGGAATATGTGCAAGACTGGATCTGCTTTCAGAGCCAAAATTTGTCCTGATTTCTTTGCAGCTAAATTAAAGGTGGGGAAGCTGGACTGGGAGGACACCAGCAGTGCCAGAGGAGAAATTTTGAATTCTCCATTTATTTATTTATTTATATGAAAGTAGTATTTGGGGCAGGTAACGCTGATTCCTCAGCTTTTGCTGAGACCAGAGCCTCATCATGAAGACTTGTAAGCTTTACTGCAATACAGAAAAACAACTGTGCACAGTATCTACAAACAACAGAACTTCATTGTGTACATGTTACTTACACACCTTCATCAATTTTTTTCCCTCATTACTAAAATCGTTTAATCATTGCACAGGCCACAACTCTATTGTTTTGCTCCCCCGAACTGTAAAGGGCTCCTACTCCAGCAGTGAGGAATCGGTTCTCAGAAATAAAAGGTCAGCACTTTGAAGAACAAAACCTAAGTTAATGATATATTCCTGAGTTGGAAGAAAAGGGATTTCATCATTTGCTGAATTCATGGTGACAAAGAGAGGAACCACAAGGGAACTGTTGAAAGTTGTCTCTAATGGAATTCACAAAGGATCTGCAATGATGCCTGAACTTTCGTATGTTTGCAGAGAATACAGTGGGTATAACCTTCTAGGCACTGGAAATTAGATGAATCTTGGAGTAATGCAAGCGATTTAAACCACACCAAGCTTCAAAATATAGACTAAATACAAAATCATGTTGTTTCAAAGTTAAACACCAGTGTCATCAGCTCAGATTTTGTGGGGGCTTAGCCCCAGAAGCAGAAAGATCCATCAGTCCACAGATACATTTCCCAGGAGAGTGGTGGAAAATGGTTTTGTTGGCTCATTTAAAATTAGCTTGGGTACAGCAGTTATGAATATACTGTGCAGAAAATTGTGCACTGAATTATAAGCAAATAGGTTGCTATGATTTGATGCTATTTTAATAGCTGGTGATTAACCAAATGAATGCTATTTGGTCTGGCCTGATTTGCCAAATGGTTTCTCTCTTCTACCATCCAGCCATTTGTAAAGTAGTGCCCCATGCAACCAGGCATTATTACCATGTTAAACTCTAGTAAAATATTTTTTTAAAGGAATAGTAGCATATTGTGGGGTATATATTCCTATCAATTCCAGCATTTATCTTCTTGAGCCAGCTGAGGGAAGAGCATTTTCTAGCAAGTTGTACTCAGGGTTTGCCTTTGATGTGAAGTTGAGATCCTTGCGGTCTTCTTCAAAAACACTGAGATATTTCAGTTGGATACATGCTTAATGTTCCTCATTCACCCCCAAAGCACCTACTCAGACAAACCCACATTAATATGCCTATAGCTAGTGAGGACAAACCTCTTCCTTGCCCTGCTTATCAAGAACGTGCCATCTGACAAAGCCAAGAGCTGTCCATACTCCCACGGCATCTTGGTTTTCTATGCAGTGGTTTTCATTTGGAGGGCTGCTGAGTGTTTGGGGATTTTTATTACTAAATTATTTGAAACTGAGCACCTACAAAGGACAGTGCACTGCTAATGTTTAACTAGAAGAAGAACAGGAATTTCTGGGTGCTTGTCCAGTCCAAAAGAGGTTTATTTGGTGTCCACCATCAGTGTAGACAGAGATCCTTTCCCAGGCACCTCCATGCTCACTGCAGTGGTGACCCTTAGAGGTTCATCCTTGCTCTCCAGTGGAGTTTGCTCCGAGATGATGGATGTGAGAGCTGTCAGGTCTCAGACCAGCAGGGCTAAATGAGCTTAGCCAAGATGCTGCTGCCCAGCCCAGCAACACAGCTTCTGCATTTCCATAACAGCAGCTACAGCAGAGCTCATCCTGCCTTGTATTAAGGCATTACTGAGTCCACTTGATAACTTTATGGCTGAATCTTGTTTAATCTATATTACTTGGACTTCTGCCTTTTTGTTATTTTTTTAACACGGGTTATTTTTATGAGAGAACAGTAATTGGCACCTCAGTGCTGACAGAAGTATGTCTCAGGTGTACAGGGCCAATGCCTCGTTGTGTCCCCTCAGGGTGCATTAATTAGCACTGCTGCACTGGCTCCTGTCGCTGCCCAGTTCTAGCTGATGCCAGAGGTTAAACTGTCCCCTGCCTGTGTCACCAATTTAGACTCAGAATAGCTCTTTATATGCACAATGCACATTAGTATTGCTCTAATCAGGGTGCTGATACCGAACAAATGAATTTCTGAGTGATATTTCAAAGGTTTGCCTTTGCTCCAGCATTAGTTTTCTTTTACTTTACAATTTTTTGGACTAGTCATTTATTCCTTACCACACCTCCACAAAAAAAAAAACAACAAAACACCATAACCTAACATTTAATGCAAAAATTTCTACTTCCCTGAAAAATGAATTTTAAAAAAAGATGTTTAAAAGAGTTTCTTACTCAGTAATTTTCATCTTCTCCATTAAATTTCTCCAAGTGTTTTACTAATTACTCAGACCCTATGTAAGTAATGCCTTAGCTTGTATATTGTTCTGTGCAGACAGTTGGGCAACTTCTTGTGTACCTTAAAAAAAAGACCAGGTTAAAATGCTTTGCTGAATTGCACAAAACAGCAGAATAATTTTTGTTCCTTTTCTATGAAAGATGAAATGGGGTCGTGGAAAGTTTTAAGGTCAGTGTTATCAGAAGGCTCCCCAAATTGTGGTTTCTTCCACTTTTTGGGACTGAATGGCAGAGGCAGTGGTCAATACCAGCTTCTTCTGCTCCTGCAGCCACACAGTGCTTCCTTCTCCTACAGACAAGCCCCGTTCCTGCCTTATCAGAGAAGTTTGCATTTCATTTCTCTGTTACATGGAATACCGCGTTGTGTGGCTGCACAAAGAGGGGCTTTGTCTCCTCACCAAAGGCAGGCAAAAAACCAGCTTTTGAAAGTGGAAAGGAAAGGAGTGACGTGACGAAATGCCACATTGCTGGAATGCTTGTGCTCAGGAGTGTGCTGGCACAGATGGAGCAGAGCCTTGTCACTGGTGACCTTGCTCGCTCTTCCGCACCAGTTGCATTTTTCCAAGTTCCTTACTCCTACTGCAGCTCCGGACCTTCCCTTCTCTGCGGTATTGCAACTTGCCAGCGCTCATCTCTGAAAGGGAAGCCTTGAGCAAATCATTTGAAAGGAAACAAAACATATCGCAGAGGAAAATTATAGCATGTCGATGTGCCAAATCAAGCTATCTCTGTGTTGTGGCAGCGTGATTGTATCACCTGCCCTGCTCTGACTGGCAATTTCACCTGTCTCATCATTGCTGATGGATGCTCCAGTGCTACCAAACCACAATATTGAATCACCTGGTCCTCTTCAGCAGTAAAGGCAGCCATTCATAACAGGATTTTTTAAATATAATCTTTGTAAGAAATTTGGATTAGATAACCATTTAATAATTTTTGAATCACTAACTACAGTAAACACAAATGACAAAATAGATCTTAAGACACACAGACTATTGGGAGTTTATTGACATCTCCCAACACCTCAGACACAGCAGCTAAGCAAGCTGTTGTGAGCTGCACTGGCAGAAGAGACACAGTGAATGAACTGACCAAGGTGTGAGAGCACAGAGGAGCTCAGGATGTATTTTCTGCTCATAAGCCTGTACTGATGCTTACACTGCCTCGACGTTACCCGTGTTGACATTTGCAACCTCACCTGACTCACACCAGTACAACACTTACTGCTTGCACTGATAGATCCTTTTGGTCCCTTTCTATTCTCCTGTATGTCCTCTCCCTTCTCTTCCATCGTGCTTGGTGTCTGGGGTCTGTGTTTGGCACTGACAGCAAGCCTGGATGATATTTCTTCTCGTTGGGTTGCAGCAGGGGAAGGGTGAGATGCCATCACAGAGGGGTTTGTGACAAGTCCTCAGTTATGAGCACACCAGCAGAGGAGGGGGCTGCAGCCCATGACCCCATCAGCACTGGCACGCTCCAGTGCTACTGAGCCACCATTCCTAATCACCTGTGCTCACCAGGGCACTTCCAGGGCTGCTCTACATCCCTGCGCTGTGCCTCACCTCTGTCAGGCAGCGATGAATACAAATAGCTCTGAATACACAGACTGAGCAGCCTTACAGCAGGAGAGCATCTGCACGGCGAGCTCAGCACTCAGCCCCCTGTGCCCTGCCCATCGAGGCGGGAGACATAACGTGTCACACCAAGTCCCCAGTATGCCTCATTTTTGCTCCAAGAGCCTCTTTAAAAGTCAGATTAAAAAATACATCAGGACAGGAGAATTATTCTCTAACATCGAGCCCTTTCTTAACCAGGTAAACTACTTCAGCCTGCAGCATAATCAGAGGCCGTGGGATCACACAAATTGCAATTAACTTCCTGAAGTAGGTCAGGACTGTGTGTATGGCAGTGCAGGGGTACTCTGGCTTTAATGATTTCAAATATTTTGAGAAGCAAACTGAAAACACTTAGTCAAATTAAGTGTTTTCTTTAAGCTGTCAGCATTGCGAGCACTGCCAAGATGAACAGGATAAATTGGATTAGATGCAGTCTATATGCTTCGAATCCTAATGGCAAGGGATCCAAAATGTAAAGTAGTGCACAAAGGCAAAGCAAATATTATATTATTGTCTGTAAAGCAGCAGATCTCAGTTTACTGATTAACCAGATAGTTTGAAAATAGCATGACTCATCTCCAGAGAAGCCGAGCGATGCTGCTGGCTCCCGTGCAGCCCAGCTTGTGACAGTGTGACAGTCTCTGCCTGCTAAATGATGGGTCGTGCAGCTGGGCCAGCAGCGAGATTTTGGTTCTACCCAGGGTAAATCCCGTCACTGCCGTCTGGCCAGAAACAATTCAGGCTGAAATACAAACTTAAAAAATTACATGCAGGTAGTACTTCAGGTTAAACTTGAAGGTGAAATCTTGTTATACAAGGTGCCCCTGTGAGTCTTGAGCCGCTGGTTATCAGCAGGCAGGGATGCAGCATTCAGGTTACAAACTGGGAGAGCAGTAGGAGGTGGGTAGAGGTGGATGCGGACCTTCATCAAAACACAATCACCCACTGCACTCATCCCTCTAGAGGTGTCTGCACAGGACATGACTGAGGGAGGAGCCCAGAAATCACACTCAGGTGGAACACAAAACTGATTCGAGAGCTGGAAGAAACTAATGCCTTGTGGGGCATTCATTGGTGTTGGAGGGATAATCCCAGCTAAGGGCAGGGAGCACCCAGAGCTCAGAGCTGCTCAGAATACTTTTCCTCTACTGGATGGAAACCATCCTTTAATTGCTGGCCTGAATTTTCTCGTGGTAGTTTCAATCTGGGGTTTTTCACCAATATTCCCTATTAGCGTAAATAATTTAGATTTTATTTACTCCCTATGTTTATTCCCTCCAGATACTTGGGGGTAACTTACCTCCATGTCAGGCTTTGTTTTACTGAGCTAAATAAACCAAACTTCTGATCATCTCTAAGGATAGACCTTCTGTTCTTCTGATGATGCTGTTATTTTATCTCTGTGCTTGGTTTGGTTTGACTTTGTCTTCCTGGATATTATTGCATATTTTTTACAATGAGGGTGGTGAGCCCCTGGCACAGGTTGCCCAGAGAAGCTGCCCCATCCCTGGAAGTGTTCAAGGCCGGGTTAGATGGGGCTCTGGGCAACCTGGGCTAGTGGAAGGTGTTCCTGCTCATTGCAGGGGTGTTGGACTAGATGACCTTTAAAGGTCCCTTCCAACCCAAACTATTCTGTGACTATGTCCACATGTGTGCCCAGTACTCTGCAATGGGTAGTACTGAATTCGTACTGGAAATTCATGACTGATTGGAGATACGAGCACTAAGACCCTCAGAGTTAAGGCTAAAGGGTCTCCAAGATGCCTTGCTAACTCCACTCCTCATCCACCAGCTCCTAAAATAAAGCAGAAAAAACCTGGCCAATGTCTTGGAACATGAGTCTATGGCAAAATCAGGAATAAATCCCAAATAAGCCATTTACTTCAGCCATATGAATACAAATATCAAACAAGAGTATCTAAAACATCAACAAATTATGATAAGTAGCTAAAACACAGAAGTTGTCATCACCATGTCTGGACAGAATTTTGACAAGTCCTTAGATAAATCTTCTCCATCTCCCTTTTCCACGGTATGTTGGTATTTTGAACAGAAATTCTCAAGTCAAAAGACATACATCAATTTTTAGTTCTAGCAAAAAAAAAAAAAAATAAAACCAAACTAGACATACAAAGCAGATGCTTTTCGCTAAAGCTTTTTTACATAAAAGTCTATTCTCTCATCACAAAGTTGGTTCAAAATTTTCTGAACAGCTCTAAAAAGTAGCAGGAAAAATGGTTCCCAGTGGAGAGAGACTACAGGTGCACGTTACATCTGTTCATCTGACAGTGTACAAATCCTTTAAAAATCAGAAAAATCCTTTATTTAGTTAGGGAGGGCCACCAAATATTAGAGACGGATCAGATTTGTAGTTCAGCATTAAAAATGTACTGTAGTAAAATAAGAAATATCATTTATGTAAGGAAAGATGTTTATATGTAGGATTCAATCCTTTAAACTCAACAGGCCTCGGTGCTGTACCAAAGTGACTTTTTGTCATGTCCAAAATCAACTCTATGTCCAAGAAAATAATAATAGAAATAGCTCTAAGAAAACCAAAGGGATCTCAAGGGATAGATTTTAGAGGATCCAAGGGGGAAAGACCCAACTTCCAGAAATGTTCACTGCAGCTGATCTCAAGGTAGATTTATGTTATTTAATAGCAATTGGGAGGTATCCAATTATAGAAGACCTGGCAATAGGAGGAGTATTCAAAGGGAAGTACAACACTTGCAGTCATTAAAAAGTCCACTCTACCTACAAGATGAGCAACTGCTGCTGGGAGAAAGAGCAAAGCAGCAAGGAAAATGCTTTCCTGTCTCAGAAGATGAGGCCATTGGAGGTGGGGGAAAAAATAGATGGAGAAAGAGAGAAGCAGGAGTTGAACTTGAAAAAAGATTGATATGTTGAAGTAGAGCTCTTCTATATGCCAGTGACTTGAGTAATGATCTAAGTTTGATAACAAATTGATATCTTTGCTACAGCAGAGTAGTTGCTGTGATAGAGAACTGAATGGTCAAAGCTCTGGGCATGGAGACGTCTCCTCATACATCTCCAAAGACATCTCCAGAATACCAACAAAAAAGTTGTTCCTTTTAAATTCCTCCCCCATATAATGAATGCATTTTACAAGATGATTGTCGTTTAATGATCTTTCTCATTTCTCCAAGCGTGCATGAGAAGAGGAGCAGGCAGGAACTGTGTCATGTTCCCCTGTGTATTTTAGCATGAAGTAAGGCCAGGAAAGTTGCATAGCAAAGAAATTGCCCCCAAAAATGTAACATTTAAATTATGGCACCACTTAAGACAAGAAGGATAATCGGGCAACCTGAGTTGGAAGAATTTATTCCAGGTAATGCAGTGCAGCAGAGGGTTCTAGAGTGCAGCACCAGAAATCTAAATGGTTTGAAATCACTCCCCAGAACAGACTATTTAGTATTTATTTAGAACATTTGTGCCATAAGTGGTGGCATTATGTCACTGCACAGTCGTGTGTGCAAGCCCAGCAGAACCACGGTGACCAAATGCAACCACCTGACTGCCAGACAGGAGCACTTCTGCAACACAAACTCCTGAGTTAGAAGTCTCAGACTAAAAGAATACTTACTATGTCTTTAAATTACCCTGTGAGACTACTAAATGCTGTGTTTGTAGTTATGATCAAGGAAGAAACAGGATTAACATTTTAAAAGAGCTGCTTGTATTCTGATTTTCCATTCTAAATGGGTGACAAAAGTCACAACTGAAATTAAGACAATCTTTCATTGAACTTACTTCAATAAATTTTTAAAAATAGTATTAAAGCAGTAACTTTAGGCTAAACTGTTATAGAAAGACCAGTTATTGAATAGAATGATGTGACCCAAAATACTGGTCTTTGAAGGGATAAAAATCAGCTTTTGACAACCATAGCTGCTTCTGCAGGTGCAGAGAGAACATTTTCTTCATGTCAATTTATATTTCATTTCCTTCAGCTCAATAGCTGATTCATTCAAGTTCAGACACTGATGAGGAGTTGAGACGCAGGAATGTTTATTTTCTCTCTTGCAAATGATGAGAGCAGACCAGCACTAAAGCACGATCCACTACATCTAAATCCTCCAGGGACAAATGATGAAAAATACATCAGATTGATTAACTCAGGGCATTTTTCCTTTGTCAATAATTTATCAAGTTTTGAAAAACAAGATATTTACCTTTATTTTCTGATACATCCAGCAAACTTCACACAGTCAGAGCTAGCAAATAAAATGCCTTCATAAAGCATGTGTTCGTGATTTTGCTTGAATTACAATTTTCATCTGAAGCACTCTGTCATGAATTACAAATTAAAAACATCATCCCTTTAACTGGAAAGACCAAGCAGCATATCCTGAGATGACGCAGGGCAGAGGGGGACGTGTAGAAGTCCTGATGACAATGGGGAAGGAACAGAGGCTCTTTCACAGGTACCAGTGATTTAAGGTACATCCCTTTGCTCAGTGCCCTTTGGTTGAGCTGGAGTTTGAGCCTTTTAGAGCAAAGTATGAGATGATTTATTAAAGGGAATCTTTTGCCTCTCAGTATCTTCTCTACAGAGCTAGACAGCTTAATATGTATTAAGTTACATTATTATGTGTTAATGCAGTGCTCTACCCACCTGTTTCTCACAAACAAGTACCAAATGTCCTGTCCTGCTGGTGAAAACTGAGACTGAACCTCTCCCAAGCAACACAACTCTGTGCTACAAATGCAGAACAAGTTTTAAAAGACATTATTTGAATCAAAACTGAGACACCTGACAATTTAAGTAATTTTTGATTCAATTAATTCTCATAAGTAAGGAAGGAAAAACAAAAAGAGAGAGAAGGAGGGTTCCAACCTTGCCAGTAAGATGAAAAGTCCATCCTACCAGTTTGCACATGGAAGAGGAATCTCCAGATTGGAAAACTGATGCACCATGACTCATGTCCTTTGTGTCACCCCACGAGTCAGTGCCTGGGGAGCCGCGTTCGTCAGCTCCGTGCGACACCTTCAGCTTCCACTGCACGGAGCTGCTCAGGGTGATCTTGGCTGATCCCCGCTCCACACACCCATCCCTGCCTGCAATCCCTGCTGCAGCTCTGGGGCTCGCTGCTCACCCACGGAATGTGGACAGCACCGGAAGGGAAGATGCGGGAGAGTTTATTTCAATGTGTAAGTGAAGATTAAACAGAAATACTACTTATGATTACAGTCTAGCAACAACCCCTCCCCACAAGAGCAGTGTGGAACCTGAGTTACAAACCACTCACCTCGACTGGTACTCCTAAGGAGACATCATATTTGGAGCCATTTATACCCACAGATCTCTATTTAATTACCACAGTCAATCGATCAGTACCTGTTTGTCTCTCTGTGGAGTACAGCAGCCTGTCAGGAAGTAGACAGCACACTCATTTCGCATTGTTAAACACGCTCACCTGTGGTTTCTAGTCATGCCTAATTTTATTTCCAGTCATGTTAAATTTTATTACCTGATCTTTTTTTTCTTATCAGCCAAGATAGTCATATATGAGTCAATTTTCCAGAGAATTCCAGCTTTTCATGACATTTTCAGGGTTCATGGATAGCTAAAAAACTAAATAGTTCTGCAAAAGACCAAAACATTTGGGCAAAGTATTTCATGGGACTTAAAATTTAGGTGTTGAATGCTTATGTTGTTGTTTGCAACAGTCCATCTGGTCAGTCCATGGTCATCATGGAACACCATGGCTGTGCACTCCCACCAGGGAAAGAAAACCTCATAAGGAAATCAGTGGAGATGCAGCCTCACCAAATGCCTGAATCCACAGAGAAGAATGTGAACATAAACCATCCACAAAAAACATATTTAAAAGAATAATGTTTCTGTTGACACCAAAACCCTGTTTTATATTCCTAGTCTAAAACAGATTTTTGCATGAGCTGGAATTGTGCCCTACCACACCCCCCATTCCCTGAGTCCCCAGGTGGCACAGTGGAGCAGGGACCACTTTGTGATCCTACAAATGATATCCTGGTTATAAATAGCGTTAATTAAAGAATCAGAGTCATGGCATGCAACCAGGCATCACTGATTACTCTGGTCCTGCATGGTCTGCTCAGAGCAAAAAAACTCCCCTGAAAAATGCAGACTTCAAATACAACCCCTACAAAGAGGTGCATTTAAAAAACCCCAGCAAGCTAACAGGGTTTATGAGGATAGCAGCAGACATTTTTCTGTATGCAGATAATTCCAAAAACTCTGTACTTAAAGGAAATAATGAGGAATGCTTAAAGACCCCCCTGTTTTGTCTATATTCTAACTCCCAGTCCTGCAAAGGCTTAGACTGATGGTTCACTTCTGTAAGTGGGGCTTTTCAAATCGCTGCATTCTGCCCCAAATCCTGCAGGCAGCCGTTCCTGCTGGCAGATTTCCAGCAGCCCCCACGTAGGGAAGGGTCTGGGCTTTGCCCCTGACTGGTCACCAGCTGAAGCTTGGGCCATATGAATGGGGCCCCCTCTGACAGCCTTATTAACACAAATGATTTTTATTCTGCATGCCTGGGTAAGCCATGGGCACATGCCTGCAAGATCAAGGCCTCGGTCATTAATAACTTGGGCAATCGCTTCACCTAAAGCCTCTCTCTGTCTGCACAGAAATCTTTCCGGGAATCTGGTAAAAAGATTGATGAAAATTAAACATCTACTTAGTGAAGCTGAAGTAACCAATATATGATTAATACTTTCCAATTATATTTCAGTACAGTACATTGCTGAGTTTGTTATTACCTGCACTCTTAACACTCCATCTGCAGTGTTAAATCCATCTGTTGCTGAAAATATGACTATATCTTCAAGGGTTTCTGAATCATCATGCTGGTACCTTTTAACATAATTATAATGAAGAGCGATATTCATTATCCAGCGGAAATTAGAAACCTATAAATATGAGGGGAGGGGAGCAAGGGAAGAGCTGAGGTCCAGCATTGCCCACTGTCTCAACTGATCATGTTGGCTGCTCCCACTTGAGGTATTGCTCTGGGCTCTGGATTTTGCACCACCAGTCCCACTGGTTTCACTGGTGTTTTAACACCTCTCATGGGGACCTGGTCCCTCAACTTTATTCTGCCAAGTGGAGATGGGCAAGAGAAGTGGCTGCATGGCTGGCATCCACATCAGGGTGTGGAGGCAGCGCAGACCTAAGGCCAAAGTGTCCCATGGCCAAAGCTTCTGGTGGGGCGGGACGTCAAACCTTGGGAATTGCTCACCTGTCTGAGGAGGAATGGCTGTGCTGAGCCAGGAGTCCTTAGCACTGGGTTGTCACCTGCTGAAATGGCAAGAGAAGAGTTCAGGTCGTTCCTACCTTTGAGAGTGATCTAAAGCAGAGAGTGCTATTTCTAAATACTCAGTTAAATTGCCAGAATAAATATATTTTTATGCATACATCTTAGATGTTAAAGAAACCCCCTCTTTAATACAGCAGCAGCTGGTTTAAATGTGCCTGCAGGTAACAGAAGGCAAAGCTTATGCCACAGTCTTTCCTGAACTCTGCTCCCCCTCCACTTCCTTCCCTCTGCCCTGTT
>WEIT01024707.1:56864-91531 GCA_013389985.1 Dryoscopus gambensis | reverse complement strand
TTCAGACACCATTACACAATTATGGATAAGATATAGGCTTCACTTCCCTCAAATCCCACAGCAGAGGGTCCACTTTTGAAACTCTGGGTAGTAACCAGCTATGGAGAATTTTACAGGAAGGACTCAAACTAACTTGTTTTAAAAGCCTGCAAACGAAACTCCTTCCACCTTGGCAAGTCCATGCAGATCAGTGAAACTGGAGAGAGGAGGTTTATTAACTATAAAAACTTTCAGATCCTCATGGGAGCGTGAAGCAGGGTTTTCCTTTGCTGCATCCAGTGGGAACCATACCAGGACCAAGCATTCCACCAGTGAACCTGCCTGCAGTTTGGGCCTGGAAGGGCTTCTGTGAAGCTCAGCAGGTGCGTCTGTGCTTTTGGAATAGGAGGAATCTCCCTCCCCCAGGTTCTGCCCTGCAGATTCAAAAGCTTGAGCTGCATGTCAGCTGATCCAAAGGCTTTGCAAGTGCCTGCGTTGGGTTTAACAGGACTGCCTGGAGTCTAACTCTGATGAAAATCTTGTACTGAAAGGGAAGCAGAGTCCAACTTGCAAGACTAAAATTTGATGAAAGAACATTCAAAGTACCAGGCGAGACATTTGTGTCCTGCCACCACGAATCAAAGCAGGGAATAGAAAATAGCTTAACGATATATTTCTTCCCATCATCCCACTGATAAAGTAAAGGCCATTCCACTGAGTAAAACAGGAAGCAGCTAATGGCCAGTTTAGTTCATTTCTCTTGGCCTCCCAGCTCCAGGGAGGATGAAAAACTTTCTAATCTGTCTGCCCCAGAAAGGCTTTATGCTTCTACATCCCAGCACTGCCATCCTCTATCACATAATGCGTGTAGCATGTGGCCCTTGGGAAACCACAGCCTGTCCACAGGGCATGAACTTAGGAAGAATGTTATTTCCTTCTTGGGAGAAATTCGTGGTGTGAGAGATGGACAAAAGCTACAAGAAGCACAAGGGTACCTGTCTGTCCAAGGGCGTTGAGTCAAAAGTGAAGCTGCTGTGCCTTTTCAGCAAGAGAGGACGGAGATACTTTCCTCTGAACTGGGGTATTATCCCACTGTGGTGGTTTTTGAGGCTCATGGATTTCTGGAATCAATCTTTCTCCTATCTAAAAGAAATCCACAGGGTTAATAGCTGGAGGCACACAGCTAAAATGTGATTTTGAGAAAAACAAGAACAAGACGACGCGGTATTTCTACAGAAGAGAAAATGGGCTCAGAGTTTTAAAAATATCCTTCAGAAAAAAACATAGCAATTAAAACTACTGAGCTGACTGAAGAAGCTTCAGCATTGCTTTCCTCTTACCAAGCTTTTATTGCTATTCTTTGGAATATAATTAGTGATAATTTTCTACTTGGAGTCTGACACAAATCTTACAAGTTACTAAAGGTACTTGGAAAAAAAAAAAGAATTGGTTATTTTATTTCTCTTCATAAACGATTGCTGTTGTAAACAGTGAAGCCTCTTGAACGACTCTAAGGCTTCAACTGCTTGTTATAATTTCTCGAATAATCCTTTCCTATGGTTGTGTGTTCTTCACTACAAGTAACTCTCACTTCTTTTCTACTTTCCCACTGTTGTGGGCAAAGTGGTCTCAGGCTGGAGTTTAACCATTTAGCTGAAGAATATAGCCTTGAGCATTATAAGCTTTACATAGCACACTCAAAATTCACCCTCCACAAATATTCATTTAATACTGGCAGGAATTTGGCTGATCCCCTTAACCTACCTGGGATTTTAGTATTTGCTAAAACAGTTAACGAAGAATGCATGCACACATACAAACCCCAGATGGAATAAATTTGATGAATAATTCGCATTTGTGGAGAAAATGCTTGCCTAGCTCCTTGCAAGGAATGCAGGCACCTTGAACAAGCTTTATGTTCTGACTTTAGCAGGGGCTTGCTTACTGAATGGTACAATACAAATACATTCCAAAACTATAGGAACAAGTCTGGCAATAAATGTGTGGAACAATCTGCCAGGTTTATTATACAGCAAAGCAATTGACAAACCTGGATTTTTCAAGCAATGCCACAAAAAGATAGAAAGGTAGAAAACACTTCATTGAGTGAACTTTCCTGCCAGATGTGTCAAAGTGCTGGCAGGGAACAGAAACACCAGCAGTGTGTACAGCTCACCGTTTTCATTTTTGTTGAATGAAATGAGATGTGGGGTTTGACTGCTTTGGCACAGGAGCTGCCAGCCTCTTGCTCTGCGGAGAGTCAGGAGTGAGCACAGCTCCTGCTGTCTGCCACAGGGAACCCAGGAGCTTGTGCAGGTCTTGGAAATACGAGGCTTGTCCATTATCAAAAAGAAAGTGACTCACATTGCTGGAAAGCACTGGAGTCCTCACTGGACGGATTTCAGTGAAACACTAAGAAAATCACTGATTTTGGTCCTTTCTTGCAAGAATCATAGAGAAATTCTCAAATCTCTGCCCTGGTGGGGAATTTTCTCTGCAGTGAGGCTGCACTGTCTTCAACAGTCAGAAATGGGATTGAGAAGGTGATGCCAGGCTTCTGCCTTTTTTCTCCTTTTGTGCTCATTTGTTGTACTTCAACTTAAAAATTTAGATTCCAAAAAGTATCATTTGTTCTCATGCTTCTCCCAGCATCTTTTTATGAAAGCAGAGCTTTAAAAAAATTATAGTAATAATAATTGCAAATTATGTCAAAAGCTTTTCTTGTTTACCTGAAAGATGTCAGGGCCAAAGCAGCAGGACTTGTTTTCTTTGGTTGGCTTTTAGGCTGCAAAAATTAGCTTCCATACACTGTAAAAATTTGTAAAAGGGAAAAAGAAATGTTAGATCTTTTCCCTATCACCTTATAAAGTGTAATTCAGCTTGACAGTTTCATATACATGGGAGAAGTGAGAGAAACAAAGCATTAACAGCACACACGAGTTGATTGTCTGGAGATTTGGTCTCTGGAGAGCAGAGCTGACGCCTTGTGATGGTGCAAGTTTCTTTTACAACAAATTGTCTGTAGCTCCAGGTTCCCTCTGGCTTATGTAGCTCGAGGAAATAGTCTTAAAGATGGCTGAAAATGTGTAAATCCAGACTGATCCCACTTTACTGGTACCAGCTCAGCTCTCAGCTCATCAATTCATAAAAATTCTCTTTCAAGTGTTGTTTTTTTCCAGTGTCTTGACATTTGTATTAATTTTCTATATTTGTTGAAGTGTTGCAAGGAACAAATTCAATCACCATACCTAAAGGAAAGAAAAGAAAAGAAGAAAAATAAGAAGTCAATTGAGACCAATTTTGTTTGCTTTTGTTTTCACCTGTTTTAATACTGGTAAAAATCCAGAGCAACTCTTGATTTTAATCAAGTCATTTGTGTAAAAGAGAAGCATTGTGTTATTACAGATGAACAGCTTCAGCCATCTAATTCCTGCACAATTTCCTACTATGCAATATTTCTCTGCATGGCTTTCAAATATTTTGAATGCTATGTCATCTTAAAAAAAAAGAAAAAAAAGCCATACTGACTTGAGCATTAAAGACTGGGCAGTTCTTGACTATCAGATAAAATGAATTTAAATGAGTCATGAAAAAAATCTCTTCTTCAAAATGCTGATGGCAGACAAGGCTGTAGAAGAAATTGCTTTGCAAGCACGTTGACACAGGGATATCTTAAAAATACAAGATCCATCACAGATCCTTTTAGGCACTCATCTGCTGTTTCTCTTTTCTCCTGTTACTCTGCTATTAATTCTAGCCCCAGATAACCCCATCCATCACACCAGGGGAGCAATAGCTGTTACGCATTTTCAGCCGTGTGGACAACTCAGTCCTGCACTCCCAGACATTCGTCATCGAATCACAGGATCATTGAAGTTGGAAAAGGTCTGTGAGATCAAGTCCAACCATGAGCCCAGCACTGCCATGCCCAGCACCGTTCACTCCATCATGGAGCAGTACCAGGGGACTGTCACCTCCCCAGGCTGCAGCACCTGCTTGGCCCATCTGCGATGGATTCCCTGGTAACCTCCAGCACTCACTGACTCGGTTGTTTTAGTGAGAGTATAAGAATCACTTGAATTAAACCCACAATTAAAGCATCAAAATAGGTGTTTCAGGAAGAACCATCTTCCCTTTTGCAAGGTGGAAGATGACATTGCTCACCAGGTTGCCATCTGTTGGTGGGATGGCAATGGGACACCATTGCCCAAGGGGAAACCAGTCCCTAATGCTTTGCCTTCCATCAAATATTCTTAAAAGAGCCCAATCCTTGGCTGTGTCTCTCTCATTACACTGGAAATAGGCAACTGCATCCTCCATGTTTTCAAACTTGAGGCTTTTGCCTCTTGTTATATAAATGCAGAAAGAAAGTTACCATGTGCTCTTTCTATCAACACAAATTACCAATAACATTTTCAAATTTAAGCAGATGAGACACACGTCTTCTGTTCCCTGTGTAAAGGCTGGATCCACTTAAAACCAACAGGAGCCTTTTCATTCACTTCAGTGAACTTTAGATCACGTTCCAAAGAAGTGACATGATTATTTTTTCACCCTCAAATATTGGGCTGTTCTTAGTAACAAGCCTGAACCCTGCAGACTCACTGCAGAAATTCCAAAAGATGTGAAAATCTTATGGATTTTTCAGAGGAATTTCTATTAATTTTTCTTGGACACATGCAAAAGAGTCAAACCTTGCCTAGGCACATTACGGAGGTAGGTCTAACAAGATTAACTGTTCTTATATTTTGTAGGTGTTGCATGGCATCTCAGAGTTGAAATCAGATCTGACGCAACAGCTCCCGCTGTGATCCATCCAAGCCAGGGACCTTCCATCACCAGGAGCTGAACGGCATTCAGGTTATCATGGGCAGCAGTCTGTAGAGGATCCGAGAATCACAGAATCACCAGGGCTGGAAAAGACCTCCAAGGTCATCACGTCCAACCATCAACCAAGTACCACCTTGTCAACTAAACCATATCATGAGCTGCCATGAATTGTCTGCTCGTTTTTTTGAACACTTCCACTTTTGGATCGTGACTCCACCACTTCCCTGGGGAGCCTGTTCCAATGCTTAATCACTCATTCAGTGAAGAAATGTTTGTTAGTATCCAATCTAAACTCTCCCCGGGCACAACTGGAGGCCATTTCTGCTTGTCCTGTGTATCCTGCGTAACAGGGCATGACCATCCTCCACAGCCCAGCCCTATGACCCACATGCATATAAAAACTGAAGACTGATGATAATGATTTGCACTTCACTTCACAAAGAGCTACACAGCAAAATCCAAGATGCCAAACCCCCTCTTGCATCCAGCGGTTGATTTGGGGAAGGGAGGTTTCCTAATGTTTATTTGAGCCTGGAGGAACTATCCTGTTACCAATAAATGTTGAGTGTAATACCACAACACTTTCCTGTACCAAGGGAATTCTCACAGCGCGTGTGTCTGCAGCAGGCAAGGAAAAGCAACAGCTTTCCCCCCTGAGCCAGCCTGCCTGCTGTGTGCCAGGTCTGCACGAGCCCTGCGTCCTTCCAGACCAATATGTCAACCAGGAAATTGCACCTTTGGAGTAGAAACCTAATCCAAAACCAGAAAGAAACAGGAAAATGTGTACAAACAGCTCTCCAACTGGTGGATTTAAAAACATATATGTATTTTTTTTTCACCTCTGCCTTTTCAATCCTCTTATTGTGAGCAGGTGCAAGATTGGGGTAACAGTAAAAGAGAGGAAAATTTCTAAAAACTACAAGGCAGAAAAGAGAAAAGCAGGCAACTATTCCCCTTCTCTCTGCACCCAAAACCTTCTCAAAGTACATTCCCACTTAAAATTTAAGCAGAAGGTATATATTTTTATAAAAAATACACTTTAAAAAATACTGTTGTGTGTAGCACTATCTTTGAAGTACTCCTAGCAGGATAGATTTTATGTAAAACATTGATTCTCAGCAAAAGTTTGTAGAAGTATGTGCATGTGAAATATCCACAGGATTTGTCTTGTCCCAACACCATAAAAATTGTCATTTTGTGACAGACTCACTGCCCAGCCACATTCTTTCAGACCATGTGAGCAGGTTAAAAGACCTCGAGGTCACAGTGCATCCTTCTGTTCCCACACTGGGGACTAAGATTCTCTTCACTCGTGGAAATGTTGCGAGATTTTATTTTGCAAGTCATCAAAGAGCACGGAGTGTTTTAAAGTAAAAACCACCAAAAGAAGTCCAGAGAAGTGCCTTGTATTTAAAGGTTCTGCACGTACAAGAGTCTCCAGACTTGAATTTTCCACATCCTAAAAGTTACTAGTGTATCTAAATTCCTTTTTGCTTAGAGGAGCTAAATGCAAAAAGAGTTGAAAGGATGGGCCTTTAAGTGAGAGCTGTAACTTCAGTGCTGGAGCTGGACGGAGCAGCAACACTGCAGGGGCAGGTGGGAACAAGCCAGGCACACTGTCGTTTACCTCCCAAAATTCCAGGCATTTCAACACTTAAAACCCTGTGACCTGTAGAGTGTTTGTCTTATCTAACCCTCAGAAGCCTTCAGAGTTTCTCCTTCAGCAGTCAGAAGGTTTGACTGCTGCTAAGCAAACACAAGTACATCTCATTTGCAGTGAGATAACTCCACAGGCAGAATTAGCACTAACAGAGAAGAACCAAGTCCAAGGTTTATTTTTAAAACACTCATCAGACTTCAAAGAGCCACAGCTCCACTGTCCCAAAGGTACCTGCACAGACGTATTAACATGCACTCAAAAGCACTGTGAGCTCACACACTGAAGCAAGACCATATATAACCCTTCCAAACCATGTTCCACCCAACCTTGGGAGCTTCAGCCTTCACACTTTTTTTTGAAAAATGGGCTGCAACTGGAGAACTGCTCATGAGCACATTATCAGTTGCTTGAAACTCAGCCTAGCAAAACAAGCAAAACAAACACTCCCTGAAAGATTAATGCAGCCTTTGCTGACTGGCAAGCTTGCTTTGGATGTAGTACAGCTCTGCTGGCTGCAGACAGCCAGGCTCCATTGCTTCATAGACCTGTCTCGCAGCAGGAGACACATCGGGTGGCAGGTACCAGTTCTCAGATCACAGAGATCCTGCCGAGTGAGGGATGTCATGGGCTGTGCACAGCTCTCCAAACGGGTGAACCATCCCTGCAGCAATGTGCAACGTTACTTTTTCCCAAGGTTTCTGCATCTTCAGCATCTTGAGCCGTGGCCGTCAGCGTGCAAGGATGAGCTGCTGAGCTTCTGCGATGAACATAGACACAAATGCAGCTTCACATTGTGTTTGCAGTATCTCCCTTTATCAGGACATAAGTCCAAATATTTTCTGTTTACAAATAAGAAAGCCCAGTGAAGCTTTGTACTCGTATTAGCAAGGGCGAGGGAATTCCCAAAGGCAGGCAAATGCACACGCGTGGGTGTGTGTATATATAGACATCAAGCAGCTCTTGGATGCATCAACAAGTTACTGGGATCGTGCTAGAGAATTAACAGTTAAACACAATTATCTTCTAAGCTTTGCCTCAGACAGTCAATAATCTCGTCCCAGTTAATGCAGCTGGCAAAATTCCCATTCAAAAGGGCAGGATTCTCCACCAGCCTCTTGAACAACTGCACAAAGAAAGGTGATACGTAGGTTAGCACAGATGCACAGAGCAATCCAGTCATGGATTTCCCAGATTTTGGCACTTGTTTTTTATTGGTTATGTCAGTTAAGTGTAGGAAGGCATGGCACGGATGATAAGCCCTGGAAAACTTCAAAAGTCCAGTTTGTGCTCTTGAATCCAGACAACTGGCATTCTGAATGGGAATGATGTATACGCTCTCCACAGGGAAAAAAACACAGGGTTTTCAAATTCACAGAAGTGACTCTGTGTGTAATTGCAGCTGTAGCTGCTTCTGATGAAGTCCCAGCTAGACAAAAAACCCTGTTAGCAAGCTACCCCTCCTCTACTTTTTATGAATAAAATGAATTCAATCCGACAGGTAATCACAGATACTTTTTTAGCTAAAAATTGATTGGTGTTGTGATAGACCACTATTTCCTTCCTGTGTCATTTATTCATGACAAGGCACTGCATAGAAGGGTATGAGGTGTCCAGGTACCAGGAAGCCACAACTTTCTTCTCTTTCCAGATCCATTAAACTCTTTGACATCAGTTTTTCTCTTGTTTTAGCACTGTTTTGTAAAGAAACCTTCAAGATGCAAAACAAAGCTACATGAGTTGCAAGCTAAGACAAACCCTTGTTAAAAGTCTAGGGAATGTTTCTACAACAAACGCTTTGAGATCCAAAACTAAGCTTATCCCAGCACTGCTTTTTTTCAGGTCTTTCCTTCTACTTGCATTTTTTCAGATATTCAGGTAGATGCCCCTTCTCACCTGCCGCTACTTGACCTAAAGCAGGGAGCAGTGTCTCCAAAGCCATGCTCCATGCAGGCAGACTGTACAGTAAACGAAGGCTGAGATCCTTCTGCCTGCTCTGTCAGATGTGCCAAGCAATTCGTGGAATTCCAGAGGCATTTGTTCAGCAGGAGGAATACTTGACTCCAGCTTCCTGATCTGTACATGAGGAACAAGTATTTCTATGATAGTCTCCAGTTCAGCAGACCTGAAAGCGGAGGATTTATTACACACAAGATCAAGAAGCCTTGCCTTTGATCATTTACACAGCGGTCTGTGAATGAAGGCATTCAGAGCCCAGCTCTGAGATATTCATGGACACAGCCAAGAACAATAACCAAGCATCGGTTGGAGAGCAGATCGTCTGCTGGGGGACATCACACAGCAACTTGGTTGGCTTTGGTGGGGAAACAACAGTTTACACAAGCTAAAAATGTAATCTTTTTGCACATGGAGCTCTTCTTTGTAAACTGTGCTTTCATACACATCTGTGAGCCAGATAATAAACACTTCAGATATATCACGGGAAGGTTTAGAAAGCTCTCCATGTTCTCACATTCTTTGAATTGTAGGGCAGAGGCCAGAAGTCAGTACTGATTACACCTCAGTAGCAACTAACGATTATAAATATCAAAGTTATACCCATTTGGGCAATTTCTTGGAGCTTTCTCTTGTGTTTCTGAAGAGCTCTCTTCAGACCTCTGCATCTTTTATTCTTTGGTACTTAGATATTTACACCCCATGCTTGAGTAGGGCTGGATATCCCACTGAGACTTGACACATCAAAAAAAGGATTGCCAGAATGTTTCTTTCTCCTGTAAATCGAGCAGAGAGCTCCATGATGCCCACAGCAAGTTTTCCCCATGGCCCAGCCCCTCATTCAGCCATGGCCTGTCCCAGAACTGGGACAGCACCTGCAAGTTATTGTCACCTTGAAAGGAATCATTCACACAGCCCAAGCAATTGTGGTTTAAAGGTGTAGGGAAGTCTCTGTCAGCTGGAGCTACCCAAGGACATCAATATTTGTCAAGAAGTTTTCTTTGGTACTTGGCTGAGGTGTAGTTTCGAAGTGATCTTCTGTAAGAGTTACCACAGCTCTTGATTAACAGCTGAGATTTTTCAGAAGGACATAAAAACTGAGGTGGTGGACAGCTTCCAACAGAGGTGAGCTTTGGAAAACCCTAGGTGGCAAAAAAAGGCAAGGACAATAATCACCTCCAACTCAGTATTAAGACACAAAAGGCACTCCCTTAAGATTTCAGTCACATTATCACAACTGAGTTGCCACCTCTAAGATCTCAGACTCACACTATTTTCTTCCAAAAACTGGTCAGCCATTGTCAGTATTCTTAACTCCTTAGTGGCAATCAAACTTTTTGCTAAGATAAATACTAACAAGCTGGTAAAGAGAAAAAACATCATTATTTTACCAGCCAAATCCAACAGTGTTCACTCAGGAGGCACCTGAAATTTTGCTTACATAAGTACTGCAGGCTTGAGCTCATGCTAAGGCAATCTCAACAACATTTTAAGCTTTAGTAGAGTAACTTTATTGAATCATCAAGACAGCAATAATTTAAGATAGGAAATAAAGAGGAAAAAATTGCTTTTGCACCACAAGTTATTCTATTAAGGACTGGAATATTAATGTTATTGGGTACATGAAACCCTGTGCAACCATGGAAACCATGGCATAGGATCCATTCAGCCTCCAAAGCTGAGCTGGGGCCTATGGTTGCTATGAGAGGATATAGCACACACCCCTCAGCAGTTCTGTTTAGAAAGTTCTATTGTGTGTTTGTCTACACTTCATCTCAGCATAAAGCTATTTGTGGAACTGAGGTTAAGGAGAGGGTTCTGAAATCTGAAAACATACCTTTCAGATTAATTTAGGAAATCAGATGCTCTTTCACAACAGTTTGGGGCTTATTTGTGACAATTTAACTGCTATCTTCCCTTGTTCTGAAATGATAAAAAAAGGATATAGAGAATTTGACTTGGAGAAGTTAGGGATTAATTTATATTCCAGGAGCATATAAGTATCCTTCTCAAGCTCATCCTCAGACCAGACATCCTACAGACAGCCTGCAGGAGTTGGTGGTAAAGAAACATGCCCCTGGATTATGGGTTTTTTTAAAAACTTAATTGCAAAATTTTAAGGAAAAGTGTAAATGGAAATCTCTTGAAACACAATAAACTGAAAACTGTAGCTATCATTTAATCTATTATCTTTTCTAATTGCAAGAGCAATTACGCTAGGAACAATAACATGGCAAATAAAACCATCTTGATGTACAATAATAAAGCCTGAAAATCAAACAGAAGTTTTCTGAAAGGTTTATGAACTCTCAGTTCAGGGAATGACATCTGTAGCAGGGCGGGTTGGGAAAAATCTTTCCCTGTGAAAAACATGGAACTCACCTAAACCAACAGCGCACTTGTGTTTCAAGTGACTTATTAAGCCTTCAACGCAGGTGATGATCTCTGCACCAGCTCCTCTGACAGCAGCTACCCCCAGACCAATTTTCCATGTTCAAGATGCTGTCCTCAGACCACCTCTTCCCTCTCAATCCCCTACCCGAGCCACTCATTTTCCAACTTTCTGTGTCACTGTCTCATTTAAAACCACTTTTCCTACCTTGCAGGACCCGCTCTCTCTGGGAAGATCGAGCCGTAGTTTGGTCTCCGTAACGTACACCATCTGTCCCCTCTCCGTGCTGATGCCTCTGTTCCCCAAGACAATTTTTGCTGCTTCTACATATGCAAGATGCACCAGAAATACCAGAATATCCAACTTGAGAAAACTGAGCAGAGCTTCGATCTTCTGAGTCCAGGTGCCTCCTTTAGTGTGGTTGAAGTGTTCAGCGGATGACAGGCGAACGCTTCAGTGCTCGTTTCTGGGAGTAACAGTCAAGAGCAGCCTTTCTGCTCAAGAAAGGCTTGGAATTGCTTCCAGCTTTACCGCTATCAGAAGGAGTTTTGATTCCTATTTCATTTTAAAGTCTATAAAAAAGTGACCCAGTTTCGTCCAAGCTGTCGCTGGCACGTCTTGCTTGGCGTCACTCAGCAGCCCGGTGGCCACGGCTGAGCAGCTCGCAGGTGTTGCAGGTGTTGGATGGGTGTAGGTCAGCAGTTCACCTGAGGAGTGTTCAGCAGATGGAGATGGCTCCCCTGGCACTCAGACAGGCTGAGGAGCACACTCCAGAGAAATACTCTACAATGACATTGGAGTAGGCAGAAGGTCTTTACCTGAAGGTGTTCAAAACCATACACTCAGCACAAAAAAGCTTATTTGGTTGTGGCAGTAACCAAAAATCACAGAACCCTGTAAATTCTTTACTTACATAGCAGATGGCAGAGCACTCTTCTTCCCCTGCTTTTGTTTAGTGGACCATTATTTTGGAAGACACAACTCCGTGCTCCAAGGACAGTTTCCTGCTCGATGCAAGAATCGTGTGTCCGGCACGAGAGGCCAAAGTGTTTCAAATCTCCTTTGCATCAGAAAGGGCTTTATGTCAAGCCTGGTTCACAGAGAGTGGTGCCACATCCATGGAGGATGTTACATCTCCTTAGGAAAGTTGTTCTCTAGGCTTCCTCAGTGTCTCCTTTTTCATGTAGGATTTTTCCGAGTGTGATTGTAACACCTGCATCCTACTCCTACCTCACACTTTGCTCTCATCAAGTGAAACCATTGGTGCTTAAATCCTTTCATAAAGGTACTTTTGGAAAAGTCTGCATGAGAAGTACCAGGCAAATTCTCAACTCCTGATTTACAAAGGGTAGCAAATCCCTCAGCCTGAGCATTTGCCTTTAATTTATAAAATCAACGTTCTTGGGAAAAGGAGAAGTCGTGAATGTGCAGGAGGCAGCAGGGAGAAGGTCAGGGCTGGTGCCCTGGACCGAACACTGTTGCAATCATGAACCATTGAGGAGACCAGGGGATGTATTTTGGGCACATCTCTGTTGTTATCTCCAAGGATCCAGATTAAAGGGCTGCCAGGAATTATGAATCCAGCCATCCACTATTAGTTTATCAGATATCTTATCTTTGAGATAATGCACACCAGAATCCTCACTGTAAGCCAAACACAGAACCTGACAGGTGTCTCATGGATGGCAAGGAGCACCAAGGATCACTCTGCTCATTCAGGATCAGCCTTAGTTTGGACACAGCTCAGCTGAAGCTTCTGTTTGCAGCACTTTTGCAGCTATAGCCTTAAGGTTTCAGAGTATGAATTACTGTGGTGACATGATGAGGCAGAGAGAAATGGCAGTGACCTATAAGCTACTGTTTGTAAGTGTGTTAACCCATTCCTACCCACAGCCATGAGCATTTCTCATGGCTGAAAGCCCCTTGTACAGGTCACTAGGTGCCCTGCTTTAAGTAAGTCTTTGGAATTTTGGCCCATTGAGACCTACCAGGAAAAATACTCTAAAGGAGTAAAAATCAGGAACATAAAATTTTAACCAAGGCCTATTTTTAATACTCAAGTATTTTTAGTAATAAAGCCTTTCTTTTACTTTCTACCCAAACCATGCTTCACACAAAACAGAGTAGCTCTCAAAAACTACACTTATCTATCAAGAAATTGAGAGAGAAGCTGCCATGTTTAGAGGAAGAATAAAGCTTAGCACTTCTAAATTAGTGCTTAAGCAATATCAGAATCTCTCTTGGCTTTCTGATTCATCCACTAAAATTCAGCAGACTTCCTCACAGCAATAAGTAAATCTCCATTCTGGATGGCAAGATCTCCACTCTGCTGAAGTCAAAGTAACTTTTCCCAATGAGATACAAACTGAAAGAGGATTTAGTCTGCTTCCAGCATTAGGCTTTTGCACCTAGCTGGGATTTGGCCATGCATTTATATTTTGATGTCTAAGTTCTAACGCTCTTGGAAATCATGCACGCTCCAAACTTCCAATCAGTATGTAGGGATGGCAATTGTTATATCTGGCCTAGGTTCAGGTACTCCAAACTCTTATCCCTACTATGCCCTATACATATCCTTAGGCCCTCAGAGCTGCGTAGGCAATATGGAATATTCGTGAAAGTAACTTAGAATTTAGGGCAGCACAATCTTGGCTTATAGAGCATCTTATAAATGTGATATATTTACATGTGATAGATCGATGTAATATATAAAACACAGTAGCTCTTATTGTATTTAATAAATGCTGAGAGCTAGCAATATCAAGATAGATTTATGATTTCCCTATCCCTTGTTTTACCAGTGATAATCAAAAAAGACTACTTGGTTTAGACCATTTAGCTGACTTTTTTTTTATTTTGTAGTTAAGGTATATTTTAGTATATTTTTCATTACTTTTAAAAAATTGTATAGGTGCAGACTCACAAATCAAAATTTGCCTGACTGTTTATTGCATCTTTTTAGGAACATGTTGGTATATCTCTGTTCTGGAGAACATTTCACAGTTCACTGATGGAAAATAGTTTGCACTTCATTTGTGCATGTACTAATTTTAGATTAAGCAGGACCACATAAATCCTGCTGAAAAATGATGCAATTAAGCCAGACCTATTTGTAAAAAGGACAACGTGGCTGTAATTATAATGGCAAAGCATTCGGTAACACATTGACTTATTAGTGTGCTAAGAGGAGTTTGTGCAACATGCTGAGTAAGTCTTTACAGGAATAAATCTTAATATTCCCCCAAAAGCCATTAAAAACAATCCTCTGTTGCATGTCTGATCAACTTCCAGGGTGATTTGCTTTTCCAGAGTGGTCATTTTTGTTGTAAGAGTTGCAGTCAGTGTGTGTGCTGTGCGTACTGCTATGGTGGGAGTAGCTGTAGTTGCTTCATTCCATTTCTTTCAGAGCAAAACTCTTGCCCCAAGAGTGACTGGGTGTCTGGCACATGCACCACAACTCTCAAGTCTATCTGTTTAGGTGGCCAATAATACGTTAAGATTTATAGAGCTCATACTTCACAATGCTGCTGCAGTTTAAATGAGAATTTTGATTTCTCAGCACATTTCTAAACCCTTGGCAGCCCCCAAGAGCAATTGGAGCCTTCACCAACACACCCTGTGGTAAAGACTGGCTATACACTCCTTGTCCTTATCCATGACCACAGACACTGTGACCACTATGATGCCAAGGAAGGGAACAAGCTAAGTTTAAGACCATTTGTAGCTGTTTAGAGCCAAATTCAATTTGCCATCTGTACTTCAGCGGTAGAAATCAGCACTGTTCTGCAAGCACCCCTCCTTCCTGCTGCCCACAGGTCACACTGTCCCTTGTGGTGACATATATGGGAAGGATTTTGTGCTCTTGAGACATACCTGTCAGGGCAAGCAGGACAGAAGAAGTGTCCTGGGCCCTCCCATCCAGGACATACCCTGGGACAGGGACCAGCAGTGATGCAAGTTTCTAATTCTCTCAGTCAGCAAAAGCCCCTGCGAGCTCAGCTCCACAAAGCGTGGACTGAAGGTGAGTTTGGGCTCAAATATAGGCTCAGGTCCACATTTGAAGTGCAATGCACACATACCAAAACCCCTGTGCAGGGCTTTTCAGACACTGGTCCTTCTATCACCTCCTCCACATTCAAATGTTCGTGTGTGGTGGGTGCAGGAGATGTGAGACTCTCAGGACCCAATGCCACCAGGCTGGACAGCAATGGGAAGGCTCTTTCCAACCCAGCCATGGAAGTCTGGCTGCCACACGCGAGAAAGATTTAATTTATTGCTAATCTTTCTTTCTCAAATTGTTCTTAAGGATGCCATGGATGATAATCTGGGAGAATGATACATTTTTGCCAATCACAAGTGGAACATTTAAAGGTAAAAACAAAATCAGTGTAAATATTTTTTTACTTCCAATCCCCGGTCTTTCTTATTTGCTGCTTTTTTCTTCAACACAACAGGAAAAGCTTATTTTCATAGTTGCATGCCTTGCCCTGAAGTAGATCAGAAAGCCCCTCTCATCTCCAAAGGGCTCATTTCCTTCAGAATTAAGACACTGAGTCAGTTGTTTCTTCGGTTTCAGTGACCTTTCTTCCCCTGCTAGCTGGGGGGCTTGGTTCTTTCACAGGAGAACACGTAATATAAACATAATCAGGCCTTTCACATCATGGAACTCTTTGCTTCAGCAGGAGATTCCTTACTCTGATATATTTTTTTTTCTGATATGCTCCAGCTAAAGTAAGATCCATAAGAAGGAAAAAAAAAATATGAAGGGACCTTAAATGCTAACATCCACTGGAACATCACTTAAAGTGCACCCACTTAAAGTGCACCTGTGTCTTGTAATTTCAAAATTAATATAAGGCAAGTTATGTGATCCTTTTTGGTAATTAACTCAGCCCTCTCGGATTCCTCTTTCCCCTCATGTTCATTAGCACAGAAAATCCTCATGCAGACAAACAGACAAAATAGCCACAGGATTCCTGTGTGGAGCAAAGCACTTGCAGGAGGAGAAAGGGGCAAAGTTCTTCCTTGGTGATTAAAACACCTGAGTGCCTGAAGCATTCAGGTGTGGGGAAAATGTTGCCGAAGTGATGCAAGCCTTTAAAAATGCCATCACAGTTTGCCTGGAAATTCAAAATCCTCATTAGTTGTATGAATAATTTATCAACTGCTCCACCAGGCAGGGAAGGGACACTTGTGTTGTGTACTCGACTAGCAATGAGGTTGGTTACCAGAAGCAAAAATTTTCTGAGAAATGGAAATTCGCTCACAAAGCTTGGTCATTCCTTGCCAGAACTTTTACAAAGATATCATAAAGAGACCAGTCACAGAGGCACAGGGTACCCCTTCCAAGGACTGCTCAAAGTAGTTAATGCACTTTAAAGAATTGCACTGACTTTAATCCACCTCTTATTTGGTTTAAATGACAGGTATGGTGTGTGCAGACTTTAAAAAAATAAAAAGTTTAAAAAATCCAGTATTAGTAGTCGAACATTCTCAAAAATGTACTTTAAATTAACTTGAGGAAGTTTGAAGGTACTGTGAGGAATAAATGTTGCTTTTAATCTTTCAAAGCCCAAACTGTAGCATTCCTGTTATCTGCTCCTGCCAAGTGTAAGAAGTGTACAGGTCTTTAGGCACCCAGCAGCGTTCCTTGGAAGGGCAATGAAAGAGGGAACGGCAAAAGCCTGCCAAAAGGAAAATCAAAGTCATACCTGCAAGCTGCAGTACAGTTCTAGGAATCCCTTCTGACTTTTCCTTTTCATGTGTTTGAAACTGAAACTTTTCAAAATGCTGGCGTGGTTCCTTAATATAATTTTCACTTCTGAAAAACCTAAACGACTTGGAGGGATGGGGGAGAGGAAGAAAGAGGAAGGAGAGATGGGGTTAACAACAAAAAAAAAGGGGAAGAAGAAGGGAAGAGGTGGCTTTAAATGCAACAGAATTGTCCCAAAGCAGCCTCTTCAGAGGAAAGGAGCTCTAAAATGCAGGAAATCTGTCTAACCCTCTAACTATTCCCACTCAAGCTGCCCCGAAGTCACAGATGTTACTGATTCAGTTAGATAGCAATTCCAAGCTCCCAAAACAGATTCCAAGTGAGAAAATAGGAAAAGTCCTTGGTTGCTATTAGATACGCATTCTGAAGTAAAACGAAGTATGAGCAGGGAGGAATTTGTGGCCTGGATTAGAGGTTCCACAGTAATTAAAGAGCAATGACAAATGGGGTCTGGGCTGACCTACTGAACAGGAAGCCGCAGGGTTGGGAGCTCAGGCTGCAGAGAAAATTCCTAGGGAAATGTGTCAGGGTTTTTTCCCGCTGTGATTTACCGACACGTTTAACAGGAATGAAGCCCGTGCAGGTCTCTGCAAATGTAACGAGGGCCTACAGAGATTAGATGAAAAAGTGGGGAATTTAGCAGGGCATGCTAAAAGCCTTGTAAATGATGTATTTAACTGTGCAATTAAATTCTATGTCGGGGTAATAATTTATGGCATCGTTGCTAAAAAGCTGGAGGAAAGTTATCTCTTCCTAAGAGACCGAGGACACATCCCTCCAATGTGCCCAGCAGCCTTCAAAACTTTAGCAATTGCATTAGCAACGTGGGAAGGAAAAAAGGCACTGCCTATAACCTGTGAGAATAACAGTAAAAATAAATAGAGCTCTAAGTCCTGCCACTGAGGGCTTCAAATGAGGGATGAACAGGTGCCCAGGTGGGTGATGCACCAGGTGATGCGAAGTCTTCTTGTGCTGGACATCAAAAGTTGTCCCCACCTCACACTGGTCACCTGGGGAGAGCAGGTGGATGAGGAAGAGGTGCTAAACAAGGCCAGGAAGATGGGGGGTTGGAAGAGCTGGTGATAAAATTTGGGATCCTGGCATCCCAGTCCTGGGTTACACAGGGCTTGTGCTGGTGCTGGCCGGGCAGCAGGACCCAAGTAGTGACCCCATCCCATCCCTCCAGCTGCTGCTGTCTCTGCTTCACTTCCCTCCCTGCTCAGGGAATTACTGAACTCCCCTTTTGGGAAGCAGAGGAAGAGATGAGCATCCTCTCTGGACACAGCCCTGAGACAAGTCCTGCCTGTGCTTTGAGGGCGAAAGCTCTGCTCCAGGCTGTGCTGCTGGGTCCACAACCCCAGCCTGCCCTAAATTCCTCTCCCATTCCTCCCCACTCAGTAGCTGAAGAAGTTTCCTTTTCAAGATGTTTTGTGTTGTTCTGTACATTGAGATTAAGTTTTTGTTTTGTTTTCACGAAAGGTTATTCCCAAGCTCTAGGTGCCCTGGCAATTAGCTAGATTCACCATCCAATTGGAATAAACCCCTGGCAACATAATGATCCTCCCTCACAACAAAGCAAATTAATATGATCAGCCAATAAATCAAGTGGCAGAATCAAGCCCCTCCCACCCAGCTCCCAATCCCATGCCATCAGGCCTCCTCCAAAGCTGTTGCATACAGATGGTTTTTTACATCACGCCGGAATGGGCGGTAATGTTTGGGCTGTTTCACACCAGTGGGGCTGGGGACAGGCTCCAGGGCCAGCAGGCATCTGCAGAATGTGCTGTTGGCAGCTCTCGCCATCCACAGTCAGGGTCTTTTAACTGGAGTGAGCCTAGCCCTGCATCACCACACTGTGATGCAGCACTTGCAGCTCATTCAAAGTGGTGGAGGGTGATTCCAGGAAAGCTGAAGGGTCGTGAGGACACAGACATGAGCCCACGCCATCCTGCAACTTCAGCACCTCTTTAGCCATCTCTAAGTTGGTTTAACTTTACCTAATTATTTCTCAGGTATTTTTGAAATGGAGAATTCAAAATCTTGCATACAAATAATTCCCTGAGTGTCCAAACCAGTAACACTTCACTTCCTGAGGTTCTTCTTATCTGATGATGTTTGATCTGCAAAAGCATCAACACAAGGCAACTGCATTTCTATCAATGACACCAGCATTTGTAATATTGCTGTATCAGTAACACTAAGAGTTCAACCACACCAAAACCCAATGCAAACCTGTACAGTAACAGCTTGGAATAACAACGGCATTAATCAAAATGATATATAGTGAAACAAAAGGCTCCAAATATTTTTAGATGGCTGTGGTTAGAAAGCCTAGCTGAACTCAGCTAAGCTGAATTTAGCCAGGTTGGACAAGGCTTTGAGTAACCTGGTCTAGTGGGAGGTGTCCCTGCCCATGGCAGGGGCTTGGAAAAATCCCTTCCAACCCAAACCATTCCAGGATCCTATATATATATATATATACATATACATATATATATATATATCCTTTGAGGACAAAGCAGGGCTGAATTAAGGGCATGTCTTTTCTGCACCACGGAGACAGCAGGCTGGGGCTCAGAGGAGGAAATTTCTGTGTGACTGATACTGAAGCAGATAAGACGATTCCCTTGACAAATAAAGAGTTAACTCTGCTTAGGAAGAATAGGTTGGATTACTGATAGGTAGGGGCTGAGTTTCAGGCTGCATCACCAGGAGACGAACAGCACCAGGGCTAAATAATCCTGGACACTTTCTAAAGACAAGTCAGCCTCTCTGGAATGCATTGTTTCCTTGAAGGCAGCAAAGCCGAGCTGACAAAAGGAAGAAAAATGGGTGGAAAATGAAGCAAATATCCTTGACTAATGAAAGACATGAGGGCTAACAAACTTCAAATGATTCATAGCTGGGGATGTGAGAACCCACCCAATATTCATGCATTTTAAAAAAAAAATTGTCACCAAAATATTCCCTGTGCTTGAACTGAGTCTTATGCTACCTTTCTCTCTCTCATCAAATTCCCAGTTTTCAGGTTAGGGGATGTAAAGACAGGTCTTCCAGCAAGAGTGTGCCATCCCCTGCCATCCCACAGACACGTGACTCGATTGTTATGGGAAGCAGCTTTATCCCAATTCCAGGTGAGTTTCTTCCCCTGCCCTTAGGCACGGCAGAGCGGATCCCTGACAACTCCTTCAGTATCAGTAACACCTTTTTAAAAATTGATGTGCAATAAGAGTTGGATTTCTGGATGGGGAAGTGCTGCCAGAATAATCAGTTTGAATCCCTTTAATTGAAAGCTCAATGCAAAATTCAAGTGGAGGCAAGTGGAGTCCACAGCAAATGGACACCCATTAACATAATGAGGGGAAACACGAAGGCTGCAGAGGGCATGGAGAGAAATTATCTGGACTTAAGATACCTTGAGAGCACACATCTATGGAGCTGTTGGCAAAGGGGAAAGGGGAAATGCATTTTCGTTGAATTACAGAATGATTTGGATGGGAAGGGACCAAGCTCATCTTGTTCCAGCCCCCTGCCATGGACAGAGACACTTTCCACTATCCCAGGTTGCTGCAAGCCCTGCCCAACCTGGCTTTGAATTTTTCCAGAGCTGGTTCATCCACAGCTTCTCCAGGCAACCTGTGCCAGGGCTCTCACATGCAAGAATTTCTTCCTACTCTTTTATCTAACACAGCCCCCTGCCAGCTTAATTTCAATAATTACATATGTCTTTCACAAGGACCCATGATAGTGAGATTTTCAGATCTGTGCTCATGCCTCTGAACACTCAGTGTACCCAAAGTCAGGCCCAAGCAGTTAGTCAGATCCTGAAGCTGGGAAACATCACTGGGATGTCTCAGAGCAAACTGGGATCTGCAATATCTTGTGGGATACACAAGTGGAGGGCACAAATTGGCTTCTCCATAACTTCAGGTGAGGAAATGGACTGTACAGTGAAGCAATGCAATGATGGAACTTTCCCAGCTATTAAGGGGGGATTCAACATCTACCCACACGCAGGGAAAAATGCAGTTCTCTGAACATACAGCTTGAAACTGGCCATGATTTTTGGTCCCTTTTGCCAAACAGGCTGGTTCAAGTTGTGAGTCGGGTATTGTTAATTCAAGAAGTATTACTGGATTTATTTTATGTCAATTTAATAACTTATTAATAACTATTGGGTGACCTGTCATAAATTAGTCAGCACTGCCCCAGAAGATAGCTCGGGATGTACAGAGTGATTTACATAACAGATCTTGTCATGTCTCTGTCTTCTCTGCTTCTTTTCATTTATTCATGTGTAGAGCCAGGCAGATAATGGAAAAAGTAATTAATTGATTTGGCTTGAAAAATGTTTTGATATTAGTGTATATTTTATTAATACAAACTATCTGTCTAAACTCCAGGAGCTGGATGAATAATGGGCAGAAAAAACTTCACTTACTGTAGGTACAGCATGAAATTTATTGCATCAATCTTCTGACAGTTACCTTTGAACCAGATTTTCCAAGGCAGATAAACCAAACGAAATACAGAAGAAAAAAATGAAGGAGAAGGCAAATGTACCTGATACTTGCTCTCATTTAAAAAAGAGCAGACTGCTGCTAGAAAGCCAAATTCCCAGCTGGAGAATGATCCCTGGCTGGGGACCAGGTCAGCCACACAGATATGCAGGAGACGAGACACAGCAAGGTTGGCTGGGAGTTCCCTGATGGCAGCAGTGATTTACCTGCAGTCCCGCCGCTCTCGGGACAGCCCGAGGCACCAATTCCACAGACTTGCACAGGAAGCAGCAGTCAGCAGGGAGACCTGGCTGTGGCTTGTGCCTTTCCAACCAGGTCATTTGTCCCGTGGAACAAAGAGACTCAGAGTACAGAATAAGGGAATAAATAGGAGGAAGCTGACGCTGTTAGTGGTTATTTATTTCCTATTTACTAGCAGGCAATGTCTGACCTGCAGGCTATACTAAAGAAGCATCCTCAGCTAACTCCTAAATTACCAGTGGTTTCTGCTCCTGCCACTGAGCTCCAGAAATCTCTGCCTGGCACCAGCCAGCCTGGGAGTCAGGTTAGTTTCTTGGCGGCTGCTGAGGAAGTCGCTGTGTCTAATGACAATGAGTTGTGAAGCCAGAAAGTGCATCCATAGAATATGAATGTCAGGGCTGCCTGAGCATCTCGAGTGCCTGCATCGCATAATTGGGGTTCAGGCACCCAGCAAAACAGACACACTGCTCTTTTAGAATGCTTTAAAACAAGGAAAAATACTGTCACTTGACAACTACAGATTTATGGGAATACAAAAAATACAGTAGTCTTGGAAGAGCCTCTCTTTGGGCCAGCAGTTGATGTCCAGTGTCCTGCTCAGCAACATTTGGAATTCTCTTTGCAGCCTAATGAAAGGGCTGGTGAGCTGCATCAAGTCCTGGTTACATCCACTTTTACCCTGGTGCCCTCATGACTGCCAACTCTCTCATAGAATCAGAGAATAGTTTGGGTTGGAAAGAATGTTTTGAGTTCATCTAGTCTAATCCCCTGCCATGGGGAGGGACATCTTCCACTAGACCAGGTTCCTCCAAGCCCCATCCAACCTGACCAACTTCCATGGATGGGGCAGCCACAGCTTCTCTGGAAAACCAGTTCCAGTGCCTCACCACCCTCATTGTGAAAAATGTCTTCCTTATACCTAATCTATATCAACCCTCTTTTGGGTTAAAACCATCACCCCTTATCCTATTGACAAGGTTCTCTCTTGTCCCCCTGCCTTTCCAAAACTGTCCTTCCCCAAGCAAATTTGTGTTTGTCAAGGCCCCAGGCTGTTTTTCCTGGGCTGTCCCTATATCCTAAGCTATACAAACAGAAAAAGAACTCATTTGATCTAAAGAGCTCATTTGATGTAAACCAGAGCACAAGGGAGTGTGACAAACAAGCAGCAGGACAAGAGGCAGATTGTGAAACCAAAGCAAAAAAAATAAGGTCACACAGCTGCATAATTGAGCCAGTCCGTGTTTCCAAGTCTTATCAAGGGTCTACTTTCCAATGTTATTACAGGGAATTGCAGCTAGTGATGCCAAACTACACACCACAGCTATAGGCACAGCAGAAATTGGTCGTGTAGAGGCCCCTGGAAGAGGATAGGGAGGTGGCTGGAGGATTTCTGGACCCAGGCTTCAAAGTGCCCTATGAATCCTGTATCTGGTCTGATAATTAAACCAGAGTTGGATCAGTTCTGCAGGGCCACATCTGCAGTACTCCAGCTGTTAGGAAGAAAGACCTTTTGGTATGGTCCATCACTCAGCTGCCATGCAAACTCTTCAGGTCCCGAGTTTGCAGCAGTTCTGCTTCCCGGGCTGTGCACATATTAACACAGATGCTGTTCAGGGAAGAAAGGGAAGTGGTGATCTGCAGGTAATCTCTCCACACAAGCACAGTGGATGAACTCTGGGAAAATAGCTACAGATAGCATGAGATGGGTCAAATTCTTCTGATAAATGATCACAACAAATAAAAGGATCATTTTTCATTACAACCGAGGCTGTTTTGCAAGGGAAAGGGTCTTTTGAGATCCATTGCAGAACTTCACAGAGCAACTTATTTGTTCTTACTGGAGTGATTCAATTTGTTGTAGTGCGTTGCTGATTCGAGGCCAGAGTTTTGCTAACTCTAAGTGTTGTATGATTAATAACCTCTTACTCCAACAAATTGCTAGTTTGTAGTCTTCAACAAACCGCTCCTTTTGCAAGGGTTTCAACAAACCCCTCCTTTGACCTTACCCCTCCTTGGTCTAATGTTTACTGCAGAGCTTCGGATCTTGCATAGGATTCTGCTCCAGGGAAATTGAGTTTCAGGTTTCTATATCATTTCAACACAACCAAAAGAGAAAATCTGATTTTCTTTTAATTCAACATCGATCACATTTCAAGTATCACCAAGAAAGAAACCTCCTGCAACTCACTCTGTGATTTATGACTACCCCTTTCAGAACAATTACTATTTATACATTCATTTATTGTGTCTCTTGGTGTCACATCTTTGGCAAAGTCATTGGACAGCGTAGTGTGTCCCAATTCTCCCTGCATCAGAAAACATTTAGCAGAACTGCCTTTTAATAATGATACTGCCTTTTAATATTCCAAAATGAGAATGTGGATTGTACCACTTTACTCAGCTTTTCCTTTGATTAATGGGAACACACTTCTGCATACTGAGACCAGGGCAGCAATCTTGCTGGCCTGAAACAATTCCAACAGAAAGTTTTAAGAATAAAAAAACAGGGAACTTGGAATGTATTGTTTTAAGGTAGATTCAGGGTGAATTAAAAGACAATGGAAAGGTGGAGGAAGAAATTCTGCTGGAAACAGGGCTGTTTACAATAACCAAGTCAGTGCCGGGACATACTTATTGCTTGGATAAGAAGAGATGAAAAGAAATACTCTGCTGATAATTATAATAGATGATCCTGCTTCCCTGCTGTCTTCCATCATAAACAAATGGCATAGGCCAACAGTTAAACACCATATATTTTAATTAGTATTTAAAGCACTTAGTTATCTATGTACTGAGTAACTGCAACAAAACTTTGTCAGGCTGGAATGCAAAGGGGGGAGTTCAGCAAGGAAAAGCAATCTGATCTATGCTCAGTGCTGTGGCCTCCCTTCAGATACCTAAACCCTTACACGCCAAATTCCAGCTGACATTTCCAAAGGAAAAATAAAATGAATGGAGAACAAAAACAACTGATGTGAAGTAAATAACTCCTTGGTCCTTGACTTTTCAATGATACATGTATGGGGCAAGCAGAGCAGCACATTGGCACTAAAGCTGGGCCTGCACAACTGCTCTGGTCAAGGACTGCATGAACTGATTGTTAGATGTTGACAAACTTCTCCAGCATATTCATTATTCAAAGTATGAGGCGTTAGACACTTATAATTTTTTTAAAACCATTGCCTAGTTGTGAAACATTTGTTAGCATCATCAGTATCCAAGTATTCTAATTATGATTTTTTTGGGGGGTGGTATAGGATTATGTTGACCTCTAGTTGCATGAGCTTAACTTGGCCATAAATGTTTGCAATACCTGATGAATACTACTGGTGTGAAATAAGCCCTACTTGACAGCAACACAACTGTCAATCCACTACAGTTTAAGCTTATTAGGAAAGTGGCTTTTGGCCCAAAATGTGCCCCAAGTGTGATGGTTTGGAAAATGAGCCCAATGCACTGCATGGTGGTGGGGGCTCATTGATCTACAGTGATTGTAAAGATTGTAAGATTAGTGTTTCCTGGAAACTGAACCCATAATATTGAGGAACTGGGACTTTTGATTAACAACCAAACTAGAAGGTCAACCTGACTTCATGAAGATAAAGTGAAGTTTTAGTGGAACTGAAGCCAAGAGGGAGCTCACCAGTTGCGACTGCTGATGCAGGATTCATCTCCACAGGCTGCCTAAGGAAAGAAATCCAATGGCATTTATAGTCTCCTCATCCTTTAAGCTCCTTGGGGTCCAAGCAAACAACTGTCTGCATGGCTTAAAGGGTAAATAGGAGCAGGTTCCTGTGGCATTTCCCATGGAAATCAAAGAAAATTAAAAATACGAGGGATTTTTTTCTCTCCAAAAGCAAAACCAACAATTAATGGTATGTCATAATTAACACAATCTCCCAAAGTTTAGAAGCATGTGAAAAGAATGTGAAATGAAGAACATGAAAACACACCTCTGGGTAAAGGATGCTTATTTTGCTCTCTGTTCTGGGGGACCATGCATGGCCCTCTTTCTAGGGACAGGGTACATGCCAAAGAAAGGTGATTTAGGGTCACTCAGCTACAGTCTGCCCTTTTAAGGCACAGATTCTGCTTTATCTTCTGGGAAGTGGGCAGGAACCACAGCCAAGAACAGAGTCACCTCTGTTCTCCTCCAGGCTCCCCCAGAGTGGATGCACTCCCCTCTTCGAAGAGAAAGCTTCCTAAATGCTCCCTACCCCAACAACCTGCTGGGAGGCATTCAGTGTGCTCCCAGGAATCAGCATCCTCTTCCTCACACCCACGGCTCTGGCTCTGAACACAGACCCTGCATTCCTCATGCTTGGGACTCCAGTGGGGCATCGTGGTGCTCCCAGCACTGTACCGTGGCTCCGGCAGGATTGCTGCTGGGAATTGCCTTTGGGGGTGGATGATTCCGTTCTGACCAGGCTGCCTATCTCTGCTGGCCACGGTGAGCTTCCCCAACTAACAGCCACGTTTCCAGTGAGCCTGGAAAAAGCTGGAACTGCACTTCTGAGTGCAAGGCTGCTCTGCACAGCTTGCCCAGTTGTAGAGTTAGTGAAAACACTTGCACATGTAATTTTACTGCAAGAACTGACACAACTGTGACTTTATTGATGGCTTTCCTAGTTATGGACGTGTTTCACTGCTTTAAACCCCACAGCTCACCCTGCAACCCCCTCAGCTCTATCATGCCCCATTTAGTGCTGTTCTAATATTAGCAGACCTTTGTTTCCACAACCTGGATTTTCCATATTTTCATCCCTACGACCAAGAAAGCTCACGGCCAAATAACAATGAGCTCATCTCAAATGCTTAAGCAGCCAGTGCCAGGTGAACAAATTGTCTATTATTAGACTCTTTCATGCTCTTGTTCCCTACTTGCCTGCCTTAACACCTGCTGTTGCAATGTATATCAACTTTCAGAACATCATTCCCAGTAACAACAGAATGTAAAAATGTATTCGGGGATTGCTCAAAGAGAAAGTGATTAAGTTTTGTAGAGACAGCTTTGTCAAGCACAAAGAAATAAAAAAATAAGGTGTGTGGTGATGGGACTGGAGTAATTATGAATATAAATCAAAAATCTTCACTGAATCAACAGAATAAAAAGTTGGACATTCGATTGCAGGGAATTCATTCAGCAGCATTCAGGAAAACACTAATAGTTGAGAGAAATGAATTTGTATTAGTAGTAGTAGTAATAGGAATTTTTTTCCTTCAGTGAGTTTCACACAAATATAGAGTGTTTGACTGGTGTGTGAAAGCGTTGATGGGATTGTGTGGGTTGGGCATATGGAAAAGGTGTAACCCAAACCCAGCAGCTTAAAAAACACATATATAGATATTTAAAAATATTTAGTAGTGTGATCCAAATGTTAGAGAAGGAAATCATAATTAACAGGTTATAAGGTATGTTATGAGGAGGTCTGGCTTTTACTGGAGCAAGAACAGTCATGGCTCGTGGTACAGAAATGGACTACTGTTCTTATGTGGGATGGATTTTGTTTTCTTTTTGCATTTTTCTTCCGTTAAGAAAATTAAACTTAAATGGTTGCTTTTACAGCCATGAAATAGAGCTGGAGAGAGCAGCATGACCTGGGAGAGGAGGCTCAGCAACCACCTGGAGTGGGCAAAATTCTTGCCTACAGCTGAATGGGTTCCCCCTCTCACCAAATCAGATGTCCATTTATGACAAAATTCCTCGTTATCTCCTTCTCACCTGCCACATCTATTTAGATTGTAAATGTTTGAGGCCAGGAACTGTCTCTCACCGTGTGTTCATCCCTTGCACAGCACGGGGGGGGCTCCAGGCTCTGTTGGGCTGTCACAAGATTGTGCTGCACACGGTAAACAACACAGAGATCCACAGACAGTGAAACCCCAAAAGCGTTTGTTACCTCATTTTACTCTGCAATAAATTCTGACCTTGGTTTAGTATTGCTATTGAAAAGAGCTTAAGGCCAGTTCCCAGAAAAGCAGAGTCCAGGCATTGTGTCACTTATTAAATATTCAAATAGCAAGTAAGCTTCTCTTACAAATAACCCCAGAAATATTCCCTATACTAAAGGCAGTTTTCCTAACAAAGCTTTCTTCACTCTTGTTTCCAAACTCACCCAGTACAAGCAGCTGCATGCACTGCACCTCCATGGGACACAGCTATGTGCCATCACACTTGCACAGAAAGTCTGCTGTGGTTCTGGTTGGGTTTGGACTTTATCATTTTCAAATCAGAATTGCGGGGATGGAGGATTCATTATTGACTTTTCTTGCTGCTTATTTAATACATATGACCTGGCCCCACCAGTTAAAAAATACTGAAAAAATATTACTTACAAGAAAGAGGAGGACACAGAGCAGTCTCTGCTAAAGAAGGAATTGCTCTGCAGAAGTAGTTAGTCAAAATACATCTGTTAAAACAGGAAAAAAATCAACAGCAAAGTTACTTAAACATGTTCACCACATTCAAATTCAAGGAAAAAACGTTATTTTTGGACCGTAACTATGGTAAGGGTACATTAGATCCTCTGCTACACTGCTAATAATGAATAAGAAATCTGGAGGCAGAAAGTGAAGTGTTCATCAGAGTTGTTTTAGCTTGCTGTGTGATACCCACAGCTATCCCTGGGCACGAGCCTTGTCTGTCCCTTGTGTCCCTGCCCAGACCCTGGCAGGAGGGGCAGATCCACCACAGTGACCAGTGTCCTCCAGGGAGATTCTCTGCTTCAAGTTGTTCCAGGTGCCTTTGCCCCACCTTTGTCCTATCCAAAGATGAAAACCGGCCACGGGTTTGAGGGGGCAATAGGTCAAAACCATCCTCTTTCTTCAGAACTGAGCAAAGATTAGTCCAGAAAGAAATCACCAGCTTCAGCAGGCAAATGGTCTGCTCTGTTTCACAAAAGGCTACTCAAAATGTTGTATGTTAATTTCAATAAAGATGCATAATCATGGAAATGTTAAGGTTGGAAAAGACCTCTCAGATCGTTGAGTCCAATTATGAACCCAACCCTTCCTTTCACTGGTTATGGCCATGTGCCTTAACAACGGCAAACACTGAAACACCAAAAATCCCTGACTAATAAAACCACAAAATACTAAAGAGCCAAGCAAGTCAGCAGAACTCAAATAGGGGAAAAGCAAAAGGAAGAAGTATCACTCAGGTGGCTGAAGGTCTTCCTGATCTATGATGTTTATTTGAGAGCTCTCACAATATAAAGTTTGGGAAACACAATCACCCATACAAAAATCTGGTGAGTGCAGGGCACGAAGCCTTGCTGTAAGACATAATAATACCTATTTCATATGCAAGATTTATTCCAAGCATTTGTTATTACACTTCCAAACATAAACATAAAACACATATGAAAGATAACAGGCAGGACAATTCACTCGTAGAGATCATCCAGAACATATCTGACATGATCTCTTGTGTCAGACAGCCAAGCACCTCTTTCTTAGAAGATCTTATATATCCATCAGCATAAAAGAGACGTTTCTGCCTCTGGTGTTGCACGCTGGTATCACAGGGCTGCTGTAAAATAGGTTCAGGGGGCTCATGAATCTGCCTTAGCCACCAAAGATAAACAAATCTGGAACTCATTAGTCTTCACACGGCAGTGTTTTGGCACACAGAGGAAAAGGAGTTATCAAGACTAAATTCAGAAAGGTTGATATATGTATCTACATCTCAAAATGTCTGTTAAACTGCCAACATGCTTCACATAGTCCCTGTGAGGTTTGTATTTTTTCCTGCATTGTTTAAGCTGTCAAATGTTAATGTGTTTCTGGCTTAATTTATTACACTGATATGACAAGTTATGAGCAAATGTATTCTTGTTTACTACTGTTAATATTTTGGTTATACTCATTAAGAGCAGTTTTAAGATTAGTCTTTTTTGTTATTTTGCACAGTGGAAAAGAAGCAAAAGTCTTCAGTGAGGACTGCATCCCACTGCTGCTTGCAGCACAGGCTTCAAACTGGAGTGCTCCAATTAACTGTTAAATCATCACCACAGATCAGGACAAATCCTAATGAAAGGGTGTCCCAAAGCCTACCTGATGGATGAACTGCCCTGCTGCTTATGAAATCTCACCTGGATGTGAGAGATGGACATGTCCACTAAGTGAAATTCCAGAATGCGCTCCTAAACAGCTAGAGTGGTTTTCTTCACTAACAGGAAGCCAAGATGCAGATAATTTTCTTTAATGCTAGCAGGGTCACCCTCTCCAACTTCAGGGATGGCAGAAAGAATTCCCCAACCTATCTTCTGCAGGGTCCAGTAACTTTTTGTCATATTTAAGCTTCTTTAGCTCTTAAGTTCCCTAAGTGAGAGCCAGTTTGATTGGAAAGGTGATGAAGCAGTCATGGTACAGGCGCCATGCTCTGGTGAAAATGTGAGAGAAGCAACACGCAGCACTGGCTGGGGTACACAGCACATGGCCAGTGCATTCCCCAGGAACACCTGGAGATCAGCTACAATCATCTTTATACATAAAAGGCACTGTGATGAGCATGAACAATGTCAGGCTGTCATTCCCACAGCATGATGCAATATGACACAGCTCAGTCCCAAACCCTATTGTGACACAAATTTAGAAGCAGACTTGGATGAAGATATGGAACACTGGCACAGGAATTATTTTAATATTTTGGAGTTTGTTTTCATTCTGATTTGGAAGGAAAAGAAGGAAATCTAGAAGGTTTGAAAAATTATCAGGCGATTCGGATAAGCCTCCAATTAAAATTCCACTTGGTTGCATAATACAGAGACAGGAACTTGGAAGTCCCAGATGAATGGGAGTCTCGGTACTCGGGAGCCAATGCTCCTGGCTTTCCATGCATGCACAGAGCCCAGAGCTGCAGCAATCTGCTCAGTGGGCTGTCAGGTTGCCCATCAGCTGAAGCTCCGACGCTTCTTCCACTCTACATTCAACCAAGCTCCAAGTCCTGCTCAGATCCTCACAACACAGTGTCCAGGTAACTTTCTGGGAAATCCACATCTGTCTGGGCAGGAGTAAGATCCTTAACAAATAATGACCTCCCTAACTTGAGGGCATCCCTGTTTATGTCCAGGTAGAGAGCTACAAAATTTCGTTATAATTGTCAGTGATTAAAGCACATCCAAGACAACAGGAGAATTTCTGTTACCTTCAGTTGCCTTTGGGCCCGGAGGCTACATCTACAGCACCTTGCAGTATTTACTACATATTGCAAAATTCTTTGCAATAGGGAGAAATTGCCTACAAAGCCTTAGCTCAGAAGTATTTGCTTATCTGGCAGGGTTTTTTAGTAGTCAAGTTGAGACTTTTCTCTTTCAGTAGCTGAATGAAGCAGATGGTTTGATTCAGTGTGGCTACAGAAAAAGAGCCAAGGCAATTCTGGGGCTATATGTGCAAAGCCTTCACATCAGGGCTCAAGAACAGAGCTGCTGCAACATTCAGTGATGAAGAATGTGGCAAAGAACAAGCATCAAGCAATTATTGGAATGAATTCTGCAGAGGCAGCTCACCTGGACTCTACTGGTGTGGTGGCCTCTGTCCATCCATAGCTCACATGGTTCATGGGGGTACAGAGAGGAGGGTTCTGAACTTGGCCACTTCTTCCCTTGCATTATCAGGAATGTGCTTAAATGTGTGGGCTTTAATAACATGTAATGCCTTGTGACTGTGTTCCTCCAGAGTATCTCTGAACATACTTATCCCCAGGACACCAAGAATGGCATAGCAGGACTTTTTTATAGCACTTCCTCAGGTAAAGAACAGCAGATGAGCTCCAGGTCTTGCTCCTGTCCATATGTGACACAGGAATAATAAGGACATCATTTTGATTGAAGGACCTTACTTTTCCACAGGCTGTGGTCCACTTTTGGAAACAAGAACTCCATTCTGACCTGTCACTACACTCCTACATCTTCCACTAGTGTAGCACTACCTATATATTTCATTACATTTCACTCTATCAGCAATCCTAGATGTAATTTTCTTATCACTTATCAGATGCACATAATATACATATTTATTTATTTTCAATTTTCTGGCATGCAGTCTGAGACAGAATCAAATTTTTTGTTACTACAAGCCAGTTCAGGCACCCTGAGAAAACATGCCAATTGACAGAGGTAATTTATATTTAGCTTGCAATGGATACACAAATTTGATCTGTGTCAGATATTTTTTCCTGGAAGCAGAGGTATACCAACATTCAGGTAACCCAGATTTCCAGATTAGGATGATTAGGATGATGATGATTAGGCTACAGACCTTTGCTTGCTTAACCTTGGGAGGCACCACTCTGTTCTCAATGTTTTACAGTAAATCCTCGGTACAGCTTTCATTCATTTTCCCTTCACCACCATTGTGTGAGCTGGCCTCCAGGGCTGACATTCCTTCTGCCTAAACATGCTTTCTCCCTTTATTTTTTTTTTGTTACGCTTCCTGACATTTGTATTTTCTGGGTCATACCCCACTCCACTACGTATCATGAGCAAAGCAATAAAATTACTCCCATAAAGCCCCTGCGAGAGCTGGACCCATTGCTCTCATCAGTGAGCTCCCCTCATGTTTGATTGTTCAGATCTGAATAGCTGGAATATGTTTTAAGGCATAAAAGCACATTGTTTCATATGCTCAGGGAAGTTGGTGATGATGGGTAGATCTCAGCCTGCATTGGAAATGCAGTACCTCTCTAACAAGTTGTCAATCTCAATTAAGACATCAACATGTCAAATTAGGAAGGTACTGCTGCACAGCCTATTGTTGAACTGCGTGTCAGGTGAAATAAGCACTAATTATACACTTAGCCAAATATGTCTGTTCAATATTACTTCAAAACTAAGGTCACTGAGTTATTGTGAAGTGGTAGTTTACACTATTTTGGATCCCACCAAATGGCAGGTGGCCATACAAATATGCAACTCAGCATGTTCTGCTTGGTCCCCACAGCTGTGCTGCCAATCCGTTAAGGATGGCTGCAAGTAAATGCTAATTAGCTTCTGTTGATCTGCATATTCCAGCAGCCTCCCAGGATTCCCATTTTGATATGCAAGATTGCCAGTTGGGTATGTGATTGAATTAAGAACCAGAAAAGATTTTATCTTCCATGCAGGAAAATGTGGGTCTGAATCCCCAGTAGAGGCTGTTATCACTCTGATTTATGTTTGGCAGTGCCTGCCATTGGAGTGGTAGCAAAGGCTCAGTGCTAGAGGGTGCTACCTCCCTTCTTTTGGAGGAGAAAGACTCTCCTTGTTAAGAGCAAACACTCACCATCTGGGGCCCGACCCACTCCTGGCTTTTATATTTGCAAGTGTTCCACGTGTCTGCTTCTCCACGCAGGGTCCAGCAGATGCTCTTCTGTAGGTTGACTGGTCCTCGAAGAATAAACAGGAATTAAAAAAAAAAAAAAGAAAGTAAATGAAAGAGCAGAGAGATTTGGAGGCATAGGTTTGGGGTTTTTTTCATTGGTAGGGTTGCAAGGGGCAAAAAAAAAAGAGATTTCCCAAGGTTGTCAATAGCCAATTAATAGTTGGCTGGTTCCATTTGCAAGGACCCCTTAAGAAAGAAATGGCTGGGAAGTTGCACTTCTGGGAGCAAAGTGTTTAGATTTTGCACCTGTACTTCATAAGGGGAAAAAAAGTGATCTCACTATGTAAACATTACAATAACAATTTTCAGAAATTTTGCTTGGCTCTGCTATTAGTGAGCCCTGGTTCCCTGTAGTGAGGAAATGATATTTCTCAGAAACCACTCAGTGCATATGAAGGCAAAATAAAATTTGCCTCATCTTTGTGATTTTTCACCTTATGGCTTGATTGGACATTGGAAGAAAAATGATTATTTAATTACCCTGCCAAGTTTCTGTAGGTTGTTATCATATTGTTTCTGCTCTTGAAAATAACTCCAAGAAAACCTTGGCTTCAGGGTGATGGAACATTGTATGCTGCCTTAAAATGCTGGGAAACTGTTCTTCCTTAGGGATTTGAAGTTATTTTCTTTTTTAAATGATGTTGTTCTCCCATTCATAAAGCTTGTCAGCACTCTGCTGTAAACGAGACACCTAAGTACATGTGCAATAATCCAGTTCAATAAAGTTTATAGGAGAAAGTCGTAGGTAAGATTTCACTGCAAATTTCAGTGGCATATTTAATGTACAAAACTCTGAAAGCAAGATTATAATCACTATTTTAAAAGGTACTTGTGTATCCTGACACAGTTGAAAACATCCTCTTGTAAAGGACAGTAAAAAAAAAAAGATGGATTAAGATGCAACATTTAAATGAGTCCCAAACTCATTTTCAAAGTTCTTCTGTTTCTGTAGTTGTAATGAATAAAATGAAGAAATAGGGGGAAATACTTAAAAGACAGAAATAACTGCCAAGAATTCCAAGTCAAACAAGATTTTCTATCCCCTCTATTACATGTACTATTATAAATTCAAAAGGAGTCTTGACCTAACTGCAGGAATAACCTACATTTATATATATTACGTATAAATATACACATATGTGTATTTTACATATATATATATCTGTGAGATCAAAACCAAGCTTCAATAAGGAGAGAAACAGAATTATTTCATCAGGTGCAAATTCATCCTATGGCCAAAACTCCTTAAGTTTTTAACGTCTTAGTGTTTATATATTTTTATATGTTTATAAGAAAGTGGAATTATTTAGAAATGAAAATGAGCACTGTTAAAACCTTGTAATCCCATGTTTTTGCCAGGTCATTTTTTAATAGGTTGTGCATTACCACTAAATAGATGGCCCCAATTCCACAAGGCAATGAAGCACACAGTTAACTTTAAGCATCCTTGAAATCAAAGAGACTTATTTGCTTTGATAAATTTGGGCCCTAGGCTTCTTGAGATATTAAATAATATATCATATTTCTCTCGATTAAGCAAACTTCAGGGACCAGGCAGTTTGGGAGGTGTTTTGTTTTAACTTTTTTGCGATGACACTCTCAAAATAAGTATCTTTGTCCTCAAATACATATGGGCAAGAGTACCTTTGTGCCCTCACATATTGCACAGGCTCCAAGGAACTCAGAAAGTAACACTGAGAATGGATAAGTCAGAAAATGTCAGCAAAAGTGCAGCTCAATCTATTTTTATAGTTTTATTATCGCTTTAGCATTGACACATTTCAGAAGGTTTTGAAGTGCTCTGTGATCCCAGTTTGTCAGATCACGGAGAGTTACGTCACTTGTCCAAGCCTGGCCAAAACAGACAAGGACGTTCCAATTTGGAAAAAAGTCCAGGAGAAAGGAATAAATATTGCATTGCATGAAAACTAAACTAATGGTAAAAAAAAAAAAAAAAAA
>WEIT01024707.1:0-56850 GCA_013389985.1 Dryoscopus gambensis | reverse complement strand
AAAAAAAAAAAGAAAAAGGAAAAAAGAGGAAGAAAAAGCCAGGCAGACTTTGCATGTCTCACAAAACTGCAGTTTAAGGCTCTAAACGAGTTATTTGGCAGCTAGTGTAAACTAAAGAATTCAAAATGCTTTTTTTATTTTTAATATGCATATGTGATAGATGGGGTGATAAAAGGTAGCAAACAGTATTTGGGGTGGACATGCTAAGAAACTCATGGGAAGTCTTTGTTGTTAAACAAAATTCAATCTACGCACAAAGAGACAAGCTTAGGCTATTATATTTTGGAATAAATGATCTATTCATCCATTCTTTACTATCAAATGAACTGCTGAAATAGTGTGAATACTGCTTTGCAGGAGGACTAAACAGAGAAAAGATATAATGGAACAATAAATCAGTGTATCATTCTTTACATCCAAATAGTAAATGTTTTTTGTCCACTTATCTCTACCATTCACACTCCAGTTTGTCTGTAAATACCTAACAAGGTAGAGTCTGCTTTTCACTCTTGTTAGCTAACTCCAAAATTAAATACCAGAAAGTGACAGTTAGGGTACATTTCAAGGAAAAAAAAGGCAGCTTAATGAAAATTATTAACTCTTGGACCTGTTTTCCACAGGAAAGTGTTATTCTGTTGAGTTCTTACTGTGGTGTTAGTTTAATTGTAGGACAAAATCAGTGGGAACTGAAGCAAGGACAGACTCCTATGCATGGACTGGAAACACTAATGGTTGAAAACAGAAGAACTAATAGGAGGAAAAAGCATAAGTCTGAATAATCTCAAGCAAATCATATCAAAGCTAAAAGTTATTAAAATTAATTTCTGAGAAGGTTGAACTAGACGATCTTCAAACAGGAAACTCCTTCATTTTATGGATGTGAAGCAATATGATTCCTTTTCCTGGTTCTATGGAGACTGAACTAAAAGATGGAGCTGCAAATTTGATGTGGATAAAAATGGGGATAATCTTCCTGAGGTGGCTTCAGTATCCCAAGAGCTCTAGACAGGCAATATATGACATCTGCTCTTGTCAAAGTGACGAGAAATTGGTTGCTTGATAGCAAACTAAATAAATGAATACACTGGTTTACACCCAAATATATGTCCCAATCTTACTCTTTTTTTTTTAATTTTGCCTTTTTCATGAGCATCAGCCATTAAAACTGACCAGTTGAGATCCCAACTTCTCTGAACTTGGAAAGCTTGTAGGAAGTTTGCTCCACAGCCACACATCTCTCAATGAGAACAATGAGGGAGGACACTCAGCTTGACAGCTAGGGCGTAAAACTCCCATTCTTTCCTTAAACACAAAAATGATGAAAACATTTATTATGAAACATATTTTCCATTACTGTATTGTAGAATGTAAACAAGTTCTCATGACATATGGGGCCATGTGTTTCCTTAAAGAGGTGTTATGTATGTCAGAAGCAGCATATGTACCGTGTGATACAGCTACCACCATGGTAAGCATTTGTTATTGCCTAGTGAACAGGTGCATAAAATCCCCATGTAAACAGATGTCATAGCTGCACTGACATCTCTTACTCATGTCTACTCCTGCAGGAAAATGAGGGGGTTTGTTTCCCCCTCTTGGGTGTTTAATGTGGATGGCCTAGACTTGTGTGTCTGCATCTTCCCACTTTCACGGATCTCCCTCTTGACTGCACAGTGGCTTTTAGGAGGAAAAATCACCCAGAGAAGAACCCTTTTCTGTAAGAGGCTCCACACTCATGCTCTTTCCAGAAGTCTCCATACAGATACTGTTGACAGACACAACCAGTTTCACAAAGGATCTAATCTAATACTGAGACTCCTGAAAGGTATAACCAGATTTTCTCTTAGCCCCTAGAATACCCTAGAAGATGGCTTTTCTCCATGAAAAAAATTTTAAAAATCAGACAATTCAAGTGGAGCTCATTAGAAAAGACAAAACACACAGAAACACTGCTCTTTGCTGTCGCGCTTGGCAAGGTGATGCTTGCAGGTGGACTAACATGACCAGGTGAAACAGCAGAGCTCACTGGGAATCTCTGCATGGCCACAAGTTCCTGCAGTGGAGCCAACCTGAACTCACTGTGCTCAGGTGAGAAAATTGTCCTTCCCCACTAGCGATCTCAGAGATACCTGCACATCCCATGAGCTCCAGGTGCTCTTAGAGTTGCACATCTCAATTAGTTCAACCCTCAATTATCAGGTCGCTTTGGTGAGAAGCTCACAGAACCCTTTGTACCAACTCCCTGAACCCTTCGGAGACTGAGTAACGTAAGGAGTAAACAAAAATATGTCATTTCCTTTTATCAAACATATGCATTCAAATCAGGCAAAAAGTCTCGAAAGCTAAGTGTGGTACAGCTTCACACAAACATGAAGGGGCTGGTGTGCCAGATCTGGCTCTTCCCTTCTCACACCTTCTTTTAAACTGAGATATTTGCCAGAACTTTTCAATGTAAGCCAAGGCTGCGGCTTTCTGCTGTTCTCAGACGTGGTCACATTTGTGCTTGTCCTTGCCTGGTACATATTAAAATAATAATTTTTGCTTCCTTTCACCCTTCCAGAGCAAAGTAGTCTGTTTCTGCTCACATACTAAATTTTTAATGCAGTTTTCATTTTAAATTCCTTTAGCACAGTTTCTGTGGTTCTTTTTGCCTTCCTTTCTTCCCCACTCGCCTCCACTATGGCTTGTTGCACAAAAGAAAAAGCCATTCTCGTGAAATTATGAAAAGAGACAGTATATTAGGAACATTAATCTGGGCTTGATCCAAAGCCCACTGGAGACAAGGCTATTCTTCACATTTATTTCAACAGGCTTTGGATCAGTCACTCCCTCAGCAAAAGTCTCTCAGCATGGGTCATTTAAGTTATTAACCATGGCATGTTGCTTTCCGGTGAAATGCAGCACGGGTGGCACCAGACAACCCACTGCAAAAAATGTATATGGTAAATATGAGCATGCTCAGCACTTTTTTTACGGCAATTTCTGATAGAGCAGCCAGGCTAACCAATATCCATAAATTCTGTGTAAAGGGAGGTCTTGTGTGCACTGGGAACAGCACAGCTGCGAGTTGTGGCCCTGTTCAGGTGGCTGAGGTTGTACCATTTCTTGACTTCCTTGGGGTTTCTAGGGTTGATGATGACAGATCACAGTGGGAACCTGTCCTTTATAGAAAATGTCCTTCAAGACTCATGCTGCTGACAGAGATGAGGTGATACAGTGAAAGGAGTGAAGCACAAGCCAAGGAGATTGAAGGTAAATCTGCTGAAGACCACCTGGGAGAAATGATCCTTTCATGAAGACACAGGCATATAGGTAGGAAGAGAAAAAGTTGGGTTGGCATCCCCCACACCACAGATTGCCAGCAGACATCAGTGGTTTGGGTGCAGGTGTGGAGCCAGAGAGGGCAGAAAGGTCTCTTCCGTGGCCAGGGGGGTCCCACCCAACCACAGCCAACTGCCTTCAGTCACCTCTCACTTCTGCAAGCATCTCAGGTTTGGGGTTTTTTTCAGGAACATCTCTCTGCCATCTCTCCCTGCTCTGACATGGCTGAGCTGGAGATCAGACAAGATCACAGCCCAGAGCCAGTGGTGCAGCTGCAGGCTGTAGCAGGATCCATAGTACACCCTGGAATTAGGGAATCATCCTCCTCTCTCCCTACTTCCTTGCAGTGCCATTCCAAGATGCTGTGGCACAGACAAAACACAGCCTACTGGTTTACAATGACATTTACATTTCAAGTATTTAAATACCAGTAAGAGATGCTCTACAGCCATTTACCAAGCATGTTTTCCACAGCCCTTATTTCTGAGCAAAGGAGCAAGTTAATTTTCAAATTAAATTATATTGGATATTCAAAAACCATCACATCCATATACCCCCATCTTTCTCCCCATTCCCTGATCACTTCATTAAAACCATCTTTAGCTGATACCAGGAAATTCATACCAGAGTCTTTTAAGCCAGTACTTTTTAGATCTGTATCAAACCAGAATGCAGGATCTGAAATAAAATATTAAAAATTCCCCTCTGACCTTACTCCTTGAATGTGTATATTTTTCCTGAGCTGTCCTCATCCCTCTGGGGGAGCCTTTTTACTGTGAAAGATAGATTACTCCACTATATATATATTTTTTTTTTTTAAATATATATCTATATATTTATTTTTTTTGGCAGGGAAATCTTTGGAACATCAGTGGCTGCATCAAAGGAAGGGATTCACCCCAAGATCTATTCTGTTTTCCATCTCTCATCTCAATCAGAACTGTGCAGCAGGGGTGGGACAGGTAAATGCAGAGTGTAAGGACCTGTTGTTACCCAGCATTCAGGGGCAACAGCAGCACAAAGAAAATATATTCTTTCAGAGAGGAGCAAAATAACTTCCTGTCCCAGTAGTTTTTACACTTTAAGATACAATTGTAAATTTTTATTAGAGTAACTAAAGAGAAATTACAAAAATAATGTCTTTTAGGATCAAAAATCTTGATCCTAGAACGGGAACTTGTTAACAGGAATTTTATTAACCTTAGTGACATATAGCTCTGATTCTTGAGGTCTTAGGCAAGACACAGTAGAAATAATAGCGAAAATATAAATGAGCAGAAAGCAGATGATCTGCAACTCTTTTGTCATCATAAAGTAAAAAAGTAAATGGCATTAATGGGGAAATAAATCTCATAAACTTAAAATTATTGGTGAAGATGGAAGGATGGAAAGCCAGATAACCTCCCCATTGTTTAAGAGCTGGATTTCTAGAGGGAATTAAGTATTATGGTATATGCTAAACCGTGTTGTATCACCCAAGGTCTATTAAAACGTCATTCTAGGGTCCAGATTTTATCTTCCCCTATTATTGCTGGTGTTTGTTTTCATAGAGTCTTGACTTGCTCCTTAATGCCATTACTGAGTAGGGTCCCTTGAGAAATTCCATTCCTCTATTTTATTTTTATAGTTTTCTCTGCTGATTAATTCCTGAAAACATATTTCAACCTTTCAATTTCTAGCACATATCTCATTTCACATGTCATGGGAAGCAAAAAAGTATTGCTTTTTTTGAGGGGGGGTCTTATTTCTCCTCCCTCCCACCCTCTACATTTGACTAAATAATTTCATTTTCAGCTGAGCAGAATTACAGAGAGGTTTTGGTGCGTTGCCATAATTTTTAAGCTTGGTAAGGCTTGGACACCACAGACCCGGCTGACAGCTCCAGCGACCACAGCAGGGCTTCACAGTGCTTCTCCCAAACAATGAATGATCCAGTATCCCAATATTTCCCAGTACCAGCATCACCCAATTAGCTTTGGCTGGGGTAGGTTGACAGAAGACTGGAAAAAGTGTGTTCTACTTCAGGTTTTTGATAGCTGATTTGGACCCCATGCTGTGATGAAGTGCTGGATGCTGATATGCATCAAATCAAACAGCGCAGAGGTAAAGCTGCATGACAGCTTAGAAAAAAAAATTGGGAGAAATAAAAGAGAAATAAGTGATCCTTCATTTCCAAGGACTTCCGTGTCTTATCTTTCCAGAAGATTGCTACAGCTAGCTCAATTATTACTTTCCTGGGATGTCTTGTTTGCTTCCACCAGACGGAAGTAATATAAAATTATGTAAATCAGCTTTCTTGAAGTAAAGAATCATGGACCAGTCAATAATGTTTATGCATTAAGAAAGGGCAGCTCCTCCTGGAAGAAATAACACAGGGAGCCGATCATAAGTAAACATTTCTAAACAGACAAAGGGCTCGTCCCTGCAGCACAATATATTATCATATTTCCACATAATTAGTTTGTTTTCCACTTGAAATCAGAAAACGATTCGACATTGCATTCTGTGCCTCAGGATGGTGCATACAGTACAATTCTCATGTGCAGGTTCATATGTTGAATAATTAGTAAGAATTAATCTGTTGAAATTAAAGTTTGGAATATTATAGAACTCATGAATAGTGCATGGAACAATCAAGTAAATTAAACCAGAAACAGAATTTAGGAAGCCAGACAATAGCAGATGACTGCTGGCAATCTGTTTTTTAATCAGTGCGTTACAAGCCAGAGGGATGAATATTGTTACTGACTTTGGAAAATAGTGTAAAACGTTAGCAGGCACAATAAAGAAGACTTAGGAAGTGAGCACATTTTTACCGTGTTTGTTAAAGAAGGGCACATCAAAAGGACCTGCTCACTTAGACGTGTATCTGCTCTCCACGATGCTCAGATCAGAAAAGATTGGACTTACGGATTGGTCCTGCACTTCTGGTCTGCATTGCAAGTGCACTTAGGACTTCCAAGAGCTCCATCCCTCTCTATTTTAAAGTTGTATTTGCTTATCTGAAGCCAAAAATGTGTAAGTTTCTTTTTAGTTTCTTCAAAATTAGCAATTGAGTTGCCGTAAGTCTCGGGCAGCGTGAGACCGGTGTGATGATTTCTCATTTTAAGAATTCAGAGCAGCTATGCTTTAGTTCAATTTTATTTTAAATGCATTTAACCATCATCAAGATTTTAGTTTTTTATTTGCTTTACTGTGAAGAAAGCACTGGTCATGCCTTAAAAAAAAAAAATTGAAAGCAGTCAGAAATCCTGTGAGGACTAGGTTGATTCATGCTGAAACGTATGCATTCCTTCCCTTGAAGGGAAGAGCTTTAAATCTACATGCACACTTGACTTTTTCTGTTCTGTATGATCCTGTTAAATTGGAAGAGGTTTCCAGATCTATTTGAAAAATGGCCACTACAGTTAGCTGAAACTTCAATCTTGAAAATGAATGAATGGAGCTGGTCCAGTACATTGGCTCTGGACCAGTCTTTAAAATACAGCAGAACAATGAATAACTGAATTCACAGCCAGCTGGTATCATAGTTGGGCAGTGAAAGTGTCAAAATATTAGTGACTTTTTTACATTTGTCAAAATCATTGCCAATATGGGAAGCATGGGCAGCTTGCAAATGCGAATCTTACACCAAAATAGTTTTAAAATCTTGCCTTAAGAATGTGAGTGCAGCTCCTGGTTTTATCTCGCCCATCACGGAAAAGACGGAAGAGAATAAAATATCTTTTACTTAGAAGATAAAAGCTATTATTGATTTATCATCAAACATCAACTACTAATGTGGTTGAGTGGTGCTATATGCCCTGAAGGAATAATGGATCAAGCGGCATTTCTGTGTCTTATTTTCTGGAGTCTAGTAAGTCCGTTCTAATAAGTCCATCATCTGATTCATTTTTAGAATTTAGCATGTAGAATCTCCATGAAAAATAAGTATAAAATTTATATATGTCTATACATACTCACACAATGTAAAGGAGAAGGAAACAGAGTTTGGCCATGCTTCAGTTCCAGGAGAGAAAAAGAAAAATAAACATATGTTAGTGGTGTCTGACACATCTTTCTGCTCCAATAATTTGATAAATGTTTGTTTTATTTTTAAAACAAAATTTCGCTGGCATTCACTGGATGCTGCAGTTGAGACAGTTTCGCTCTTTTTGGAAAGAATTAAAAAGCATCTCCATGACCGAGTTACTCCCATGCAGCAACTGAGAAAGTGGCTGTGCTTATGCACTCGGTTTGTTCTCCGGGAAGATGTTGGGAATTTTAGTGCCTACATTCTGGGTGCTTTCTTACCCCCATGGACACAGATCCTTTTGGATATCAGGACTCCAAAGGGGTTACACCAATTATCCTGTGATGGGGTACATGGCAGCCCAGCACTGCTCAAACCAAGACCCATCTCTCATGGAACACAATGGATTTCCACAGAGAGTTGTGGTGATCTGAATCTGCTGACAGCTTATTGATGATCTCCGAAGGCCTGGTGTGCAAAAGTGAGTGAACAATTAACTCTTGTGACCAGTTATATTAGGATCTATGGAGGCAATCACAGAGCTAATGAACTTAGGAGCTGCAGCACTCCATCAGGAGCAGGTAGATTTGTGGGAGGACAGTGCAAAACTCCCACTGATACGTTTTGGACACGAATCAAAACACAACTTTTAAAGAACAGGACATACCTCCTCATTTTTTCGCTGAAAAAGACTAATTTCAAAACCAAACACGTACATAGGCAGATGTATACTTTATATAGGCAAATTCCCTGCAGTGATTAAGAGAATCTTTTTACTGTCTCTGTGCCCAAATTTCTGATCGATTCCTTTTTTTTCCCCTTTGGAATTCATTAGTTTAAGTGAATAATCTCTTTATGTTCCTTTATTAGTTATAAACTGAGAACCAGGAACCTGTGCTATTTTCCCCTGCTCCTCTGCAATGTTCTTATTTCAGCAAAATAAGGTTTGAGCTGGAAAGTTTCCCTGAGAAGATTTTCATTTCTCATCTTGTCTGATGCAAAGTAAAGAGTATGCCAAGTGCCACTGACCTTAACTCTCCTGAATCAAAAATATCTGATGTGATATATAGAAAACTTTGATGTGTAGATATGCTAATCAGCAGAGAAATGTCAAATTTGCATACATTTCAAGTGACCCAACAATATTTACCTTAGAGCTAAGTTTCATATTTTTCTGACAATTGCAGCATTGAACAAGTGACTCATTTAGCATATCTAAGCAGCATTATGTCACAGGGATTTACCTCAGAGTTGTTTGAAAGCATCAAAAAGATGAACATCACTGTCTGAAATTAACAACAAGTCTAATTTGATTTGACAAATGATGTTGATTTAGATAGGGTCACTAGCTATTGAAGATGCGGAGGACAAATAGTGCCTTGAAGCCTTGATAAAACTGAATATTTAAACAGTTCATTATGCAAATTTGCCCTCTACCTGTCAGTAGTGACTAAAGTATAGGGTTAGAGTGCTGGAGAGGCTCGGTGCTAAGGAGATGACTATTGTATGTGTACCTGGCTCTTCTCAAGAAAACAGCTCCACAGGCATTTACAAAGTGGATGTGCATCAGCACCGTCCTCCCCAGGTCTGGCAGTGACAGAGCCAACAAAGGCTTGATTCTGAAAACTTTCAGCATCAGTGCAGAAAACTTCACTTTACCAAGGGAGCAGGTAAACATGGATATTTTCCTTTTGCATATTCAAGGACTCATTCTCCAAGCCTTTCTCACAAGATGCACTTCCTGGGAGCCCAGTGGAGCTACCTGCAGGACCACTGCTGCTGCTCTCGTGAGGATGCTGGATGGGAGCCCTGCGGTGTAACCAGGTGGGAAAGGACCTCCAAATCATCAAGTCCAACCCTTGACCAAATACCACCATGCCCACTAAACCATAGGCACTCATCTATTATGGCCTGGGAACCATGAAGATCCAGGTTGTTTACAGCTGTGTGCTACACCTACACATAAACCTCCACTATCGCTCCCGACATCACTCGGCCAACTGGTATCCATGAGCAGCAGAAAGAGAAAATGCCATCCAAGATAAGGCCTTAGGGCTTGAAAAAACACCTTGAGATATCACTGCCCATTCAAAACAGATGGCTTTAACTCTTTAGGATCCACTCTAAAAAATGAAATGTACCTAAATGCATCAATCTTATATAGTTCTGGGTAGATGAGAGCACATATTGCACCAAAGGAACAAAATGTGTAGTAACTTGGAGTGGATATATAAGTGTTCAGGAATAATTAACAATCTTTACATGTTCCAAATCTGCAGTACTAATAAATCCTTATTTTGAAAGGAAGTGCTGCAGAGTAATTAATCTATATAGCACAGGATGTCTGGGTATGTTACTCTTTACAAGTTAACTTTTTGTAAGACATTTTGCACCACATTTTTCTCAGAGCTCAGAAAAGCCCATCAGCATAAGCCAGGCTGAATTCTGATGCAGTGCATATAGAGAACTGCATGAAAATGTCAGTTTAAGTATTGGCAAGTAGATACTATTGGAACAGCAGACAGAAGCTATATAATTAAAGTATGGGAGAGCAAGACCAATACAGAGGGCAGACAGAAGAATATCTACTCCAATCACATCCCAGGAAAGCCTTGCCTGGGATGATCTGTGCCTCCATGGGGCAGGGTGCCTGTGCAGCAGATGAGGGCTGTGGTGTCAGCAGAGAGGCTTGGACCCACTCTGCTCCAAAACCAGAGGTCCTGGCGATGCTAGCAAGGAAGCCAAGCCAGACATGACTCAGGAGCAGCACTGCTCTTGCTCAGTGCATGAACACAGCCTATCCACCAAGGAATGGGCTTTCTTAGGGCTGAGGAGCAGGGACATGTTCATACCACATGTGGTAGACTTGGGCTAAGGCATAGAGCAGCACGCTGTACAGACTTCCCAGCTCAGGAGCTCGTTAGCACCCAGGAATGTGAGCCAAAAGCATCATAAACCTTTTGCATTTTATGCTTTTATCATGCAATCTTTTTGATTCATTTCCATGTGTTTTGGGGTATTTGTGTTTTCTTTATCCAGGTTTATCCCACCTCCCCCTTCTAGTCAAACTAATTGGGAGATGGCTGTATTTACCATTTCACCGGATCTGAGAAAACATGCCTCGTGAGCAACCTTGATTTGTTTATAAACTACTCCCCTAACTCTGCTGAGCTTGTAAGTTCTTGGCTAATTGCTCTCATGTCCATGAAATGGGAGAAACCCAAGTCTGAAATACATGGAAACAATTAGGGCAGGGGAAAAAAAAAAGAAAAGGCTTTCCCTGTAAACAGATGTCTATGCCAAGATACCCTACCTAGAGCAACTGGCACGTGGTATGTCTGCAGATGGATCCACAGTAGGATCTAGCCACTTATATTTAGCATGCAGTGTTATTTGTTTTAGCTTGCCAGTGAGCAGTAGGCGGGAGTTGGAATGGGAGCCCATCATTTTTGCACAGAAGTGCACCAGTACCACCCCAATCACATACCTTAACCCTCAGGTATTACAAATGCAGCAGCAGTTGTAGGAATATCTGCCTTTTTTCTTCAAAGTTGTCTTAGAAGAGCATAGGTAAGATGATTTGTAATGGGCTATCTTGTTGCAAAGTTCAAGATGACATTTTGTTCACATGTGGAAAAATAAAGAGCCGTACAGCAAAGTGTTCCAGCCTGTTTCATTATGTTCCACTGCATGGATTTACTGTAAACTCTGGTTAACATGCATGAAGTAATTTAGCAGTCTGAAGGCCAGGAGGGATCATTTGTGCATCTAGTCAGATCCTCCTCCATAAACTGTGCCACAAAATTTCCCTGTCTTCATCCACTATCTGTACTCTGTCTTCTTAGTGAGCTAAAATGAAGGAAAATCCTTTTAAAGATTTGAAGCCTAAAAATGAAGAGAAAAATCTCTTATCCTTTTTCTACATATACTGTTCAAAGGTCAGAATTAGTCACTGTACTTTCAATTTTTTCCCCATTTGAATGCATTGATTACAAAATCAGCGTTGTCTTTGGACTGGACATAATTTTAAGCTGATGCAGGACTCCTGAAGCAAAAAGCTATTATTTTTTATGAGACGAAAAATCACTTGAAGGGAATGAGAGCACTGAAATGTCAGTCAGACATGGTCTTTGGGCTTACATCCAAAAGGAATGGCTACATTTCCATGACCTGCAAAGCAGGCATAGATGGTCATATTGACCCTTTCTGCCCTAAAATAACCAGCAAGTTTATAGGCTGCTACCTTGGAGTGGTTCCTTTAGCAAAGTCTTGCTAGTATTTGATCCCTGCCAGCTTACATATGACAATATTAATATGAAGCTTTCTTTCGCATAGACAGGTGTTCCAAGCACTAATGATCATCAAGATATTTTTGTCTTTATGAAATCATAAGTTGAAATAGCTTTTCTGGTAAAATGAAAGGGACTGAAGCAACAGCTTTGATGAAGAAACAAAAAGCCTAGTCATTTATTTATATATTTAGATGCAGAGTTCATTCTCTCCTGTTCTGCTGAACAAGCACCTCTGCACTCTCTGTATGAAAATGAAAAGGCTGCTTTAAAACATCTCAACATTTCTGAGTTATTGCAAATGCCACAATCCAGAAATCAATAATTGAACCAACTTCAAGGAGTACTGATTTTGTTAAGAACCAAATTCTCTTTTTCCAAGCATTGTTATTCAATATCATTAATTTAATGACACAAAGTGACTGTATGGGTTTATTTTTGTAAGTCATAATATCTTCAAAGCAGATTGAGTGTTTTTGACCCCTCTTTTGCCACAGGACAGATTCTTCAAGTCCTGCTAAATATAGCCAGTATTCACTAGTGAACATTCTACCTTTGAAATGGTTTCTGAGATATTTCAGGGTGCCTCATGCTGCAGCTGCCCTAATACTTGGTGTTACACCTCCAAGCATAGCCAGGATAGGTAAGCAACCACTTACTCAGGCTTGAATAACAACAGAAAAATATGGTCCTTCACCGTTTCTGGAGCTCTCCACAAAATTAAGTTTTTCTCTATAGAAATGCTAGTAATGGTAGCTCATTTGAATATTTCATAAGGGATAAAGATTGAAATGTATTATCACACTCTGGCTTTACAGCCTCCTTGCTTTGTGGAGGTTTAAAGGTCTGTGATGGCTTGTGAATAAATACAGGTAAATAAATAGCTTTTCTCATTAGATTTTATTTCTTCTTAGTAGAGGAAATCGAAACCACATATAGTTTTTAAATTTAAAAAAAAGTAAAAGAAGGATGTCTCAATTGTGAAAAGAACGAGCAACTGACAAATACCAGGAGGATGAACAGCAAGCAGTGGTCCTCAGAATATTCCTGGAATGAATATCATTCTGGTGACTGGATTGCTGCCAAGAGTTTTTATTCTGTTTTAAAAAATGCATAGACTAGGGGAGTCATAAAAGAATGTTTTGTCTCTTGAATATGCTGGAACAAAAGCCAGATATGCTTAGGCTTTGACATGGACATTCATCATGTCCTAAGCTGAATCAGTTATTAATTCTGAAAGTATTAAATATGGAATGGGCTGAGTGTCTAACAAGTCTGCTATATTATTCAGTTATAACTAAACTGTTAAGATTGATTGAATTTTGAGAAACATCCTCCTGTATATTAAGTTGTGTGAACTCAACCAAGCAGCCCCTCCAGTCCCAGTCTCCACGGGGACCTCCACCACTCAGCCTTACAGGGTGAAGCTGAAGCACCAGGGTTATTTTCATTGGCATGGGAGGGTTTTCCACGCACAGAGCACAAGCTCCACACAAAATTCATAGAAGCTTCTCATTTCAAAAGCTTGGCTCCTGCCTGCTGGCCAAATTGACATCTTCCCCTGAAGGCTGCTGTAATCAGATTGTTGGAACAACATCACAGGGGTGCAATACATACTCCACCTTTTCAGTGGCTCCTCTCTAACCCTTCAGACCATGTTCAGGGACACACAGGCAATTATTTCTGCTATTTAGTTACACTCTTCAGCGAGTTATTGGCTCACCAGTACTGACTCATGTAGATGCAGCATTATTATTTTACAGCACTTAAAAACCCACCAATATTTATTGCCATGGTGTAAGCATGAGCAGCAGTGCTGTGAAATTCTGAAGCTGCAGCATGGAGCCACTTCCACAAAATCTGTATTTAAGTGCCATTTCATTTTTCATTGCTATGTTTGTGCTGCATTAAAGAGAAAAGCAGGAGAGCACTCCTCCAGCTGTTCATCAGCACCATTGCTTATCACCAAGAGCAGCTTCTTGGGAGGAGAAAGGCTATAGCTATAGCTCATAGAGGTACAAGAATTCTTAAGGATATTCACCATACTAACAGAAGAATTTGTTATTTTTTATTCCTAAATGAAGGAAAGTCCTTACATTCAAGGAAAAAACCACACTTTTACAGGCTAAAATATTGTTAAATGTGGATTTCTGTGCTCCAGGTTTCAATATAAATGCATATCCCACAAAAAAAAGTATTCCTAGACAGACAGCTGAATGCTTTCTTAAGCTCCCAACTTAGACTGTCTTCAGAAGCTAAAAACAGAAGGAAAAAAAAACAAGCCACAAATCAGGTTAAGTCTTGATTAAGAGCTGATCAAGAGGCTCTGTTAGGCTCTCTCAGAATGTGCTTCTCCATTTTCTAATCAATTTTTTAAGTGATGGCAATAGCAGTAGCAATAAATATTAATATTTGTGCTGAGCAAAGTCACCACTGGAACCCGTTGCACTGTGCACTACGGGAGCAGTGAAGGGACAGTTCTTGTGCAGAAGGAGTTCCATGTGAAAGCCATCGCTAGGCAAAGGGATTACAAAGCAGAGGAACTAAAAAATAGGTCTGGGAAAGTGCCCAAGGGCCCAGGCTCCACCATCCTATGGACATCCCAGGATCTAACCTGATTTTTTTGGAGTCTTGCTTCGATGACAGTACAAGGTCTTCTCTGCTGTTTCTTATTCCTTTCTTGAAGGAAAATCTCCACACCAGAGAAGTGTCCTTCTCTTTCGTCCTGCCGCCCTCCCTCTTGCCAGAAGTATTTTCTCAGAATGGGAAAAGCCATACATATTAACACTGCCTCAGACTGCGTAACCAGAGGAAAGTGCCTTTTGAACCATGAATTCCTGATACTGAAGATCATCCGCCGGAAAAAGCCTTCAGCTTTACCTCTGACATTCAAAGCTTTTGTTTATTCCAGTAAGCGTGCATGTAATTTTTAACTCAGAGAAATAGAAGACATTCCTGCCCAAGCAATAAAGAAGATGGGAAAGGATAAAAGGATGTTTGTGCTGTTCTGTGTTAAATTGAGATGAGATTCTGATATTTCCTCTCAGTTTTAACACCATGATAGCAATAACATAGCTGGAGTCTCAATATTTCTCCTGTCTTCAATTTGAGGCTATGGCTGCACACAATCTGTATCATATTCACTGCTCAAAATTATCGTCAAAACCAGTTTGTCTAAATACTTACTGGTATTTTGTCTTGTTCCTCACCCATATGATCAGAAGCTTGCTTTATTTAGCCCATTATATACCAGATCTGTTCACTGGATGAAGAGGGAATCCTTACAGAATTCCTGCATAGGCTCTGATTTTTTGTCAGAATAGGCTGAAGTAAGTCACCCTCAAGCCAGATATGAGTAATTACATATAAATAAGAAATACTCTAAGCCAGTTAAGTTAAAAATCTCTCTTTATCAAACCAGTACAAGTTTGCTTCTAGACAAGGCCTACTAATATTTGCTATGCTGTTTTAAAACTATTTTTTAATACTTTGGGGCAAGCAGCATATACATCCACTGTGTGGCTAATATTAATGGCAGAGCTGTAAATCCCTCACAAGGGAGTTTGTGGAAGTGCTGATATATCCATTACCAGCACAGGAAAGTGCTGCCAGGCTCTTCTGTAATTACAGCTTCTTCAAAGGCAAAGTACATCATTTGGTCTGCAGAGAGAAGCAGCAAAAGCCAACATGAGAAGAGACTGATATCAGAAGCCCTGGTGTCAAGGGCATGAGTACTTTGGTACCCAGACATCCTCACCCAGGTCCCCCTGCAGCAGAGAAGAGCAAATACCCCTTCCTACCTTCTCCACCACCTTCCTGCTCTTCTTCCTCCTTTGTTACACCCACTTGTTCTTTTGCAACCCATGTTTCCCCAACACCCATCAACACAACAGTCATGCCATCCCTCTATATAGCATTTCCATCTGTAACTCTCAGAGTGTTTTGCAAAAGGCAATAAACAAGCTGCTTCCTCCACCCAAGGTCACCCAGAAGGTCAGTGCTGAGCCCAGGAACTGACCCCCACCTCTCAGGACCCGCAGCAAGGATGGGACATGCTGTACCACTCACAGCCACCTGTTAGGGAACGCCACAGCCTGAGGAAGAGCTGAGCTCTTACAGGGTGCTTGACACTACTCCTAATCATGTAAAAATAATGAAAACTATTTTCTGTCCATTTGAGGCACTTGCAAATTACCATTCACTGTCATATCTAAGTGCCAAACACTATCAGGCGTACTGACAGGCTTTGAAGGCTTCCAAGATGAGGTGGTATTAATACAAGCCTGTCTCACTACAGTACCACAAGAATTATACAGTAGATACTGAAATGTTGGACTCTACAAGTACAATTTTATTCCTTGCAATTGGTAGGAACAGAGTCTTGGAACAGAGCAAGACAGCTGTGACAGGATCATTCGGCTCAGCACCATCACACCCCTGTGGGGTCATGCAACATAGAGATGTTTTGGTCATGTCCCACAACTCAAGGGCAGTGGCTGGCACCCCCCAGTATCCCCAGGAATAAGTGGCTGTTCCTAAGTAAATGTCTGGCTTTCTGCTGACATGAAATTTAGGTGAGTCTTGGTGTTACAGACCAGATAAAAACATTGTGCTACTGGCCCCTCTGCCTATCTTGTCTCTGCACTGCAAATAGCCTAGGAAAAAAAGCTTCCGGCTTCACATGCATGGGAAAATGGTCTCCCACACTTCTGGTCACTGCCCAAGGCACCTGAGTCTATAAATATGCATCACAAACTTTCTAACTCTGCAAGCAGACATCAAGGGGAAATCAATACCAGAGGATGGGAACCTGGGACCTGCAGTGGCTGTGCACATCACTGCTGCATGATGGCATCTGAAAGAGGAATGAGGCAGGGGGGAAAAGAGAAGGAGAACCCCTTATTATGAAAGAAAATGCCGCATTTTGCCATCTTGGGTGTGACTCAGATACTGAATCCATGTTCATGTAGTACTGAGTCTTAAGAGGATTCAAGGAGCTTGGACTCATTTTGAGCACACTACACTTGCTTTTGTGCAAGATAACATTTTCCACTCTGTTTCGGATATGACCGGCTGTTGTTGGGAGAGAACTACTTTGGATTGGGACACAGGAGTAAGAAATGCTATTTTACTTTTTGATAAGGTCACAAAACTCAGGTTATAAATCAAAGAGTCAAACTCTTTGCATTCTTTACTGACCCATTAGCTGAATAAATTCAGTGATTCCGTGCTTAAAGGGTATATGATTCTTTCTCTAGCTCATGACAAAATTCTGTCAGCAAGCAAACAGAAGCAAAAATGTCCAAGACACTGTCAGTTATTGCAGATTTAAACCTGTGACTGGTATGGAGATAAGTCACTACATATCAGAAAGGCTCCTTCATGAAAGCTCAATGTGTGTGTGATAGAAGTTAAAGGTAAGCAAATACTTCTCAAACAATAATGAAAACATAGTTTTGGGTTTTTTCACCAGACTTAAATAATTTTAAGACTTGTTCTGTCTTAAGGAGAAATCTGACTGACAGTTTATTGACAGCAGAGCCACAAAAGGGGATCAAATAATAAAAAATAGGGAAAAATAATCCAAAATTTCAACTACTCAGTGCTTCCCCACCCCCCCCCCAAAAAAAATAATGGATCAACCATCCTACATGACTTCATCCCTAATATTTCTAATTTGTTTTCCATTTCAAAGCCGTGGATTCAAAGTGTTTTTTCTAACAGCGTTTGGAGCACCATACAAGTCTGAAATGCATAAACTTACAACCCTACTACAATGTGCAGTTGCCTAAAAACATGCAGAGTAGGTGAAAAACATCACCAGCACAGTGTAGTTATATAATTACAGTATTTTGGACAAATTACTGAGTACGGGATGAAAGGCAATGTATCAGCACACTCTCTCCCACCTAAATCAGATCTTAAGCAGAAATGAAGAAATTTTTTTTTTCTGGTTTGAGGGTTGTTTTATGATTTTCTTTTTTCCTATCATTTAATCCAGAGATCTTTCTTTCAGACATGGCCATCCAATTCAGACTTGGTCAAACTACTGTTTTCAGTTACAGAATATCTGATGAAACTAAACAGGATAATGAGCAATGAATTTCTACTCAGCCCTTAGTGGAAAACTCTCTCCAAGATGAGCATCACTATTTGCACTGCTTAACATTTCAGGCAGATTAAGCAAGGACTGAAAACCTCTACACACCCAAAAACTGCTTTTGAGACTGTGCTTAAGTCTCAATTGCTCCAATACTGCTTTTGGCCTCTTTTATTTTCTGCCAATGAACTTGGGCCAGGAGCTGGAAGCCTTTCAGATTTTAGAAAGTAAAAGCAAAGCATGTCCATGCTGGGCAGTTGCACTCAATTCCCAAAGATGACTCACATGTTTCAGTTTGTTCATGCTTTGACAGAGCAGAGCATGAGCAAGCTCCTCCTGGTGATCCACGAGCTGACCTGCTGCGTGCTGCTGGTTGTCATTCTCTCAGCAAAGCCTCACGTGGGCTGGAGTGGGGCTTCGTGGGGGATCACTTCTCTCCCCGCACACCATCACAACACCCAGGCTCACAACTCGATGCATCTGCTGGCAATCCACTGGCTGCACGTTCAGGGAATGATGCTTTAAGCAAGGGGTCACCAGATGGCTCTTCCTTGTAGCTTAACTTGACCTTCAGAGAGCACTGCCGTGTCCTACGCCGCGCGGCACCGCGGAGCTCCAAGGCACAGCGTAAGATGCATTAATAGGTCAAACACTTACTTGGCTGGAGACCATCGTGGAGCTATTTATTATGGCCAATTGGGGCAGACTGCGCTGGGCAGGGACATGCTATAATAAGCGCATTAACGCTAAGTGTCACATGCCAAGATCTGACAAAGAGGGGTGAAGAACATCAGTTCATACTTCACTCCTCTGTTTTTCCTGGGTAACTGCACAAGAGGATTAGAGAGCTTCTGCCCATACTACATCTAACCTGCTGAAAAAGAATCAGAAACCTCAATTTCCCAGCCCAAAACTCATTCCAGTCTGATTCAGTTGCAGTCAGAAAAAAATCCTGACTGAACTACATAGGGTTAAGCACTGGCCAAAATATCAGCAGAAGCAGGAGGCTTGGGTGCTTTGAAACTCTGTTCAACATATGTCTGAAGGATTTTTGGGACTGCACAAAACTGTAGCAAAAGAAAAGATTGGCAAGGCAGATGTTCGTTGTTTACTGACCCCTGATGAAACCTGCCCTTTCCTTTACCCATTTGAGATGTTCAATAGATACGTTGGTGCTGATTTTTAAACCATGTGCTGCCAAAAATCTGGTGTATTTCTACGTCCCTGAGAGTTTGAAAACAAGAAGTACACTAGACTAGTGTGAAAACACACTTCCTTATGGCAGGTTTATAAGCTGATCACTGGAAATGAATTTCTTGCAAAGTAACATGTTGAAAACCATGACAGGCTCATTGACAACAAGCAAAGCCCTCACATTTCTATCTCAGGAAGAGGGTCAGTTTTCAGAGCAGGCACCAAGCGATTGTTTATTGGAGCTTTTGCAGAAAAAAAAAGGAAATTTTGCCTTCCGGGTATTTATGTGGAAAAAGCTGATACTGTCGCAAACACAAATAACACAAAAACAGGACTGTGAGAACTCCCAAGCACACTCAAGCTTTCCTTTCCACGCCATTTTTCTATATGGCTAACATGGCAACCTTGGAGTCTCAGCCAACATGGTAACACTTCCGACTTTGGAAGAGACCAGCACTTTGCTTTGCTTGATTTTTCCCCACCTGTCAGGCATGTCTTGTCCAAGAATATTTCCCAAGCAGCTGAAGGGATGGAGGTGCAGACATGACAAACACAATAATGAAGACACTTTCTAGAGCAGCTTCCTAGAATTGCTGGGGCAGCAGCAAGCGATAACCCTCGGGACTCTCATTCATGGGAAGCCAACACCATGGTGGTCCCAGATGGAGTAACTCAGCATTTCTGAAGTCACAGGCACTATTTCTATCACACATTCACACCCTGCTTTCATAGTCACACTTGTCCTAGCTTTCACTTATATTTCCAGGTCTTGTGAATGTCAGAAAATAACCCCCACGCAGGTAGTGTGTAAAGCTGCTGTAAATGGGGCACAACCTAAGATCTAAAAACCTGTGGAGCAAACTGGTATTAGGTGACATCCCTTTAGGGAAACCTCCAACATCCCATGCACCCTGGAATCAGTCTACGCATCTGAGGACACATATCAACAACTCAGGTCTCGTGCTACAGGACACGCAAGACTGTCAACTTCAGAACACAGATAAGCATCTGAGTAGCGTATCCAGCTCCACAAAGGGCCACCAATATTGTTAAACATGACACACAGTGTTCTATTTTAAGCGGTGCATGGTGCAGACAAAGCAGCTTTCTTCGATAATACTAACCAGATTAGATGAACTATCGTTCCATACATTGTGGAACAGCAGAAATTGATGAAGAGTGGGTTCCAAAATCCAGGGTGGCTTATTGTACTACCAACAAATTCTTCAGCGGGGAAAGCCATTAAACAAAGTTATGGACAAGTACAGGGAAAAGATACACGGAATACTGAAAAGAGCAGAGGAAATGTGATGCTTGGAGTCCCTGGAATAATCTGGTGAAATCATAGGGTGGGAAAGGAAGCGGGAGTTCAGAGAAAGCAATTTGTCAGTCACCATCACTGTTAATACATCTTGCAGTCTTCACAGGAAGCTCAGCTGATGGCCTGTGCCATATTTTTAACAGAATAGACGTGTCATTAATGCTCCATGTTCAATAAGGTGAAATATCACAGACCCTTGGGAGGCTACTACAGCGTGCTGAGCTGACAGGGAGGAGAGGAGCCCGGGAAAGCCTTCACACACAACAGAGCTCACAGGAAACTCAGTACAGCAGAGATGAGTTTGCATACCAGCAGCAGATATTCCTACAACAAGAGTTGCTACTGCATCTTCATCAGCAAACTCTAAACCTGTCTCTTTGTGAAAAGCAGAGAGAAACATGGCTTCAGTAGGAATCAAGGACCCTGACTCCATCCTCTGACTTGAAATCACCGTTCTTCAAGAATAAATCCTTGCTTTGCCCTGTGTGGTCCCTTTCCTCCAGGATCACAACCTCCAGCAAGTTTCTCTTTCCGCAGAGGCAGACTAACAAAGGCAGGCTGCAGATTGTCCAAAATCCTGAGCACAGACCTTGGAGACACCGAGTGCCTCAGACAAACCTGGCAGAGGGGTGGTTGTCACAGGCAAGGACTCCACCCAAGGCAGGCTCATCTCACAATACCAAGGAGACACCAAAATAATGCAGGACAGATGAAATTAAAGAATCTATACCAGCAATAACATTTCCAGTAGTCCCACCTCAATATAGCAAGCACAAGTCCCAGCAAGAAATTACTTTGGGCAACAGCAAGAAGCACCAGAGAGACTTTTCCCCATTCCAATCTCAAGAGGTTCATCCTTCATACAAGCAGGGGAGCTCCCTGGTTTTTACTGGATCAGCAGACAGCTACAATACCCAGCCCACTGCTGTCACATGCAGGAAGGTTAATTGTAATTACACAAGTGAGGTTTCCTGATGAACGTATCTGGGGATCTGGCATTTGGCTCATGCTCTTTCTATTTTACAGGTAAAGCTAATGAGTACAAAATTAAGCACTTGAGAAACAGATCACTGACAAAGTCCACACCAGGTTCACAGGAGAGTGACATGAGCAAGTTCGGGGAATATTCACTATTCTCTCATAGCACCTTTGCTGCTCTTCAACAAATGTGAAGGAAATAAGCTTCCAAACACCTTTAGCTGTTATTTTCATTTTATTAATGTCTTCCTACTGCCATTTTCAGCTCCTAGTCAATGTCTTTGATAGCTGACACATCGTTTCTATCACATCTTATTTTGCTGAAGGCATTTTCCAACTCCCTTAAGCCTTTCCATTCCCAGCTACAGTGCATACTTTTATTAATATTAAATTAAATGACCTTAAAGCTAATATTAATTTAAATGACCTTTTTTCCCCTAGATCTGCTTTTTAAGTTTAATGAGATCCCACGATTATACCTGTACTTACCAATACCCGTGGGGTTCAGTCCCTTATTGTACAGATTGTACCAGCTGAACTAAGGAATGTAACAGAGTAAAGATTTACAGGAAGCCTACGTTCATATGGGGACCATGTTCCTGTTTCCCCTCCAGTAGTGCCCATTAATTCAGACTCCCTGTTTATATTTTGGCTTTCTGGCACAGCTGGTGACAGAGACAAAAGGGAAGCTACTGAGCCTGAAACTTCACCCAGTGAACACCTCTGTTTTCTAAATGAGTTATCCCCAAAAGCTGGAAGGTCTTACATCCAGCACCAGGGCCACACACACAGGTCATGCTAACTTGTAAGTTCAGTCTCCTCACTGGAAACCAGGGACCCCACATCCACCTTCTCTTTCGGCTTCCAAGCCAGCATGGAACAAGCAAGGGACCAAGCCTTCCCACCCCTCCCAGCTCCACCAGCCTTCCTTGGCAGGCTTGCCTCCCACAGCTTGCTTCTCCAACACCTCCCCACCTACTACTCCTATTCCTGCTGGGCTGCAGCCTTTTATAGCAGCTGTTTTTTGATTGGCATTTTTTCACAGATGGGGGAGGCAAATAGGTCCTTCATTAACCCTTTGCAGGTTGCTGCCAAATGTGTGTGGGGGTTATATGTCATTTTTGTTAATGAAGTGCCTTCTGGAATTGAACCCCGCTCTCCTTAACTGTGTAGTTCGGCACATCTAACTGGAAAGTACAAACAATATCTATTCTTAATCTTATTCATTGTCAGCAAATGAGGCAGTGAAGTGGTTGGGTGAAAAGCCAGAATTCTGAACAAACAGTTACCTTTATCCAAGATAAAATTTTAAGATTAGCAAACTTTGGAAAACAACACAAGTATTTTGTCTCCATAGTTCTGTTTGATTTTTATTTTGCTAAATGAAGTCTAGGATAAACAGGAAGGAAGGAAATAAACAGCTTGCTTCCCTACTTTCTCTTTCCATGTCCATGGATCCCTAGCCTGTTCGGATCTCTAAGGGAGCACTCAGCATCTGTTTGCAGGAACTGTGTTCTGGTGGCGTGGGACAGAACTCAGCAGCACGTGCGAGCTGCCTGGCTGGCTGACCCAAGTCTTGCTTTGCTGTCTTTTTCTGCCCTTGCTTTGCACACACTTCTGGCCTAGTGCCCCACAGGAGAAATCAATTTGAGAAGGTTTATTAAAATGAAAAGTTCTCTGTCCCACAAGGGGCTTTATGGAATTTTGCTGTTGGTGAAACACAGATAAGGTTATAGAGAGAAGTTCTCAAAAGTGAGATTTAAGTGATTTAAACCAGAAGCATCTAGAAATATTTTCTAAAACAGTATTTACTCAGTTTTCCTATTTGTACTGTGGCTGGAACTAACCAGGGATCCATACCCTACATCCTCACCACTTTGCAGACTCAGGTACTTTCTTCTCCATTCCTCTTTCAAATGTGAGGTTGAGAACAAAGCCAGGTGGGAAATAGGGTGGGAACAGGACAAGGTATTCCAACTGATGCTTGGGACAGGGAAAGGGGGAGGAGAAATCATCAATAGTGTTTAGAAAAAATTTCCTACCTCTTCTCAGAACAACCATCTTAGGCACTCTGCATCCATGGGAAAGGGCTGATTGCTTAACTTCCACCTTGAATGAGGTCTGTGGCTTCTTCTAAAGGGACACTTGCTTAGCACTTATGTAAGTCATTAATACAAGTAGTCCATTCCACCCAGTTTTGGAGGGAAAACACAGCAAAAAGCATCTAATAAAATATATTAGATGTCTTCTGCATGATGATATAATACATCAAAAATCTGATTTTAAACTTTTTGACAAGTTGCCCCAGGCTTTATATCAAAATTAGCCCTGTGCTTCTGCTGCTGAAAGGAAGGAGGAGGGGGGACAGCAGAACACCACGCATGAAGGAAATAAGCAACTACATGAAAAAGGTTCGAAGAGTAAGTGGCCCCAGTGCTGCAATGGTTCCAGGGATTTATGTGACATACGGTGAAGAGGCACAAGCTCAATCTGTCCCCTTTCCAAAGTGGTCAAAGCCTTGTGGTTAACACCATGCCAAGACCAAATGGGAAAGCCCTGCCAGTGACTAAATATATTACCCTGGACTTGGTGCTGTGTGGATGCAGCCACATGGAATATGGACAAAGTGGAACTCAGACAGAGTGAGGCTGTGTTTTTTGATGATGTACTGGCAAACAAACTTTATGTTCATCCACAAGACCAAACAAAAGGTCTTCCTGCACCACATCATTAAGGAAAACATGCAAGAAACCCTTTCCAAATTTCACCATAGAAAGGAATGCACATGCTAGACCTTATTGCAAGGACGGACACATGGGATGTCTATTTGGACAGGCTTCTGAATGCCCAAAGTTGTGCCTTTTCCAGTGTGCACTCAGTGCAAACTCTGTGTACTCTTTCATAGGCACGTACAAAAATGTCTCTCCTGGGGACATCCAGAGCTTTGCACCTTAAATGTGAAATTACACCAGCAGGCTCCAGAGCCAGAATCCTTATGATCATGGAAAATGAACAGAAGAAACCAGCACTGGTTCCCTGTTAATGCTGTTCTTATTTCTGTTTGAAATCCTGCTTGTTTTGGTGATTTATGCAGGATAATGAAAGAACCACTAAGATATTGCCTCTATGCAATGGTATAATCACACCTTGGGATTTAGGAAATAAATATTCTTTCAGTTATGACACTGTCTTACACTGCTGAACCTCTGAATTGGTAGTGCTGCTTTTTAAATTAAGCTCTGCAGATTGGTAATGGGAGAAGCACTCATTTCTCCAAAAACCCGCACCAGTGAGGTCTCAAAAAGTGGCTTGATTTCCCTCCCTTGATTTCACTTACTTTGCCAGTGTAATGTCACATTTCCTGGTTTAATCAGGAATAGAAGCACAAACGTCCTGTGAAAGAGCTTATTCTCTTGAGGCTGCTTTACCTCATCTTGGTGTATTTATTTATTGGCTTTGAATAAACATCTGGAACAGCCAAGTGCTTTATCCCATCTTAACATTTGACACCCATTTCTAACAGTGGAGTGGACTGTAGTGGAATTAGATCCAAAAAGAATTTATCTGCATTCATGAGTGCCGTGTTCAGTGAAACTTCACATCCATAGACAAAATCCACAAATTGTCACTGTGCCCAGACAAGTTACTTGTCATTACGATGATCTGCAAGGCATCCATAGAAAGAAATAATTTTGACTGAGCTTCGTTCCTCAAGGACAACGCCAAGGTTAATTTATTTGTTTTTCACTTTGAGTTGGGGGTGGACAGTCCCTGGAAGAGTAGCAGTGTTTGCCAAATGCATTCTGGGAGTATTTGCTCAACAACTACTCTTCTATTCCACACCTTCCCAACATCTCCAGGAACGTAGGCTGTGTCCATAAGCACAGTTTATTCTCAAGGCTTCACTCCATCCAAGTTGTCCCTGGATGAATTTCCCAGGATTTTTAATAGTGAAAATGGGGAGCTAAATGTCAGCGACCAGTTACACGAGAAAGATACTAAGAATAATAGATACAATATTAGAGACAAATGCAAACCACTGAGATGGGAAACAAAAAAGAAAATCAAGCACTAAAACCAAAATATCTGCATTTTGCTCAGAGTGTAGAATCACACTGATGGAAGAAGAAAGTCCTCTCTCCCTTCAAGAACTGCTCTCTGTAATAAAGGCAAAATATTTACCCTTTCTTCATGGCTTTTTTGTTATGTGAGGTGGTATCTTGCTGTTTGCATAGTCTGCATAGTTATTTTCTGAGGTCTCCTCTTCTTTTAGGGACTATCTAAGCTTTCAAGATACAATCTTGAGGTGCCTTTTTGACATTTATAGCCTGTTGAGAAGAGATTTCCAGAACTCTTCACTATATTTTTAGAGTTAATATTCACTATATTTTTGCAAGTTACTATTCACTATATTTTTGCTTTAGCTTCCAGGGCTCAGAGACATGGCCATGGGCATATAATAAACAGATCCAACCGTACATTTGGAATCAAGCCTTTCTCACAGAACCACGTCCACAGACATTTTTGGCTCTCAGTAACACCAGGATTAATAACCTCACCTCCTACAGATTATTTCCAAACCAGAGAAGAAAAATGTATATTATAAAACAACACTTATTTAAGGGAAGTTGGTTTGTAGAAACACTGACTGCGCTTTGAACGCGCTTGTGAATGTCATTGCAAAAATTAAAAAGCAAAGGTCCCTCTTAGTGGAATTCAATTTTCTGGGACCACAGTTTGACAATTAGAGACTAGTCAGAGCTTGGGGGATTTTTTTTCCAGTCCTCCCTCAGACTGGCAGGGTTTAATGAAGACTGACCAAAAACTTCTGGAGGACAGCACAGTTCAGACATCACACCTACAATGGCAGAAGAAGAAAACATAAAAAAAAAAAAAAAGTCGAGAACACAATAAATTAGGTATAAATCCAAGTGATCTTCTTCAAAAAAGAAAAGATATTTTATATACATTTAATTAAAAATGTATATCTTTGCTGGGATATGGTGCTTGTAATCCAAAATAACAATGTCAAAATTCAGCCTCACATGAGATATCCATGCCCCACATATTTGAGCAAATGTGGACTTGAACCCAAAACTGTCCTTAAAATTCTGCACGTGTGTTTAGTGATAAAATGACTTTTTATTGTCAATGTGTGTCATATCCATTTACATTCTGTCCAGTCCTCCAGTATTGAGAACCATATGGCTGTTGTTTTAAGCAGGTTGAACTCCTTTCAAAATCCATTTTAGGGAGCATGCTAAACACCAGCTTTCTGAAATGAACAGAACGTTTATTCACGTGTGTAGGGAACTCATGGAACTTCCACCTTCATCAATAACAACAAATTTTGTCAGGACACAAAAGGTGTATTTAATACATTAAGAACATAGAGAGTTCAGATTGAAATTAAAAGTTTTCATTGCGTATCTGTCTATTAAAAATGCCTGATTAACAACAAGCAAAAAGAAACAGTTGGGATGGAGGTGTGAGCCCAAGCTACAGGACTTGAAAGCAATACATGTCCTAGTGCTTGGTAATTTCAGAGATGTGAACTTCATAATGGCTTGTGCCGACACTGTCCCATTCAATAGCAATAATAATCACTATTGTTATTTATTATAATAAACCACACATAGCTAACAGTGATAGCTAACATCCAAAGTGTGTCTCCCAAAGAAGAGACTCTTCTCAGATGACATTCTCCCTGCCCCAGACATCCTTTCTGTGCTATGTCACATGACTTCCCAGGATATCTGACTGGGAATAGAGCACCTTGCAGCCTCCCTGATAATTTCTTAGTATGTTTCTAGTGTCACACATTCCTGTCCCATTCCTGAAAAGCTAATCCTCTACTCCCCGTGTATTACAACTGTCTGGAATAATCTGTAAAATTATCACTAAATACTGTACCTCTCACTACTTAATCCTGGGTTCAGAGATAGGAATGACTTACCAAAATCCTGCTGATATCAATGAGATTGTTTTGCTTAGGGTGAGTGCAGAATTTGGCCACTATTCATTATTACACGACATAAGTGGTAAGGTGATTATTTCCAAACTCTCACTTAGCAGGTGGCCAGGTGACTCAGCTACTTGCTTTATTTACTTACACCCTTCTGCAGTTAATTACAAATTGTTGGCCCCCAAATCAGAACCACAGAAAGAACCACTGCAGCCACAAGGATAGAAAATCATGTTTTACAAGGTTCCCAAAGAGCTGGAAACTCAAGTTTGCTGTGTACAAACTGTGACAGGGATAAAGAATGAAACAAACTCATGCAAATCAGGGAAAATGCATCTTGGGGAAGCCCTGACTTCTTGCACCAGGTTACTTTGTGCAATACATTGATGTTAACCTGACACAGCACATAACTGGAGAACTCAGGTTGAATAAATGAAATCAGCTGTCTGAGTTCTTTAAGATAAATGATGTTATTACAGCATAATTGTATAACCCCATATAGCTTACAGCAGCAAAAGGATGTGTATTTCACATGCTCTACTATAATTACATTCCCATTATAATTTTGCAGTTAGTTGCTATGAGCTCTGGTCATGAAAACATGCCAATTTTGTATGGGATTGAAGTCTGCCTAATTTTAGCAAATTGAGAGCTGCACAAAAGAAAAGAGATAAATACTATGTTGTTATTTTTCATTAGAGAATTGCTATATTAAGAGGCTGTGATCCAGCTGTGTTTGTTTAAATAAAAGTGTGATTTGAATACCTCCTACAGCTATGTTCCTGCCAATGAATAAAAGATAAAATGCGGCTCTCGTTGGATGTTAGTCTCAGAGTTCTAGCTGACTCAGAGATTTATTGTTTAACATAAGGAAGTGAAAAGCATGTAGAGCAGACCACACACAGGGCTCTTTTGTGTATTGTTTCAAGCCATACCACTAATAGATTTGTTCCACCAAGGCTTGCAGCAATTCAGCTGTGCTAAAATGCTCCACTTAACTGTGAAAAAAATAATAATAAAATAGTAATTATGTCTCGATGGCAAATGCAGCTTAGACCAACACCACGAGTAGTGTAAACAGGAACTAATACCATTCAAAGCTGTATGTTATCATCATTATGATAATGAAATTAAGCTTTTATTTCCAAAAAACAAGCCCTTAACATACTACTCAGTGTCTGTATAAACACACTGACTTCCTCTCATAGCCTGATATGACTCTGTAGTTGCTGAGCTAATATCCTTCTAACAGTACGTATAAATAAATCTACATACAAATACATACACAAAATGTACAGTGCACTCCAGCAGCCTGAAACTTATCGCAGACAACTTGGAACTCCTTCTGTGTTGGAAGAGCCTTTTACAATGCAAATAAAAAGATGCATATAAATAGTCCTAGCTTTGTGGCTGCTTGTTTTGGAGGTTCCTCCATGGTAATCTTAGACAGAGGCACATCTCATTTTCCAGGAGCTGATATGTTTGAATGGATTTCATTATGGGCAAGTGCAGCAGTGAGTGGCTGTGTGCCAGTCAGAGCCGACTACCGAAGGGCTTGGGTTGTCAAAGGACTCACTTGGGCTGTCGGAGTTCATTTAAATAACACAAGCATCTCCAGTTTGGGGAAAAGAAAAATAACTGAAAACACCAAAAAGGAAAAAAAAGGAAAGGAAAGCAGAACTTTTTCAACTGTTGTATTTACATTGGAGTTACACCTATAACAGGTTGAGAAATTATATTACATATGTACAGATTCATGCAGTGATGGGTAACTATATTCCAGACTGGGAATAATCTGAGTTACAGGCTAACAAGGAGGTACCATGTTCCTTGAATAAAACAGGGCAGAGTATCCATCGCCAAAAGGATCGTGCATGATCAGCTTGAGACTTGAACTATGTGTTCAGACAAAAGTCTTGAATCTGAATCTTGCATTTTTAGATGAGAAAACGGAAATTTGTGCCCAAAATTTATCTACTCTACGGCAGGAGAAAAGCAAGGAGAAAAGACCGGAAACCTGAGTCTGCTCACTGCCCTTTGGGCAAACAGCACAATCAGCACGTGCACAGGAGAACCAGCAACTCTTGGTGCCCTGCAGGCAAACGCTCCATTCTCCTCACTTCCCTCCAGATGCAGAGGATGAGCCAGAATTCAGCCCCGACCTGGAGTCACCCAGTCCCCGGCACAGAGGATTCACTGCTCTTTGCTCCAACCGGTGTCCAGTTCTGGGCCCCTCAGTTTAGGAAGGACGTTGAGACGCTTGAGCGCGTCCAGAGGAGGGCAACGAGGCTGGTGAGGGGCTTGGAGCACAAGCCCTGTGAGGAACGGCTGAGGGAGCTGGGGGTGTTCAGCCTGGAGAAGAGGAGACTCAGGGGTGACCTTATCGCTCTCTCCAACTCCCTGAAAGGTGGGTGCAGTCAGGTGGGGGTCGACCTCTTTCTCCAGGCAGCAACTGACACAACGAGAGGACACAGTCTCAAGCTGCATCAAGGGAAATATAGGTTGGATATTAGGAAAAAGTTTTTTACAGAAAGGGTGATAAAGTATTGGAATGGACTGCCTGGGGAGGTGGTGGAATCACCATCCCTGGATATGTTTAAAAAAAGACTGGATATGGCACTTGATGCCATGATCTAGTTGAGGTGTTAGGGCACGGGTTGGACTCGATGATCTTGAAAGTCTTTTCCAACCCATACATTCTGTGAATTCTGTGAATTCTGTGAATAAGGACCACCCGGAGCCTCCGAGCCCACTGAAACTGCAAGATGTGTGTTTTGAAGATACAATCTCAGCTTGTTCTACAGGTTGTCGTGCTTCAAACTCTCAAGACTCTTAATAACAATATCCTGTCTGCTTTTTATGTAGCACCTGTCAACCTAGAGGGACCAAAAGCACTTCAAAAACTCTATGTGGTTGTTGCTGTTAAAAAACTCAGGATTCACTGCTTGAGCTGCCTGCAGGAGGCTGAAATGTAGGGTATTTAGCATTAAAGAAGAGCAAATAATTAGCTATGAATAATTTATCCCCTCAAATCAGCTTCTTTTTGACTTTATTGAACATCTGCAAATAGGTCTCAGCCTCACTCTTTATTTGATGGTTTCAGTTCACTTTTTCTTTTTTACATCACTGCATATTTTTATGAACTATCATCTACCTAAAAACATGGAAGAGAAAAAAGAAGAGCAAAATTTTAATTACCTGACTATAAACACAACAGAAGCCACTAATACATAATGAGGAGAGACAGAAATTTTAAATAAAATGATGGACAAAAAAAGCATTGAGTAAAGGGTTGGAAAGAGATGAGCGAGAACAGAAGAGGGTGAATTGTCCAGGACACAGCTGGACAGAGACATTTTATGGAGATATTTTACAGCAATAGCATTTTGGAGCACTAGGCTGAAAGGAAGAGAGGCTCTGTGGGAAACTGAAATAAATGTGGTTGTTTGGATATGCATGTCTTGGGGCAGGCATCCCAAGGGAAGCTAGAATCATCAGGATGAAAGGAAGAGAGGTATGAGTAAAATTTAGGGAGGGAGACATCAAACCTGTAGCATGACAGAAGTCATTTCTGAAGTTATGATTAATTCATTAAGCTTAAAATGCATTAATTTAGACTTTCTTCTTCCTGCTCAGAACTTTTCTGTCAACACACTTAGTTTATTTGAAATTGTTGAAAAGTTTTCTGAAAATCTGTTTCATTTAGAGGTTGATGATGAGCTATTTGGTTTCACATGTTTTCAGTTAGACAGTGTCCACAGTACGGGATGGGATGCCCCCACCATGTGAAACAGATGCTTTCCTAAGCAGGAGGAGGGAAATCATAGCTTGCTATGTGAGTGCTTTCTACTACACATGGCCTATGCTGGAGTAAAATTCTATTTATATATAGGTATGTATTATGCAGTGTAAGCACAGTGAAGAACTGATTTGATGCGTTTTTTAAATTGGTGCACATAAAGTTTTGTATCAGGATAAAATCAGAATTCCTCAAGACAAGGTGAAACAGATATAGAATGATAACTTGGATAAATGCTCCGAGGACAGCAATACAAGAAAGAATTTCTCTTGACTTCTCTGACTTTCTAACAAAAGTCTTCCTCCACCCTCCTGGGATTTGCTTGTGATGGAGGACTGTCCCAGAGTCCAAAAGCCTTCTTAGATTTGCTGTTCCTGGCTGTTTAACATTACTGGTTTTACTTTTTGCTGGTTTTCTAGGGATCTACCAGCACAGTAATGCTGACATTTCATTATTTTCTAGGCTTTACTGTTTCAACCCTTCACCTTTTCCCCTCTTTTTACTGCTGGCAAGGTTTACTTGCAGTTGCAAAAATACCAAGGAACTGATTTTCTAGCTGTTACTGAACTTAAATAAACTGAAAGAAGCAGAACTATTGTAGGATTAAAGCGGTTCAACAGTTTACAATGCGAAATGATTGCAGTTTTGACACATTTCCTATCTTTCCTTATCGAAATATACCACAAATAACAGCTCAGTGTGGTAGTGCTGACAGCAGTCACTACCTGCTGAAGGTTCGAGTGCCCTGTGCAGGGATCCCAAAGGCTGAGCAGCATCTGCCAGGAGCAGCCCGGGTGCTTCTGTACACGGGCAGGAGGTGGCAATGGGACCTGCTGGGAAAGGCTTCATCCCACAACGCTTCTGAGCCTTTGGAGCTGTGGATAATCCCAACACAGACACAGGAGCCAAGACAGACAGCAGGTCACCCATTTCACACAGCACAAAATGCATCCCAACCACAAGCAAGCTCAGGTTCTTTGCTGCAGAAGAATGGAAAGCTATCTGCCATGACTGGGAACAGGCAGCTTTCCAGATTCCGGGAGCCGAGAATGTGCAGCTAAATCCACCAGTGGGTCCAGGAAATTAAGATCACAGTATCATGGGATCATTAGGATTAGGAAACACCTCCAAGGTCAGCAAGTCCAACTTTTGACTGAGTGCCGCCATGCCCACTAAACCTTATCATGAACTGCCACATCCATTCATTTTTTTAACCCTTCCAGGAATGGTGACTGCACCAGTTCCGTGAGGAGCCTGTTCTGGTGCTTAACCACTCTTTCAGAGAAGAAATTTTTCCTAATATCCAACCCAAACCTCCCCTGGTGCAACTTGAGGCCATTTCCCCTTATCCTATCCCAAGCTCCCTGGGAGCAGAGCCTGATCCTCACCTGGCTCCACCCTCCTGTCAGGGAGTTACAGAGAGCAAGAAGGTCCTGCCTGAACCTCCCTTTCTCCAGGCTGAGCCCCCCAGCTCCCTCAGCCACTCCTCACAGGATTTATGTTCCAAACCCTTCACCAGCTTTGTTGCCCTTCTCTGGACCTGCTCCAGCCCAAGAAGCACCATGGGAAACAGGAAAACTTCTTTAGATAATGCACCACTACCTGCAGCCAGACTACTACATCCTGCCTCTTGTATCTACTCACTTCCTATCACTTGAGAGAAAAATAAAAAGCCCTAAAGCATGGAATTAGTTAAACATCACACAAATACAACAGAACTCATTCAAATCTCTTTTTACCACCCTTTTCTGAATAATGAATCAACAAATCAGAACAGCCCAGATGACATGATCAGAAACAGTGGTTTCAAGATTGCCATTATCCTGTTTTACAATCTCATTCATTAATTCACTGAAGTTGCACTTGAAACTATATCCTTTTGGTGAGGCTATTCCAGAACTTCTGGCAGCTACAAACTGTCTTCTATTCCTGGTCTAAAAATATTGAGGATGATATATATTCATTTGATATTGTACCAGCTTCATGTTACCTCCTGTTAGGCAGCTAAATTGAACATTCTGATGTTCCAACATAGTGTTAGGAAGTTCACATGTGTTACAGCTGCTTCTCAGCAACGTTTGTGGTAATGTAAGAGAATGAAACTTCATTGTGCTGGGTGCTGCAGAAATACATAGAAAGAAACAACTCCTGCTATTCAGAATAAAAATTATACATAGAACTTGGGAAGATAGGGGAGTAGTATAATGGTGTATACATTTTTAGTGTACTTTTAAAATATGAATATTATTAATCTTTCGTCCCTCTCCAGGTCTTTTTCATGGATTGATTTTATTTTGCTTTTATCATAGAGGTGAAACTTGAGAAACAAAAGAAGACGGTGGCACTCAGTGTGCTGTGCCTGATATTATATTTATATAATTATAGTGTATATGTAAAAGCCAGAGCTGTTCATAGGAGATACTGCTTCATGAGCAGCTTTGCCAGGTTCCATGGTGGAGCAAGAGTGGGTGAGCACTGCAGCAAAATACGTAAGAACATAGTAGGGATGAAGGTAAGGAAGGAACCAAAAGACAAAGGAAATAGTAGGGATGATGAGGTAAAATTGGCTAAGTATTAGAAGAATTTGTCAGAGGAATAAGCAAGAAAAATAATCTTTGCTGGTGTCATTTGGACTGGCTGAGAGAGCTGGAGTTCTTTGGGCTGGAAAAAAGAAGGCTCAGGAGGGATCTCCTCAACTCCATGACAGGAGGGTGCAGCCAGGTGGGGGTTGGACTCTGCTCCCAGGGAGCAAGGGACAGGACAAGAGGAAGCAGCCTCAAGTTCCATCAGTGGAGGTTTGGGTTGGGTATTTAAGGAAAATTTCTTCACCAAAAGGGTTGTCCAGCCCTCACACTGACTGCACAGAGCAGTGGTGGAGTGCCCATCCCTGGAGGGATTGAAAAGCCATGTGGACGTGGTGCTTGGGGACATGGGTCAGTGGTGGCTTGAGCAGTGCTGGGTGAATGGTTGGACTCGATGAACTTGGAGGGCTTTTCCAGCCTCAATGGCTCTATGATTCTATGGCCAAACGGATGATAAGTCCATGAGAGAGAATGGACTTACCATGAAACAAGTTAATTCCTTGTTTTCTGGCCCAGAGACTGAAATGGATCAAACCTGACCATCACAGGCTGCAGACCTGAGCTGCAAGGGGAGAGTGGTGCAGCCAAGGGTCATAAAGAACAAGTGGGATGTGATGAATATTAAGGATATATTGAGAGTTAACGTCTATCTGTAAAGCATTTCAGTTACTGCAAAATATCCAGGAAGACACATCCATATTCTGAGATGTATGGTCAGAAACAATTCAGAAGCAGAATTTCAGAAAACAGTGGGTGTAAAGACAGCAGGTGAATGTGCCGAATAGCCAGGTTAAAAAATGGGCAAGGGGTATGAGGAGAAGAGAAGAAAGCACAAATAAAAAGAGCTCTGGGGCACTCTTACTTGAAGGCAGAGAAAAAGGACAAAACCAGGGAATAATAGAAATTATAATAAAAATAATAGGGACAAAAAAAGGAATAAAAGAAAGCAATCCTGAATATTTCCTGTTAGAAAAGAAATGCTAGCCTAGAAGTCCTGGCCAAATTTCCACTCTCCATTGTTTTATTTCAATTTTTCACATAGATAAAGATGTTCCTCACAGGTTTTTTTTGTTGTTGTTAGTTGTTGTTGTTCTATTTGGTTTTATAATGCTACCTGATATATTCCACATAAGTGATGAATGTTTTTCAAAAATGCCTACTGTACTATACACATCACTTGATTAAGTGCATGAATGTTAGGGATGAGGGATACTGCTAAACACAGATCTATTATTAATGTCCTTGGACCATCCGTGCAGAACACAACAATCATTCTCATTGTAAGGTTTTATCTCTCCTCTCCTTCCGCAGAAATGGTAAAGTTTCTCATGTGAGAGCCACAAAGCGGGTTCAGGAGGGAGCCTAGCTGCAAGTACGTATGGATTTTGGATACAGTTTTGTTATGCCTTACTTCAGCAGAATATCCGAGGCAACAAAGAGAAAGGAAATGTGAAACCGTCCAAAGCACTGGCTGAGCCGTAGCGCCAGGGGGGGAAGAAAGCACAGAGAGACAGAGAATGCCTGAAATGTCTGCAAAATGTAACTCAATTATCAGAGATCAGCCATAACAAGGAAAAAAAATCACATAAGGCTGTAAGAGCTATAAGTATCAAATAGTTACGTTTACTGCATTTATAAACAGATATCTTTTGGCAGGAGACTCAAAGAGGCCTCCACAAGGCACGAGAATCTGGGCTTGAATCCATTCACTCTGTGAATTAATTGACTTGGTTTGAACTCTACTGTTTTCAGTTGGAGAATTCACTGTGAACATGTTGTACATATCTCAGATATCAAATAGCAAATGTACTGAAGCCAGATACTGAACTGGAGCCAGAAATTTTTCATTAATCAGTATTGTATGCTTTCTGTGAATAGGAAATAGAACAACAACAAAAAGCAGACAAGAATGGGGAAAATATTTTTCTCTCTCTCCCTGTTTCTACACCCCCACATATGCTATTATTATTACTCAGTATTTACATTGCAGTCACACCCAGTGGTTCCAACCGAGCAGGAGCCCTGCAGCGCTAGGTACTGTACAAAATAAATACACTTGAAGAGACAATGGCTGCTCTCAGGAGCTTTAAGTCCAAACAGATGGGGCAGATGAGAGAGAGGTGTAGAAAGGTGACTGAGGTGGCCAGGGGTCACACAGTGAGTCTGTGTAAAAGCTCAGAATCCTCTTCTAGGGGGAAATCCTGAAATAAGTGTCAAAATCTGTAAGTTTTAACGGAGAAAACAGCTCATCCCACAGCACCAGTAACCATTACCCACCAGGCTCCAGCAGCTCCCCAGTGCTGCAGATCAAAATTCACTTCCAGGCAGAAAGGGTAGCTGAAAATCACAATAACACATTATAATATCACACTCGCATGCTTTTGTGAAAGGGCAGATTTAGCAGGGAGCTGAGAGTACAGTAGCCCTCGCCACCATCTGACAGAAAAGAGGCTGCCCCCCTCCCTGTGCTCCTTTAATTAATCCATTAATTTCCTCATGATTTACACCATCCAAGAGGTCAGAACCAGCATCTTCACAGCACAGGAAGGAAGGGTAGGTTAGATTTCCGTTTCTTTGCAGTTCTCCTTGGCAAAGCACCACACAACTGGCAGCCATCACAAACAAAAGCCACCCCTCCTTTTGGGCAGCCAGACAGAATCCATACATTTTGCAAAGCACCTTCTTTTGCTCAGAAAACCCAGTGGTTCCCACCCCTGCTGTGCCCAAGTGAGGTGGTGACAGAGCCTGCATTTATTGTGCCTTGTGTTCTCTGCTTCAGTCTCATCTCTCACATAACCTGTCCTGAGTAGAGCTTCATCACTGCGTGTATAGATTGTGACGAGCCGTGGACAAAAATATTTATTTGGAAAAATATTTGCAGGAATACTGCAGGAATATAGTCTAAACACATGAAGATTCTGCTGGAATTTGATCATGGCTTCTCTGTCTTGTCTCAGCTTTTTAAGCTACCTATTTGCAAGCCAAATATATACATAAAAGGGAAAGCACATTACACAGTTGCTGGAGGGAAGGATATTTCTACTTATACAAATGAGCAGGGGGAAATGGAGACAGAGAGAGGAAGACCATAACCAGGAAAATAAACGAGCAGATGGAGAAAACAACAAATGAGGAAATAACACCAGGCAGAGTCATGGCTGTGATTCCAGACGGCCCACCTGCACATGTTTTATGGGGAGCATGCATAAGAAGAAGAATATTTCCATTGGCCATCTCAGTGTTTGCTTCCCAGTACTGGCACATCCTATTTGCCCTAAATACTGCTGAATGCTGGAAAGAATACAGAAACAAGCAAAAATAACAACACAAAGGGTTTATTAATGTCTCTGGGACTTACAAGGCTGCTGGCAGCAAACTGGGGAATCCTCTCAGGGAACCCACTGACCCAAAGCTCTTCCCACGTCATTCCCCCTGGATTCTGACCCCAAGGATCCCATTAACCTCATCTTCAGCTCTTTTGGAAATCAGAAAAAACTCACAAAGTAATTTGACTCCCTAAACCACTGACCTTTGAGATTACATTCATACTTTAAAGGCCCAGTCCAGAATAGCCTACTATGAACAGAAAGACACACACTGTATATTTAAAACATGAATCAGAACCATGGTGGGGTACATATAGATTCCATACATGTTATCTAGCTAACTCCCAGGTATAAGCCCATTATTAACCCCAAATAGATAATGCATGTGAAATACACCTGCTTTGTCTTCGGCAAGATTTTAACATGGTTTAGCTCAGACTGGCTTAAAAATGACAATATTTTCCTCATGAAGATATACACAGCATTTGAGCAATTGTTTGGAGAAATCTCTCTATCTTATTCCGCAGAGTTCCTTACCCAAGATTTATTAAAGATTGGTGATCCTACCTCTTCTGGTAAGGAAGCAGAGTTTCCTTTCGACTCCTGAATTTTTATGGTTTACATAGAGTGCTCAGAACAGTTCCAGCCATGTGCACTCCAACTTCCTGAGCAAGAAAATGTATGTCAGCTCCCAGCCCTTCTGCCCAGTAGCCCTTTTTACAGATTTAAGAAGTTGGACAAACACCAAGGAAACACAAAAACAAAGTATGAACACTTTTCCCCCCACAGTGGCACATTTTTCCCCCACAGCGACCCTGTATTTGCACAATTAATTTGAAGAGGAAGGAAGGAAACCATCATTTTCCCGAATTTCAAAGCAGAATCCCTAAGGCTCTCCCACAGCTAAAATTCACCCCTGCTCCATGCTTACGAAACTCCTGTTTATGTGTAATGATGAAAATTTTGGACAAATGAAAATGCAGCTTACAAGTTCAATAATATAAGGAAAAGATCTTTGTTACTTTGGGGAGTAGATTTCTATTTCATTCATCTTTTTTTTATCATTTTCTTTGATGTTTTTCAAACAGTTCCCCAAATTACTGAGCTTCCTCTGGCAAAGGAATACAACTCACTAAGAATTGACCTCCAAAAGCAGTAAGAGACTCTGACACAGCTATCTATGCTCATAAAGTATGCAAACTGTATTCTTCCTTCCAGCACCCATGTAGTCTGTTCCAGAATAAATATATTTGCTTGTTGCCAAGTCTGAAGAAAGTACAGTTAACAGACAGATGTGTTATATGTTTGGGTAAGAGAGTCCATTTCCTTTCCACGCCACCTCCCATTTCTGGTAGTTCTATACTCTAAATAAAGTATAACTAAAATCCCTTATTTGGCATGGGAGATTGCCAGCTGTTGAATCCAGAGCAGTTTAATTTAATCTAGACGACCACTGTCTGGTTCAAATGAAATATGAATATTTATCATTACTAAACACATGAATTATTTACATTATTTATATTAGCCAGAAAAAGAGTTGCAAGCATCTTTAAAACAAGAGATGGTTATGCTGACTGTAAAGAGTCAGAAATGTAAAAATATCCTTAAAATATTTTATTTATTGGTTGAGCATACACAGTTTGCATAACAATCTAGTCTTGGAGATATGTATATACACATATATATACGTATGTATGCATGTATACATAGGTATATATAAATAGGCCAGGAACTGAGAGAAGGGCAATGTTCTTGATCCTGAGGGGATCAGAATCCTGTAGGATGATAGCCAGGCAAAGTAGGAAACAGGCAGATGATAATAAGCAAGAAACTGGGACTAGGAAACAGTCTACAGTGTAAGTGTCCATAAGAAGGGGAAGGGAGTGGTAAAAAAAAAAAGGGAGAATTTAGCAGGACATTTAGGGACAAGTCATAGAACCTGGAAAGGAGTGAAGAGTAATTCACTGAAGTGCAGTCAAATAAAAAACAGGGAAGAAATCTGAAGCTGAGAAACTTGTTATAGGTGATGATCCTGAGAAAGGGGAGCCTTTCCATTTGGTCTCTGTAGCAGGCAGACAACTGCTGCTGACAGCCTGTCTATAATTTGAAAGGAGGGGCAGGGGTTGCGGGAGTGAAGGCACCCAAGGATTCAGCCTGAATGAGAATGGCTGGAGCGCCGGCTGCAGTCCCAGCTCAGTGCTAACCAGTGCTCCCACTGAAGAATCCATCTCGTTTTGGAAATGTGTTATTATGCAGCACTCTGCACGTGCAGAAGTGTCTGGGGTCAGCCGTGGGGCACTCACAGCACGGGGAAGAGGGATGCCATGGGAAAACAAAGCAGCGTGGTAGAAACAGAGCAAACAGGGCAGTGCTTGGACAGCTGGGAGAGATGGACAGGCTTTGAACAAGGGGAGTAAAAGGATTTATCTGCATCTTCACCCATTTATTTTGACATTTGGGGAGTATTTTGATGCAGAGGTATGGAGTAGCAAGACTGCTTCAACTAACAGCTAGAAATGTCCAATGTGGATGAGATATTTTTACACATATTGTTGAGAGTTTGCTCTCAGAGGGCACCTTGGACTGTGGGCGACCAATAAAATACCCTCCAAGAGGTTATAATCTTTGAGAGGTGTGAACAGAAGCAGCACTGAGTGTACTGGCTTTACCCAAACCAAAGAAAATGGGATTTTGCTTTGGAATCTCTAGTTTTTCCAGAAAAAAAAAATCTAATTTAATAGAACCATAGAATCATAGAATGGTTTGGGTTGGAAGGGACCTTAAAGATCATCTAGTTCTACTAGGGAACAAAATGTTAATATTAAACAAATGACTATGGAGAAACTGAGGCACAAGTTGTACTGCTAGGCAAATATGAAGGACAGCTGCTGTTAAATAATGCAGCAAATATCTAGGATTTTTTTAAATCATAAGAAAATCCAATCACTGACTCAATAGTTCTAAAGAATGTTTGTGAATGCAACATTCCTTAAAAGCCTATTACAGAGTACCCTGCATTTGTTTTAGGACAATTGCTCTACAGTTACTCTATACTTAAGTTATTTTGACTTAGGGTTGATCTGAATTTTGAAAGCAGAAGCCACTTTTTAGTAATTCCATGCTAGGCAAGCCACAGTCACATACTCACACAGCTATCTTGTCGAGTAAAATAACGTTGCTGCGTGATCATATTAGGTGCTGGGCAAACCCAAAACGCTGATGGTCCCTGCTCAGGGGCAGAGACCAGGACAGGACTGAGACTGCTTTGCTGAAATCCTCCAGTAACCTGCTGGAACTGTTTCTGCACTTTCTCATGCTCACCAGCAGTCTGGTGCTCCTCCTTTAAATCATAATGCCCACGGAACAAGCCCTCTGCACTTTCCTGACCTGCCAAAGTGTATGAGAGGGTTTGGAAGGATGATGGAGTTGTTTCTCCTCCCTGCCCTGAATCAAGGAGATGCTGAGAACAGCCCCAGCAAATCCACATTTTTCTTCTCTTAGCCAGTGCGTGACCTCTTCAGTGAAAACATACAACATATTATGTAGCTGCTATTAGTAACAGCACTGTAGCCCAGAAACTAAAAGGTCAGATTAATATTAATTATCTTATAGATATCAAGTTATATGCCATATATATTTCTAGTAAAGGTCAATATGGCCTTCCCTTATTTTATATCCATCTGCTTCATTAGGTAAGTAAAAGTAAGCTAGATATAATGGATTTTTTGGTAGTTTTAATCAACAATTTCATCAAAAGCACATTTTTCACCTGTGCTAGCAACATAATGGGAAACTAGATCAATACATTAATTATATCCACTGTTTTCTAAACTCTATTTTTAAATGAATTATGGTGAGTGTTGTAGAAATAGGAAAGAAAAAACCTCTACAACCTGAAGACATTAACTTTCAGTGTCAGGCAAATAGTCTCAAAAATATGTCTGCCTATTTTTATTTTTCAAATACTTTTGTTATTGTTCCACATAAAAGATCAGAAATTAGGAAACCTTTAATTGTAATGTCCATTCAATGGCAAATAAACAGCGGAACTGATTTTGGTAGCACATTACACCAAGTGGGGTGAAGTAAAAGCAGACTGCTAATGTTAGAAATGGCAATTGCAATATTACTCTGGGGAAAATCCCAAATTTTTATTTGTGGGATCTCCTCCTCAGACCACTATGGTGAGGATAAATATCCACGTCATCTCCATCCACCTGAAGTTCTATGACCAAAACTATATGAGAGGTCAGAGCTGTTGGGAAGCATCTCTACAGCCAGGGTATTTTTTGTTAGAAAGACTGTTTCCATACTGAAAGGCCTATGTCTCCCAGGATGCTGAGTTCTTATAAGCCTAGAAAGTGGAAAAGAGCTACAAATCAGCTGAAATTTCTCTGCAGACCTTAGCAGGTTTGAAAAACATTTGTTCTCCGGGGAAAGTAGGAGCTGCAGCTCTCCCCAGTTTTCCAGCCTCAGTAACTCACTATCCACACCCGAAGCTCATCATGCATCTCGTATGTGCTTCACTGTACAGCAGAGAACAGTGCAGAGAGCCCTGAGCAGGAGCCACTTTGGGCCAGAAAGTCTCTACACAACACAACTAATTTACACAGCACGGATACACAAGCAGCTCTGCCTTGGGGACAGAGCTTATTAATTTGGACGCAGACCTGCAGAAGTGTGGCTGTACAGATTCAGATCCAGCTCATGGAGAGGGAGGAGTGTCTTTCCCTTCTTGCCTCAGTGACTCCAGTTCCAGAGTCAGCTGTAACATCTTTAATCTGCAATCTAAGTCAGCTTTACACACGTACCAGTAACTACTCAGCGTCTGTTCCAGTCTCCTTACCCCCAAAGACATTTCTTTCAGCTGCTTGTTTTCCAGCTCTGGGCAATATTGAGAAGACTGAAGACAGAGCAAGAAATGGACTCATCTAATAAGGAACAAGATAATTTTAAGCCAGCAGCTCTTCCATACCAAAGTCTATTCAGCATCATGCTGTGCTACTGCTCCCATTTCTTCTCTTCATTCTCCCCAAAACAACACATCTTTAACCCTTATTTCTTAATTTGTTCACGTATTTTAAGTATCCATTTAAAAAGGAGAGCTGAGTCCTACATAATTTTCTTCTTCTTCTTGCAGGGCTCACTGGTCAATTCCCAAAGACATCTTGCTTCCAGGCATTCCCTCAAGCTTCCTGATCCACAAGTGTACACCATTCAGGGAGCTTTAATTTCATAGACTACTATCACATGATCCTGATCCTCTGACCCAAAGGACAGGTCAAATTTAAAAACATCTGGGACTAGCTTTGTTGCTGGTTTTGGGGAAAGGGGAGAATTCTAACCTTCTGACTGAGAAGTGAAGGGAGACCTCTGCAAGTATTAAACAAATAATTGCGTGAGGAGTGGAATAAATTAAATCTGGTTTTTTATGAATTTGAGGTGCATAAAAGCATGACCTTGGACTGAAGCTTTTCTGTATAACCGTGTTATTTACTGCAGCTCTCACCTCTACGGATTCTCTGGAGCCTCATAAGATGTAAGTTCATGCTGCAGCTTTCCCTCAGCTGGGCAACATCAAACTTTTTTGTTCATCTACCTGGCCCCTTATTTTTAGTAAATTTGTTATAACCCAGATACCTCAAAAATTCTGTCATTTCATCACACTTGATTGGAAAAGACCACTAGATTCAAAAATTATTAGGGGGTACACAAGGACAGATACATGCACAGAGACAGCATGATCACAGATGCCTTGTTTCCATAGGAAACCAAACTAAAAATAGACAGTTTCTTAAGTGTTAAAGATGGAATTTTTATTTGTTTTTACAGTTGGGAACCAAACAGACCCACTATTCACATGGCTGTAGCACATGAGAAATATGAAAGAAGAGTAATCTTAGTTTTTTCTGATAGATACCTCAGTAAGTGTAATTCAGTGACCAGCGTCATAACAGCCAAGTGTCCAAAGGCTGCAATGCACTGGGCTGGATGAAAGGTTGTCTATGTGACAGTAAATATGAGCTTTTTTACCTTTTAGCACTATCACTAAAATAATTTGTTACGCTGTTTGCTACAAATGCAACACATGATGACACCGAGTCTGTGTAAATTGCATTGTTTTGGATGATCTGTGCACAACTAAGGTCCCTGCTTGGTTTTTCATTCATCAAAAAATGATAAAACAGATGTTAGCAATTCATTTTTCCCCCCATCAGTTGCTAAGTATCAACCTGAACATGGCATGCGGCAGCAAATGATAGCTAGGCACACCACGAGTGAGAAAGCACAGCTTTCTTTTATAATCAGAATAATATGGTCATTAGAGCCTGCAGATGAGCTGTGCAGGGCAACCTTTGCCTGCATCCTCATGGAAGCAGACATCTTACATACAGATGTCTTTAATGCATTTGAGGTGTTTGAGCTGAATCCCTCGGGGATATTATATAAAGATGTCTATAGGAGTGAGGTGAGGCTCTCGAGCGATGGATAGGAGAGATGGAGAGAGTGACTGACAACTCAGGCTATCTGTGTATCATCCAGCTAAGCACGTAGGGATCATAGGACCACAAGAACTGTATAAATACAGATAATCTGAGAACACCAAAGGATCTCGAAACAGAAGGCTATTTTTAAGGCGTAGTAATAACATGGAAAGAAATTCCATGGCATCCGCTATGGCAGCATGTGAGATTGTTGCATGAAAACAACCTTTAACCCATTTTTCTTGAGACTGAAGCTTCAGGTAGTTCAGGCTGGCTGTGTCTATTGTTACGATCACCTCAGGTGAGATCTGATAATCAATAGCTTAAGAGGCTGAGCATATCATTACAGCTGTATAGAGATGGATGCGTGGGCCATTAACAGCAAATAGTGGATGCAGCTGCAGATTTCCTAGGAAGCAGTGTCATGGCATTAATTTATATGCCTTCATGCAACAACAGACAGCCAACAACAGACCATGTAAGCTGGTGTGGAGGTCTGTGCCTCAAACCACTGTGCACCACAGCTCTGCTGGGCCTCAGCTTTACTGTGACATCTTTCTACTTCCTACTTCAGAAACATAAAATCGTAGAGTCACTGAGATAGGAAAAACACTCTCAGATCATCAAATCCAAACATTCCCTTAGTACTGCCAAGGCCACCACTAAACCATATCCCCAAGTACCACACCTGTAGATCTTTTAAATCCCTGCAGGGCTGGGGACTTCACTGCTGTTCTGGGCAGTCTGTGCCATGGCTGGGCAACACTTCCCATGAAGAAATTTTCCCTAATATCCATCTAAACCTTACCTGGTGCAACTTGAGGCCATTTTGTCTTGCCGGAATAACTAATAACCTTGTGGTTATTAGCATGCTCAGAGCCCCCTCATGAAGCACACGGCCTACAGTGGGGTGTGTTACAGCAAAGGCAGCCATGTTGTCACAAGGTTCCTCATCTTCCCGCCAAAATGTTCCTCATGGTCCCGCCACAGCCTTGCTGTGCGAAACAGAGACATGTTCTGGAGAAAGAAAGTGGGAATGTGGAGCAGGTGCGAGACCCCAGGCGAGGAGAGAACGGGGAACTGGGGAGGGGTGTTTGTGCTGACCAGCAAGGCGAGAGGGAGGGACAGGAGTCCGTGAGGGAGCACGGCCGAAGTGGCCGCCATGATGGCGGTCTGAGGGAGGGAGCCAGCCGCTGCCCATGAACAAGATAAAAGTCACGTCTGAAAACTTTTTCCGCACCGCCGCTTGGATGCTGGGTAGAGAAAAGGTTAGGAAGTGCTAGCTTAAATCCAGGATGGAGTTTTTCAAGGATAGGTTGTTACACACAGATTGATGCCACACTGTTGTCAACATGCCAGGGGTAGTTTTAGCTGTCAGCTCTGTCAGAGTCTGCCAACCAACTTTAACTTGTTTTCTGACTTTTCCAAATGTTTTCCAAGTTTTTGCTTGCTGTGATGAGGATAAATTGTCCCTCAGTTTCTGTAAAACCACATTTGTTTACTTGTTTCCTTTTCATCTCCGTTTCTTTCTGTGGTTTTCCCTTTTTAGGGAAAAAAAAAGCACAAAGCTTGCACCTTTGCCCAGCCGTAATATAAACACAGTTCACCGAAGCTGCCTCATAAACCATAAGGTTTTGCTCATCCACATTTGTGCAATGCACACTTGCCTCCCTCATGGGCTGAGATGTGCTCCACCACAGCCCTGCCCAAGGTAAGGGATTGGGCAGGACATCCCAGAATAAACTCACGAATAAACTGTCACAGTGGCTCTTTTCTGTGTTTTCCTACAGGTGAAGACTTCTTTCTTCTGCAATGAAAGATTTTGAGGAAAAATCTTCCAGTTTGGTCAGAATTATCTGCCATGTGTACAAGGGATTTGACCAGGTAAGCCACAACTCTTTCTCCCTTTCCCAGAGCCTCACTGGACTGATAGTGAATAAGTCCATTTGGGAAAACAAATCTCTCATTACAAACACAGTAATTACAGTGAAATAACATTTAAGGAATGTTAAAAGGACTGGGGACTTCAAAGATTGAAACATTAGAAAGCTGAAATTAAGACTGCACAAGTTCTGTGTATGCATTATGGTACATTTACTCGACTGTGTGGGGTTTTGTTCACATATAAGATAGATGGGACAGAAAAACTTCTGTTTTTCCTCACAGTTCAATGTGTGGTCCCAGGCCTTGTTTACTGCCCTGAGTTATTAATTTCCTCTTCAGCTTTTTACAGCACTTTTTACAGTCACATTTACGTATGTTATGAACAAGACTTAATTTATTTTTGTTGTACTACCAGAAGGTGAAGGGAAATGATGTACAGCAGACAGCAAAAATCCTAATGTTATAATTATTTTAGAATACTTACCACCAGATCCTCACATTAATGCACTGATTCGGGGTTAACTACAGAAAATATGCTCTTAAGACTATTATTTTTTAAAATGCAGCAAAGGAAAAATCTGCAGCAGTTTGATCACCTGAGAGACATTAGTGAGCTGTTAAATTCAGTCACTTTGTTCCTTGGAATCCACTGAATTCACAGTAATAATATGTTTAAGAGAGAATTTTTGATTCAGGCTACTTTCTATTTTCAGTGTATCTAAAAAAATTCCATCTCTTCAATATACTCATAGTTGATACTTCTGTTTTACTGATACTTGAATTTACTATAAATGTTTATGGAGATACCAAGTTAAACTTTATATGTTCCTGGCATGGCCCTTTACATCCTCAGCTTCAGCTGCTCCAGCACTTCAGTGTTTCTAATCCTTGAGTATCAGTTTGGGCTCTCTGAAAATGAGATACATATAAGTGGCCATATATCATCAACTACATGATTTGCCTATCACCACTCGTCACTTAGAGAGTCCAGACCTCAGTCTTAAGTGGATTTAACTTTCCTATAACTCCCAAGAATCTGTGCCTTGTTTATTACCTCTTGTTTCTCAGTATGTGGAGATCCAGAACAGTCTAGTTCACTACTTAACTCTGGTTCATCCCAGCACAGGTCAGAACTATACAAGGAATAAGGCAAGGGACTTGTAGGGAAAAAAAAAGCACACAATTATGTTATTAAAGATATAATGCCTATGAACAGAGAGAATTCCATTTCAGCTGAAGGAATAACATTGATTCTGTAATCTCTTTTCCCATAAGTCCTTGGAATTGAAAGATGTATAATTTTAGTATCGCTCCTGCCTGTCATCTTTCTAAAAGGATCATAAATAAAATGGAAAATAGACCTTCCATCACACTGACATCCCTGTGGGTCACTCCTGAGTCTGGGACCTTTTGTACCATGGCTTGTACTTCTCTACCTGAGCCAGTGGAGCAGTTAACAGCAGCTTCTTCACATGCTGTCCCCACTGGCTTCCAGTTGCAGGTTTCTCCACTTACATCCTTTCCATAGCCAACTCCAGTCCTTTTTTCCCTTGCTGACTTGTCAGACCTGGTTTTTTATAACCTGTGAATGTCACTGGGACATTTGTTCAGTGAGAGGCTACAAACAAGACTTATGAAAGGCTGCTGACCACTTCTCTCTACCACAGTACACAAAGTTAGGCTTGTCCTCTCAGGTGTGTCTTGGAAAGTTAATCAGGATGAATTTTGATAATGGATTAGTGTAAATGTAATGGTGGAGGATAGAGGCATATAACTGAAACATTCCAGCATAGATTTGAGGATGAAGTTAGTGGGCATGAGCTGCTCTGCAGTAACTGCATGTGTGCTTTTTGTTACTCCACTGTAAATTAAATACAACATAGCCCTGTGTAAAATAAACTATTTTGCATTTACCTCTACAGGCTTGCTTGTGTTCTGTCAGTAATTACGGTTTATATACTGCAAATTCTCATTCAAGCTTAGGTCACTGTCATTTATTTCTAGACCTGTGTGAGAATGAAGTGGCCCTACTCTGTGTGAGTTGCCCTTTGCAGCAAGGTCACTGTCATTCTGCAACCACCAAGTGTTTTGTGAAGAGCAACAGATCCACTACAAATTCACATTTCTAGTTAACTCAGATTTTCATACATATCGCCAAATAAACAAACACTTTCCCACCTCTTTTAGAGTCATCATCCCGGGAGGAAATTGTCATGTTGTGATTCGGCTCTGCGAGTGGACCTGTCTTTGATGGCTGTGGTAAGTCCAAGGCAGAACTATCAGGGTTTTCTCACTCCAAGTCATATAAAGCATAACAGTAAAACGTGCAAGAGGAGGTTGTACATGATATATCACAAAATGTGGTTTGGCACCCAGCACAGTAGCAGTTTAGGGAACAGGCTGTTCTTTAAATAATATGCTTTTGTTTTCATGATTTAATTCTTCATGCTGCTGATTTGCAGCAAAGGCTTTTTTTCTTAAAAAAAAAAAAGTAGATCCTTATCTAATGCATCAAAACAGAAAAGTATGTGGTTTCTTTGTCAAACATTTCAATAAAGGGTTCAACTTTCTCAGGGGCCCTTGTAGAATTCACATTGGAATAGGATTCTGGGTGGGTGTTTTTCGTTTTAACCAGGGCCTGGCTTTTCAATTGTTGATGCATGCAGATGTACATGCACAAATTCACATGCCTAACTTCGAAAATCTAATCTTAAACACACAGCAGGTGAGTGAATGATGTGGGAGACTGAAGAAAACTTCATTGCTCCCCTAAAACTATCAAAAGAACCATGACCGGAGAGGTGCCCACCACCAGGCTTTAGCAGAGGTCAAGGGGGTGATGTAATTGGCACCTTTTGAATCTGGTGGTGTTATGTCTCTAAACACAGATCCAGCAGTTAATCCTTAAAAATTGTTAGGGGTTCAAAGCTGCACTTCATTTTGTCTCTTTTTGTATCTCTCCCCCCTTTTGTAAGGAAGTTTATTTTCTGTCTTACTGGGTGTTTATACTGAAGACACTGTAATAACTGCAGAGCAACATCTGACTTAGATTTTAGGTCTGTAGTAGTATTGCTGGTAACAGAGGAGTTTGATGTGTGGTGAGGGGAGTTGTTTGATCATGCCACTATAGCCAGTTTTCTGGTTTCCTGCATGCAGCAAAAAATAGCTCAGTGATCAATTTTTCAATTCCATCACAAAATAAGTACTAAAAAAAAAAAAAGTGCCCTGCATCATTTAACATTTGAATGTGAATTAATTCTTTTTTCCCCCTGTTTATATAATTTAAAATTTCTCGGGAGTCTTGTCTTCTTACAGGTTTAGGTAAAATTTTTAATGACAGGTACTTGGTTCGGAGGGAAAATTCTAAAATATTCATAACCAAAAAGAATCAGATTTTCTGGAAATCTGGTTCCTGGAAATCAGACATTTTTATTTTGAAAAGGACCAGAAAAAAATGGTTTGCCACTTTACAATATTTTCTGCATATTTTTACCATATTATTGACCAAATCTATTCTAAAAAAAGAAAAAAATTGTTTTCTTCAAAACTGTCCAAAAGGCCCACCTGACTCTATTTTACACATTCCATTTATGAGGAAAAATAATATAGAAAAAATTCTTAATTTTTTTGACTTAATAACAGAAAATTAAAAGAGAAAAGGCAAAAGTAAAATGAATTTTCTCAAGATGGAGCATTTGGGACCAATTTATAATCTGTCTTTGTGGAAATAACTTATTTTTCACTAAAATGTGGTGATAGATGGCCAAGGAATCTGGTCTTTAGCAGTACCTGGGATATTACTGGGCAAACCTACAAATATGGGGCTTGCAGGAAAGACTAAAGGGGAAACAAGTGGGAAAATGACTTAGTTGGTGGACTAAAAGCAGTGAACTACTACTCAGATTGTTAAGCCAAGTGAAGACTGAGCATGAATGGAGGGGAAACACTAAAATGGTAAAAAGAACTTGACTAAGCTGTGTTGGATTCCACGTGAACTCTTTCTTTCTGAAGCCCCTCGTGTCGATAAGCCCTGCTAATAAACCTCCATCATGAAATGATGATCATTTGTAAGTGTCGCGGCCCAGGGTGAAATCCTGGCTCTGTTGACATCATCAACAGTTCTGCCTTTGATCTGGACCGGGTTGGGTTCAGCCCAAATGAAAAGCAGTGCCCTTTCTGGTCAAAAGGAGGCCCAGACACTGAGTTCATCAATCTCGTGCGTTATATTCAACAAAGGTCAATAAGATGGAAGGTCTTGGGTTTAGATCACTCGGAAGATAAGCGTGGCAGGCTGAAACAAGACTCCACAGAAATCAAGGGACAGCATTATTTGGATATTTGCTGTATGGCTTGTTGGTGGATTTTAAAAATGTGCTTTATCCATATTCAAATCCAGTATAAACCGAAGTAGAAGAATATGATCTCTGTGGGAAGAGGTCATGGAAACAATATCTGTGCACCTGCCTACAGATCTATGAATGCATTTTCAAAACAGACATTTTGGGAGGAGGCAGCTACTGCTAATCTATTATTGTTTCCATGCAGATATTTATATAAATCCTCTTCTTGTAAAATGCCACATACCCTGCTTAGCTTTTCATTTAGGCAGAAGAAGCACAACTTCAGCATATGTAAATGAAATTTAAAATTGAGGTGGTTTAGGAATCTGGGCTTAACAGATGCAACTGTGTAAGAATTATCTATTAATTATAAAATCATTCGTTTAAATGGATAGTAACTTTTTTTAACTGACTTTTAAACATTTTCTGCTTGATTGTATTTCCTTTAGGAAAATCTAAAAATGCAGTCTGAGTAGTAGCCACAACCCTATCCTGTCAATCAACTGTACCTGTTAATTTAAGACACAATCACTTGAACACAGTCAGATAATGCACGCTGTAACACCGTGCGTACCATTTCACACACGTGTTTATCCCTACATGCCTTCTTTAATTTTCTTCCTGGGACCAGCATGCTTAGGAATGATATTTTAATTTATTATTATGAAAGGAATGGCAACTGGTTTTTAATGGTTACAGAATGGTGACTCACAACACTGTCCCAGATGCTGTCACCGTCGCTATGAGAGCAGATTTGCAACATCTTGTCATAGGCACACATCAGTGCTCATGCCTGCTGCCTTCATCCCAGAGGACAGCCTAACACCTGCTGCTGGCAGCGTGCCGGCCCTTCGGGGAACAAATGTTCCATTGCTGCTGGGTGATAGGACAGGACAGACTCGAGATTCCAAGTGAACTGGCTAAAGGCACCCTAGGGCTCAGTGCACCCACCCCGGCACCCAGATGGTTGCTGTTTCTGTAGGAATATTAGGGAGTGAGTGGTGTGCCTATAGCTGTCCCCTATAAATAAGGGAAAAGAGAAAAATCAGTAGCACCCTGTATAAGGTTTCTAGCTTGATTTGCTGTTGTATCTTATGAAGAAAAACCCCAACAATATTTTTCCAGTCAGTATTATACCAGTGGAGTATGTTGTGCCTGCTCTGCATTTATTCATGTAAAGAACTTAGAAGAGTCTGTTAAAGATAATGTTTTAATAGGAAAATACAAGTGCAAATCCACTTCTGCAAAAATATGCTATTTTCCTGCAGAATATTCTTAACCTTACACAATTTAAAAATCCTAGCCAAAAGAGACATGGTTTTTGTATTTCACATAATGTTAGGCTGCCATACTTTTATGTTGCCAGAGGTACTACATTTAGATGTAAGAACAAAACAAAACAAAGAGTAAGTACATTTTGTGTCTTTTAAACGTATTTTTCAGTGCACCCATCCTAGAGTTGTAAGAATAAAGAATACTGTGCACTAGATCTGGAGAGCCCAAATTTCTCACTGAGGTCAAGGAGAGCTAAAAGGACTCCTGGCTTGGAATAAGAAGCTCAGTGCAGTTCAGGATCAGGTCTCTTGGATAGTGTGTAATAATTTCTTTCCACTTATTCCCACTCCACGTCCAGTGGGGTGATAATAGCAGCGTTACAATGTCTTCGCTTCATGTGGATTGAATACCAGGCTAATAAAGATGAGGGTGGTGCTTTTTTTCAGCTGTTATACTCAAATTTCAAATAAGACCATTTTTATTCTCTGTTTTTGAAAAGGCTTTTTGTCCACATTATTCCCCAAAGCTTAGATCAAAAACATGTCATGTGTCTGAGGGAGGTACAGTCCAGGACACAGTGCATTAGTATTTCAGCTACTGTAATATTGTTTTGATACTCAAAAGTATCAAAATTTCAGCTTTTGCACGGGAATTTACTCCTATGAAAATGGGATCCCTCAAAAAATAAAAAGATTGATCATATATTTATGGAAGGGTGGCTGGATCAGAAGCCTCTAGATTGTTGCAGTTTAACTCTGTGTTGTTTAAATTGATGTGCAGTGGAGGTGATATTTCATATTCCTTGCAGTCTGCTGCACTTCTCTGCAACAAATCCATCGAATCTACATCACAATACACTAAGCAACACTGAACTGCCAACAGGAGAATTCTGGATGGCTTTCACTGGTTAAAAATGCCCCCTTTTTCTTTTGTTAGGTTAATGGTTGGGATATATCCATAATTCTTAGGAAAGAGCAGCTTCATACAAATGGTGTCAGCACTCTGTGTAGTTCTTTGAACACATATTCCTATGTTATTCTTTCTGATGATCTCTAAATGAAGTTCCCAGGTAATGCCAATTTACAATAATCTCTCTGCTTGTGATCCCACGACTTGCCCTTGGCAAATCTCATTGTTTTTCTTTGTCCCTTGACTGCTTCTGTAAAATTATGCTAATAATATCCACACCAGAGAGATGCTGGGTGAATTTGTGTGCCTGCAGAGGACTTTGAAGATGAAAAGGCTTATTTAAATGTTACATATTGCCACTAGTATTATTATTAAAGCTTAAGAGTGCATTCTGCCCTCAGATGGACACACGCAGCTGCTGCTGTCCCCACTGTCTGTGTTTACACAGAGAACCGTGCAATGGGGCAGAGCTGTATGGATCTAGAGACTGTAAGTTCAGCAAGTCAGCTTTGCTGGAGCAAAGATAGGGTTTGTGTGCAGATGGCAGGCATGCAAATTTGGTATGATCACAATTTAGAGGTGCTTGTAAAGCATTTGCGTCGATTGAACCCTTTGCTGCTTCTATTTCTACAATGCTATTAACTACAGGGAGAAAGAATAGAATGGAAGAGCAGGAAAACTATTTACCATAAACTTTTGGATAAATCTCCTGATCAAAACTGAGCGGAGCTGGGGCAGTCCTGGTGACAGAGACCAGGCTGTGATTCCGAGGTCAGGCTGAGCTCTCATGTCACATTTGGGTGGGTCATGCTGCATGAACTGCCTGCAAGGCTTTCTTGTAACCTGTCAAGTGTCCTGGGTCATAATGCAGGAAATAAGCTCCAAAGGTTTGATGAATTTTAAAGTGCCTTTGTAATCCAAAATTTCTGTTTGAACTGAAAAAACTATGAAGATCCTGTTACTGCTCAACCATTGCACTATCTTTTGCCACTGTTAAAACTATTTTGATCACTGTGCTGCAGAGAGTCTTTACAGAGGATTTACAACATAATCTTTCTGACTATGCCCTGTCACTCTTGTGGAATTCAATTGCAGTTCTACAGTCACACTGCCTTTGATTAACTTGCCAGGTATAATGACATTAAAATTTGTCCTAAGAAGAAGAAACTTAGCCTTGTTCTCAAATAAAAATCAAAGGAGAGTCTCCCTAAATAGATCGTCATATTCCACTCTTCAATGTAGGCTTCTTTGTTTTAATTTCCTTTTTTCTGGTTGAATCAGAACACTTGCAAAATAAAGATAATCTGAATTCGGAGACAAGATAAAGAACACTGCCACTGCTGTTGTTTTAAAGACCATAATGGCAAATAGCAGAGATGCTTCTTTTACCAGAGAAAGCTGGTAAAAGCATTTATTGATTCTGAAAAGCAAGCAGAAATGAGGCTGGTCCATGCAAGAACCAGGGTTTCAGAAGTCAAATAAACAAGTTCCTGCAGTTAGTGGTACCTTCCAACACACTTTTTAAGGTCAAGAACAAGTAAATCACAAACAGGAGATATATGCATCTTCAAAATCCAACCATCCAGACCTGCTATTTTTTTAATAAAAAGATCAAAAGTGGCTTAGGGTTTTGAGTACTCAACATTACTATTAAAGAGTTTGGAATTAAGATAAGGGAAGTCAGAGAGTGTGGGCCAAGCTGACTGACAGAGCAAGCTAGCGTCTGGGCAGCTGCCTAAATGCTTAGAGGGCTCTCCTTGCCTTTTAAAGTTTAAGACAAAAACAGAGAAAAAGAAAATCTTTCATTAAGGCTCTGTTGCCCTGGATAACCAAGGACACGTTCTGGGTGGTCGCCATAAAGTTTCTTTTTAACTTGATAGCCAGACTCATGGGTACTTTTCCAACAGTTGTAGAGGATGAAATGACACTGAATTAATTCCTTTTTAAAAATAAAAGGAATGAAAGGAACAGCTAGATGTCTGTACAGCTGCCTTTGAAATCATGGCTATTGGGCTTGTCTTCATGTTCTATGCAATGTTATGTGTTTGCATGGTCTGGCCCTCCTTCAGGCTATGCAATTGATCTTGGTAGCTTCACTTGAGCAGAGCGGGTCACTTGGGCTGGTGAGTGTTCAGGATGGTTATTAAGGTAATTTAGTGGTAAAATACATGCCCTGCTCACCTGGCTTCTTAGAAAGTGTAGGCATCTGCCACCTCCAAATCATGTATTCCTCCACTGTAGGAACTCCACACACAAGGTTATAAAAATTTTAAGACGACAGTTGCTAAATCCATTGATGTAATTAGCTATCTTATATGAGGTTCCTAAATAAGCCAAATATTTGTCAAAATGCTAAACAAGAAATTTTCAGAATCAAGAGGGGATTTTACCTGCTGTTCTTGATCCATGTAGCTCTGTAGCAAAAGGCTGCAAAGAACAGTGAGCCTTGATCTGCTGAAAGACAACTGAGGTTATGTCCCAGTCACCCTTACATAATTAGAGTCAACACATTTTGAACCAGGGAGAGCCAGATTCTGACATCACCATTTTAATTTAACCATTACTCAAATGGTCACAAAATCATGGTGTTATCTGTAAGCTCAGTCTCAGGTAAGTGGAAAGGTGCAATGAACACAAGGCAAAACAGCATAAGCAAGAAGAAAAAGGAAATATCTGTTGGAACACCTTAATCTGAAATTTGAGTTAAGAAACAGTTCCATTTTTAAAAATTAGAAAGAAAGTACCTTTGATAAGGCACATTCTCAGAAAACAGTCTTAATTCGTAAACTCTATTTAAAGGAACAATTTATATTATCTTGCAATCAAATTTCCAACTGCTCACATTCTGGCTTGGTTTTCCCAGATGTTCCTTCTCAGGCTGTCAAAGAAACGAAGTAAATTTCTGTAGTTTGCAGGTGTTAAGTTGCAGGTACATAATTTCATTTCCAAAGATAAAATTCAATAAGGAGAAATAATATTTGTGGAAGACAAATGTAGTCTTGTGTCTATTTTTTGCATTCCTATCACTGCTTTGTTGTGTACATTAGTGGCATTAAAAATCAAGGAAGAGGTGTGAGGTAGATTGATGGTTTCCCAAAATATAATTTCTAATAAGAATCGCACGTGTATCCAAAAATACAAATGCTAATTGGACAGAAATTTGATTCTGCATCCACCTGCACAGACATTAAAAGTGGCCAATAATGAGTGTCCCATAGCTTGAGATAGTTTAAGGACACTTCCCAGTCCAGTCAGTCTTCAGTCAGGAGATGTCTGGGAGAAACCATGATCTCATCATGGAAAGATTACAGTCAGTAAAGTGAAATCAAGGCAAGCCAAGGTATCGTGAAATATTTTTTTTAGTTCTAGGTGACAGTCAAAGCAAGAAAGACCAAGTATTTAAACAGGCATGAAATCAGCTCATCATTATTTGTCTTCTGAGAAGTGCTGGAGGCACATTGGTGGCCTCCTGGCCCTCCCACTGTGCCTGCTGCAAGAACAGTTAAAAGACTTCAGCTTTTGAGCCAAGGCCATTTCACTCACTAAAAGTGGTTTGATTTTTTGGGTTTTCTTTCTCTTTTTTCCTTGGGGCGGGGGGTGGTTTGGGGTTTTTTTTTAATTTATAAGAGCAATGTTTTTTATTAAAACTCCCAGCATTTAGAGCATGGGGAAATTAGGTGACATATTTACCTCAGCAGAGCTTTTCCTTGAGAGACCATTGCTTACTCAAAGACGTAATTCTCATCTCCAGCTTTTCCCTCGCCTCAAATGTCACAGTTTTATGGCTCCCGCCTTCAGTTTTGTACCACGCTCATCATTCCAGATCCTGGGTATCTTCCAACAGTGGCTACTCTGGATGCAAGGACAGGTCACATATTGTTTGTTCCCTTGTTCTTGGGACAGGCAAATTATTTGGATAAAGAAGCATTTGAAGATGATTGGATAGAGCTGAAGTAAACACCCAGAAAAATTATTGTCATTGCAAAGGCTTATGGAATATTTCTTGTCAATTTTTTGTCTTTTCTAGCAGAAAAGAGTGCTTAGGAAATTCTGGTTGTCACTGTTCATAAGAACATAAATAATTCTGGCATGTTTGATTCAGTTAACCCAACATCCTCCCTACTAAAGGAGTTAGAAATGAATTCCAGGGTCACTTCCCTTGTAAAATCATTCTGGCTTCCAACAATCAGTAGTTTAAGGACTCAAGACTGCAGCTGGATCATCCTATCTAATGGCTATCAGTAGTTATATACCCCATAAATTTATTTAACTCCTTTTTTTGTATCATCAGATTTATTATTCTCCAGAACAGTGCCAGGGCTTCGGATTGGATCACTGCAAGATTACACTATACATTATTTACATTCAAAATATTTAATGTCTGCCTCAACAATATAGCTTTACTTGTTCTGAGATTATATATGAGGTTGATATTGCTTCTTGAATAAACATACACTGACAAGTTAATAAAAATAACATTTTAACTGCTTGAGCGCAATGTTCCAGTGACCCATATGATCAGTTCTAGGCCCTCTGCAGTCCTAAGCTCAGTGTGAGTTTAACCTTCATCCATGGGTCCACAGCAGCCATTGAACAACTGATGAACTCACCTAAAAGAAGACGGCACAAAATGCAAACCTCAATTTAAATGGCTGCCGGGAAAAAGCAAAAATTTGCTGTTAAACTACAGCAGGCTGAAATGAGAGCTGAGAATGACAGAGGGCAGGTACTGACCCCCATACTAAAAGATGTACAACAAAGGCATTTGCTCTAAGTTCTCATGGAAAGCCTTTTAGACAAATTAATTAAGCAATAAGACATGACAGGGTGTGAATCGCTTGGTAATGATTTACGCCTATTGTGTTGTTAGGCAGAAGGCCAAAGGCCGAGTGCTGTCAAATCACCTAGGTGTAAATTATCATTTGATAATTTGAGCCCTGGAGTGCGTTATTGTAATTAGGTGTTCTATCATAAGTTTTCTACTTCATTCCATTTTTTTTTTTTTATTCTCAGCTCCATTTAGATACTTAGAATGCTATCATTAAAAACTAAACCTTTTCTTGCAAGATT